>OX155895.1:51225641-51630956 GCA_944588485.1 Phosphuga atrata | reverse complement strand
TGTCTGTCTAGTCTTGTCTGTCTAGTCTTGTCTGTCTAGTCTTGTCTGTCTAGTCTTGTCTGTCTAGTCTTGTCTGTCTAGTCTTGTCTGTCTAGTCTTGTCTGTCTAGTCTTGTCTGTCTAGTCTTGTCTGTCTAGTCTTGTCTGTCTAGTCTTGTCTGTCTAGTCTTGTCTGTCTAGTCTTGTCTGTCTAGTCTTGTCTGTCTAGTCTTGTCTGTCTAGTCTTGTCTGTCTAGTCTTGTCTGTCTAGTCTTGTCTGTCTAGTCTTGTCTGTCTAGTCTTGTCTGTCTAGTCTTGTCTGTCTAGTCTTGTCTGTCTAGTCTTGTCTGTCTAGTCTTGTCTGTCTAGTCTTGTCTGTCTAGTCTTGTCTGTCTAGTCTTGTCTGTCTAGTCTTGTCTGTCTAGTCTTGTCTGTCTAGTCTTGTCTGTCTAGTCTTGTCTGTCTAGTCTTGTCTGTCTAGTCTTGTCTGTCTAGTCTTGTCTGTCTAGTCTTGTCTGTCTAGTCTTGTCTGTCTAGTCTTGTCTGTCTAGTCTTGTCTGTCTAGTCTTGTCTGTCTAGTCTTGTCTGTCTAGTCTTGTCTGTCTAGTCTTGTCTGTCTAGTCTTGTCTGTCTAGTCTTGTCTGTCTAGTCTTGTCTGTCTAGTCTTGTCTGTCTAGTCTTGTCTGTCTAGTCTTGTCTGTCTAGTCTTGTCTGTCTAGTCTTGTCTGTCTAGTCTTGTCTGTCTAGTCTTGTCTGTCTAGTCTTGTCTGTCTAGTCTTGTCTGTCTAGTCTTGTCTGTCTAGTCTTGTCTGTCTAGTCTTGTCTGTCTAGTCTTGTCTGTCTAGTCTTGTCTGTCTAGTCTTGTCTGTCTAGTCTTGTCTGTCTAGTCTTGTCTGTCTAGTCTTGTCTGTCTAGTCTTGTCTGTCTAGTCTCGTCTGTCTAGTCTTGTCTGTCTAGTCTTGTCTGTCTAGTCTTGTCTGTCTAGTCTTGTCTGTCTAGTCTTGTCTGTCTAGTCTTGTCTGTCTAGTCTTGTCTGTCTAGTCTTGTCTGTCTAGTCTTGTCTGTCTAGTCTTGTCTAGTCTTGTCTGTCTAGTCTTGTCTGTCTAGTCTTGTCTGTCTAGTCTTGTCTGTCTAGTCTTGTCTGTCTAGTCTTGTCTGTCTAGTCTTGTCTGTCTAGTCTTGTCTGTCTAGTCTTGTCTGTCTAGTCTTGTCTGTCTAGTCTTGTCTGTCTAGTCTTGTCTGTCTAGTCTTGTCTGTCTAGTCTTGTCTGTCTAGTCTTGTCTGTCTAGTCTTGTCTGTCTAGTCTTGTCTGTCTAGTCTTGTCTGTCTAGTCTTGTCTGTCTAGTCTTGTCTGTCTAGTCTTGTCTGTCTAGTCTTGTCTGTCTAGTCTTGTCTGTCTAGTCTTGTCTGTCTAGTCTTGTCTGTCTAGTCTTGTCTGTCTAGTCTTGTCTGTCTAGTCTTGTCTGTCTAGTCTTGTCTGTCTAGTCTTGTCTGTCTAGTCTTGTCTGTCTAGTCTTGTCTGTCTAGTCTTGTCTGTCTAGTCTTGTCTGTCTAGTCTTGTCTGTCTAGTCTTGTCTGTCTAGTCTTGTCTGTCTAGTCTTGTCTGTCTAGTCTTGTCTGTCTAGTCTTGTCTGTCTAGTCTTGTCTGTCTAGTCTTGTCTGTCTAGTCTTGTCTGTCTAGTCTTGTCTGTCTAGTCTTGTCTGTCTAGTCTTGTCTGTCTGGTCTTGTCTGTCTAGTCTTGTCTGTCTAGTCTTGTCTGTCTAGTCTTGTCTGACTAGTCTTGTCTGTCTAGTTTTGTCCGTCCAGTCTTTTCTCTGTAGACTTGTCGGTCTAGTCTTTTTTGTCTAGTCTTGTCTGTTTTAAATTGGCTGTCTAGTCTTGTCTGTCTAGTTTTGTGAGTCTAGTCTTGTCTTAAAAAAAAAATTGGGCGGCACGTAGCAAGCACGCGGTTTGCTTGACAAGTGGCCCCCTGAATAGATCCAGCACACCGGAACTGCTCACGCATTACTTCGGGGTGGCGTCATATGTTGCCGTTTCCTTATTTCCCCGTCCTCTCTTGAGATTAGGGGTTCAGGGGACGGTTTTTGGTTGTTTGATGCTTCTCCTCCGCTGCTCGTTTCTTTTCTATGACGTGCCGTATATAGACCGCCACTGACACCCAGTTATTCTCATTGCAGAACATTGCTGGAACGAGTCCTTCTACGTTTAATTTCTCCTCCATTTTTTTCTCTAATTGATTATCTTATCGTTGCTGGGACATGTAAAAACTGTGTGGTATGCATCGTCTTTGGGATGTCCGCATAACAAGCAAGTTGCTGTTTCGCTTCTGTTATATCTTTCCAAGTACGCCATGATATATCCATGTGCGGGAATGTGTTCTCTCGCACAAACATGCTTACATGTGCTATTAGACGGTGTCCACCGACCGGTTGTTGTCGAATCCCACCTCTCTGCCATTGCTCCATTAGTTTTTAACGCGCCGTCTTGGTTTCCGTATTTTTTTGCTTGCTTGTGTCCATTGAACACACCTTGTATGTTCCCTGCCTCTCCTGGACAAGTAGATTCATTTGCGGGATTCTGGCCAACACCAATGCTGCCTCCGTACTTACAGTTTGGTAACCCCTACATACTCTGAGAGTCATCTTTCTCCGTATTCTATCAGTCATTAGTTTATATTTTGTATTTGAATGGCGTGCCCCCATATTTGGCAAGCATATGGTATTATAGAGAGATACAGCATTTCAGAGAATTAAGCGTTTCTGTTCTCCGGCCCCTCCAGGTTTAGATAGGATCCTTCCTATGGCGGCAGCGCATATGCTTGCCTTCTTTGTTCTCTCCGCTATATGTGCTCCATATTTTAATGCTCCATCAAAAGTTACACCGAGGTATTTAAGATTTTTGTCGGTACTGTTTTCTCATTTTCTAGGGCGAATTCAACACTTTTAAATTTTTTCTTGCCCACTAACATGATGGCTTCTGTTTTTTGTTTTGCTAGGCTTAGTTTCATTTAATTTATTGCACCTACCTGTTAATCAATCGGAGTGATTCGTTAACATTTTTTCATTAGGTCCTCTTCTGTTATCGCTTTCGCCACGATTGTTATATCATCTGCATATGCTAATATCTCAAGTTCCGCTGGGATCTGCGTTCTAAGTTGACTATGAAACAGTATCTTCAAGTTTTGGGGCCATGATTGATTCTTGTTGTACACCACTTTTTTATTTTTAATGTGTATTTTTTTTCTATTTCGATGTATCTCTCCAAAAAGTAACCGTGGACCATTTTCAGAAGATATGGCGATATTTCTCCTTTTTGTAGTCGCTTCAATTTTTGCTATGACACTGAGTTAAAGGCGTTTTCGACATTTAGAGTAATTAGAACGCATAATTTTCTTTGTTTTGATTTATTCTTCTTTAACTCTTTATTGGCTAGATCGTGCACCCTTCCAATATCGTGTACCTCTTCCTTATTGGCTAGGTAGTGTACCTTTCAAATTGCGTGTAATGTCGAGATTCCCTCTCGGAAACCATATTGTTTGTGTGAAATTCTTTTTTGTTTATTTCTGCCATTATCCTGCTCTAGACAGACTAGACTATGTAACTATGTTAGCATGTGCTAATAATGCTCGCATAGTTTCCCCATCGTGTCAAGTAAACAATATCGGTCTGTAATTTGTCTCTTCGCTAATTTTGCTTGGCTTCTTTAGCTTCTTTAAGTATAAGTTTGGCCGTTTTCCATGTAGATGGGTACTTTCTTGTTTTAATGTATTGTTTAAAATCTCCAATATATATGTTTGTCTAGTCAAAAAATCAAATCAAAAGATATTTATTTCATTAATAAATCAGTTTATATAACAGTGAATATAATACTAAATGAAATATGTCAGTAAAACATAAACCATGATAATTTAAAATCAAACGAACTTACCTTAAGTGAAGTTCGATTGTAATTATATGAGTCTCGTTCGAGATGATTACATTGTAGTATCGCTACTTTCTGCTAGATTCAACCACAAGTTCAGAGTTCCAAAATTTTTGGCCCCCCTGCTCCCTGCATTACCGACCGGACACACTTCATATAGTTTAAAGCATATTTTAATATTAAGAAATTTAGCTCGTATACACCAGACTCCTTAATCGGGTTGGGAAAACTTTTACGAGAGGAAAAGGAATGTAATCATCTCGAACGAGACTCTCATATAATTACAATCGAACTTCACTTAAGGGGTAAGGCCACTGTAACGGCCCAAAAAAAAAAGGTTTTTTCACTAATTTTTTGCTCCCGAAATTGAAGGTATTTGAAAAAAAACTTTTAATGGTGTTATCAGGCATACATTAACCTTTATTATAAAATTTTTTAACAATAAAAAAACAAAATGGCGGTTCCGCAGCTATCTTCCCGGGACATGTTTTGCTTCCAGGGCTCCGCGGCACGCAGCACCACTGGTGCACTTTTGAATCTAGAACAAAAAAAAAAAACCATTAATCTAGAGGGCTATAGCTAGAGAATGTCGATCGGATTTTAAAAAGTATCAATTTTTGTGGATTTGGCGTGCGTTTGAAAAAAAAAATTGATTTTTGACGAAAAAAACGGCAAGTTTTTTGTTAATAAAAAATCAATAAATAAATTTCTTAAAAATTCCGATCGACATTCTCAAGATAATGTAAATGTTCACATCTGGTTAAAATTTCAAGTAAAAAAAATGAAAATTGTTCGAGTTATGCTGCGTGCCATTTTGAAAAACCATGTTTCGAGAAAAACGCGTTTAAAGTTTTGCGAATAGTTTTTTATTGAAAAAAATTAAAAAAAGAAGTTAAAATTTTTTTTTACCGTTAGTCTGCAAGCCCAGCACCATACATTTGTCCTTCGATAGCCAAATTTTCGTCTTCTTCGTCTTTCCTGGTTGATTTTTGGAGCGCGCGCGCACTTTTAGCCGCGTCGCTCAGAGATGTCTCCGCGTGCGTGATGCGTTTGGCGTCGCTTTCGATGCAGAAATTATATAATTGTACACCAATTTCCACCTCCAACATCTTGAATATTTGCAAGACGTTGGTAAGGCCGCCATTGAATATGCAAACAGCGATATCCGTCGCGATATCTAGTACAGTTTTTCCGCTTGAGTATGCTTTGGGGGCCAAACTCCAAACGGTAGCGTTGAAACTTTCGTTATTGTTTTGAGTATAGGCCCCCAAGAAACGCTCCAGCAACTCGTCCCGGCTCAATTCCATGTAGATGGGTTTGATGGCTTGATAAACCTCCTCACTCATTGGCTGATTGTGATGATACGCATCCAAGGCATTTTCTGCATTCGCTTTCTTCCAACTGCACCAATTCTCCGAACATTTTTCGTGCTGAGGCTTTTCATCCGTTGACATTTTGTGAAAAAGGGTTGCCCAGATCTCATTTTTCATATTTTTGATGGAATAGGGATTTCGACGGATTGCTAAGCCGTAATAAATGCTTAGTTCGTCAATCAATTTGGCAGTGAGTTTTCCTCTTCCCCCGAGACCTTTTGTTCCTTTTTTTAAGTTTCTCAATCGAGTTCCCATTCTTTTTTGCACGTGATCTATGCACTCTTTTTTTTTAACATCAACATTTTCATAAGGCTTCGAATCCACGATGCCTTTGAAAGTTTTGGAATCGCCATCTCCGATATAATTGCAGTATTTTATTCCGTATAAATCTTCTGAGCGTTGGAACATTTCGACGACAGCATCGACTTCCATTTTTCCCGATGATCCTTCGTGATTGGCTTGGCATTCATCGGCGTGACTTATTTGCCATTCCTCGAATTCCGTTGTTCCGTTTTTGGACTTCCAGTGCTCGCATGATTTGCAATACTTTGATTTCACTTCGACGTCGATTATTTTTCCAGATGACCAGCCGATCAATGACGTGACTCCAAAAAGCGATGAAAATCCGCGTTTTCGCCATGAGCCATCACCGGAAACCGTTACTCCGTCAGTTTGTCCATTTTTCTGGCTTTCCTCCTTCTCTTCTTGCGCTGCTTTCTTCATGCTTGCATCTCTCACTGCTTTCGTTGCGATTGCTATCGTTTTGACCAATTTATCATAAAATGAATGAAAAATTGGGCGTGGCAAATCCATGAACGCGCAAAATTTTTTGATTCCATGTAATCCTATTCCAATCAGTCGCATTGCAAGCACGATTCTACGATTTATTATATGCATTGTGAATGAATTTGGAACTCGGAATATCTACATCGGGACATTTTGGGCAAACGATTACAATTTTGAATCCTAAACCACGAGGACTTCTTTCTCGAAACGCAATGTCAGATCCGCACGTTTTGCACTTCACGTGCTGGGCAATAACGGCAAAAACGGCGCAGAAATTGATGATTCTATAACCGAATTGACTATTAACATCGAATTCCTCGTTGCAGTCCTTCAGTTTTTTCGCCGAAGCACTGACGCCCGGCTCATCACTCTCACGTTCGTATTGATTCAAGGGTCGTTTCTTCCCGCCTGACCGACGCCGCGTTGGATACGAGGTTTTCGTACCTTTTTTTCCAAGATACACTCGAGCACTCATTTCAACTACACGTTCGTAAATTTTACAGTGAAATTGTAAAGAAACCACGAAAAACACGCAAAAATCGTCGCTTATGAAGAATCAATCGCTCTTTACTGTGCGCTTGCTGTCTCTAAACTAACGGAATTTTTCTTGATAATGCTCAAAAGGATCGAAAGGACACGTGGAACATTAATACCGGCGGTTAGGAGCAATGGGGGGGGGGACCTATTGTGTCGTCCCTTTTCGTCATTACCGCAGGTAGTCGTTTCGGAGCAAGTTTTGACACGCTTGGCGGCGACCTTCATTTCCTAAGGACAACAAATTTTTTTTCGCACAGGACCTTTTTTTTCTTATTCTAGAGGGTTTAAACTATTTTTTAAGCCAATAAAAAAAAAATCGATTTTTCAAAAAATTTACAGTGGCCTTACCCCTTAAGGTAAGTTCGCTTGATTTTAAATTATATTTGGAGTCTCCTTCTTCGAGATTACATTGTAGATGTTTAGAGCAAATTGTCTCTATAATTCAATGTATCATAATTTAACATTTAAATCCTTTTATAAGAACGAGCTTAATTCCAACTATTTTTTTTAGCTCCATCAGGTTGTGAAACAAAGAAGTATGATGATAAACATTGGCATACTACAAGTTCACATTCGACATTATTGCTTCCATAGCTAATAATTTTGCAAATTCATACTCTAACAATCTTTCATCTACCAAAGAAAATTTTATATCCTTAGTAAAGCTCAGAGATTGAGGAGGATAGGTATGATGAAAAGGTATTTCATACACCATTATGCAATTTAAAATAAATGCATCACTAGTGATCTTTTTCCATTCCTTGCAGTAAGTCTTTCATAGGCTTAGGTTGAAAAGAGAAAGAAATAAATGCCCTTCTAGCTAAAGAGATCTGATAATGCAATTGTGATACAAGTTTTCCTGTATCGGCCGGCTTTTCTAGAGATCTATTCTATCTAATGGCAGTTCTTTATTAGTTAGAACCATTGTAATGCTCTGACTCAAGGCAGACAAGGCTGAACCAGTTATATTTTGTTCAGCAACGAACTGTTGATATCTCTTAATCCCCCTTTCGTTTAGAGTTGATGAGATTTCTGCATTTGACTCAGGTGCTTCGTGATGAATATTACCACCATGTGGATATTTGTCAATTAGACGCACTTTTTATCTCCCTGGATAAACCAATATTCAACCAAGACCATCTTGACACGAGACTTTGGTGTAAATTGACTGATTCTTTATTTACTTTATCCAGCATCGGACTGTTTTGTTTGTCAATATCTATGTTTACTTTGTGGCAGTCTTGAACATCATCTACAAATAAAAAGGAAATTTTTCTCTGATTATGCCAGATGAAGGTTCATAACACTAGTAGTTATTGCCTCCTACGTGCAAAGATCACTAGCCTTGTACGCCCATCAAGACTCATACAAATTGAGTACAAGATGTAGTGTAAATTTAATATTTCAGTTATAAAATATCATTTAACCCTTTAAATGAAAAGGACTTTTTTGCGTGATAATGGCAATTGAAGATTCACAGCACTAGTAGTTATTGCCTTCTACATGCAAAAGGCACTAGGCACTAGTCTGATACGCCCATCAAGACTCACACAAGCTGAGTACATGATGTTGTGTAATTTAAAATTATATGAGATGTCATTCAACCTTTTAATCTTAAATACCAGTAATATTTGTTGATTTGTTTATTTTATCGGCTAAGCCTTCAACCATTTTTTCTAATCTTCGCTGTCTCTTATTTGTTTTTTCCTCTTCCCTGTCTCCCGTATTTTTCTTTTAGCCATTTACGCTACGAATTTGATGTGTTTGTTTCACTAATCAAAACAAATTATTTTTCGAGTATCACCTCTTGAGCATCACCACCATAACACCTGGTTAAACACTCTCAAAAACATGTGTTTTCGTCTAGCACAAAGGACGTTATGAAGTGTGTCCAGTCGGTAATGCAGGGAGCCCGAAAATTTTGGAACTCTGAACTTGTGGTTGAATCTAGTAGAAAGTAGCGGTACTACAATATAATCTCGAAGAACGAGACTCGAAATGTAATGCAAGTAACAAGAGCAATATTGTAGGATTGAATACAAAGTACAATTTGCATATAAATAAATTACAGAAGTAAACAAAGACAAATTGGCATTACATTTTTCCTAACTTTTGGCCGGATAGAAACATAAAAACCTCCTCCATTGTTTAAGGCTACATGTTGTTGATATATTCAAATAACTTATGTTTATAATTTCTTAACCCCATTATTCTGTGTGAATCTGATATCTCTGAGCAATATATCTCTAGATAGATATCTCTAGGCAATGCATTGAAGAGTTTTATAACAGTATATGTAGGGTTTTTCGCAGTCAACGTCAACTTATGCTGGGGTAGGTTGTAGGCTAGATGAACTTGTCTGGTGTTTTGACTGTGTGAGACTAAATAACTCTCAAAATACTTTCTGCGTTTATATATGAAAAGCAGTAGTTCATAGATGTAGGTTCCAACAACTGTCAGGATTTTCGCGATTTTAAATTTCCCACGACAAGATGCTATGTTTACCTTTCTGATAAATTGCTTTTGGTTTCTAAATAGACATTTAATATCCTTACCGGTGCCCCAAAATATAATACCGTGGCGGAGATGGGAGTGGAAATTGGCAAAACATAGTAGACTTCTAAGCCCACAGAGGGTTGGAGGATTTTTAATGCATAACTGGATTTATTCAATTTGGAAAGCTAAAATATGGTTTCCGCAGTCTAGGGTGTTCACTCCTAGAAACCATCACTCCTAGAAGTCTTACAGATTGTTTTGCAGCAAACAGATCGTTCCCTATGACAATATGTTCAGGATAAAAAAATCAAACTTCTTTTTGTTTTAAATATAATGATCTTGGTTTTGAACTTGTTTAAATTGAACCAGTTTATTAACCGGTTCATAACCAATGTTGAATTACTATGGACTTCTTCTACTTTCTACATTTTTGAGAAGGAGTCTAGTGTCGTCCGCGTAGTTAACCGTCAGAGCTGATGTATTGTCTATTGCTGTAGGCAGATCGTTGACATAAATAGTAAATAGGATAGGACCCAAGATACTCCCTTGAGGTATCCCAGTCCTGACTGTTCTCAACGTAGATGTTACAAAACCGTAATGTGTTCCAATTTTCGTGATATGCTTACGATTGGATAAGTAGGACTTCATCCATTCTAGCGCTGTCCCTCTGATTCCATACTTTTCCATTTTATTTTGAAGAATATTGTGGCCAACAGTACCATAGGACTTCGATAAATCGACGAGAATACCGGAAGGGATGTATTGGTTATCAAGTTGCTAGTAGACATTATCAATATATTGGAATCATGCCGTTTCTATACTTTTTCCTTTGATAAAACCATGCTGGCAGACGCTAATGGTATTATATTTCTGTAGAAAAGATACTATTCTTACTTGAAAGATCTTATCTAGAACCTTGGTAAAAGAAGATAATATACTGATAGGTCTGTAGTTTGCCATGTCATTTTTATGCCCTTTCTTAAATATTGGAATAATAGTTGAAGTTTTAAGTAGTTCTGGGAAAATACCAGATACTATGCAGTTGTTCGCTATATACAGCAGTGGGTCTACTATTTCCCAAAAACTCTCTGATAACTCGAATGGCTTTGTAGTCGCTTACGGCACACTTTTTGTTTTTCATATTCATGGTGATATTGTAAAGCTCCGTTGCCGTCAGAGGGTCTACCATCATTGACCTGTTTATTTCGGGGATGTAACTATGGAAAGGGACAGATGGGAGAATTTTTGTTATTTCTTCAGCGTTATGTGTGAAGAAATTGTTAAAATTTGTCGCTGAAATTGTTGGGCTTTTGTTAGCATTTTCTATTAATTGTATAGGTCTAGGGTTTAATTGCGTGATTTTTTTAATTACATCCCAACTTGTTCTGTTGATATTGTCGGTATGTTTTGGTTGCTTTTCAAATGTTACTTTCTTCTGCCTTCTCAGTAGAGCAGTATAATCTCTACGCAATTTATTTTTGGCTTTTCTGTACTTAGGCTGGAATTTGATTTGATACAATTTGTAAAATATCCAGACGTTCTCTTGCCATGTATATTTGGCGAGTGTTAAAGGTACCATGATTTCTCTTCCTTGTATCTTTAGGGAAAACATTCATTAAAATATAAAATGAAAACGTTGATGAATGTATTCCACTTGCTGTTGAAATCCAATTCGTCACAATGCCGAATTTCTGCCCATGTCTCCTCATGCGTCCAACGTTGTCTAAAAGCTGCTACATTGGCCTGCGAGAAGAGTCGTATGAATTTAGACGTTGAAGGTTGTTTGAACCTTTCAAAGGTAATCAGTTGAGCGTTACGGTCGGAGATATGATAGTTAATGGTTTGGTTTGAAATATTGTACCGGATTTTATTAAAAAATCATCGATGCATATCTTTGAATGCCAAAGTGCACTGATAGAAATTCCAGGAGGGATATAAGTTGCTGATTCATATTGGTCGTTTTTGAAATATCTATATTAAAATCCCCTTCAATGAAAAATAAAATAATGGTGTCGAAGAGCATCTCCGTTGCTGCGGATTCAAATATAACTTCTTCTGCTATATTGTTTATATCATCCCTGCTTTTTTGGTATAGAGTTTCTTTACAAAAAAATAGCGACTCCGCCATGCTTACCCTCTTCTCTGTAAAAATGAGAGGTCAGTCTAAAATGTTTAATTTTGTACAGTTGTAATTGATTTGCACTTTTCCAGTGTTCAGTCATTGCAAGACACTGACAGTGTGGATTATCCTGTAACATATATTCAACCTTGTTTATATAATTGTCATGGGATTTAACATTCTGGTTTATTAAAACTAAATTTTGAACGAGGATTAAGGTTTATATTTGTTTTCCTCTCATCATGTAGGCTCTGTGGTATGATTGCAGGTTGCTTAGTTTTGGATGCATTTATTCTAGGGTTTGTAGTGTCTCCGGTTTCATTATGTTCTCTAGATGTTCTATCGGCACCAGTACCTTGAACGACGAATATTCGTTGGGGTTTTTGGAAATTAACTTTTTAAATGTTACATTGTGGAAGTTTTTATCATTGAGGTAGTTAGTAACGTTATCAATTGAGAGTTTCGGATCTAGCCGGTAAACATGTAAATGACAATTGTTTGCTGCTTTTATGAGGGTAGTTTCATCGTTGGTTCCAATTATGTTCGAGTTTCTGATTCTCTTTTTTCTATAACGCTCAGTTTCCCATTTGCTATGGTTTTCATTTAAATTTGTTGAATTTTCCTCGCCAACCGTTTCAATTCGTTTGTTATTTTTTGTTATTTCTTTCTTCTTTTTTCATGACGACTTTTGTGGTTTTAGTGGTTTTTCCCGCACAGAAATATCCACTGCATTTAACTAACACTTTTTTTTGATCCATTAACTCTTTCACCTGATTTGATAAATCTGCGATTACAATGTGCAGCGGCTCCACTTGTTTTTTAACTATACCAGCCAGAAGTTTTTAAAAATTCTGGCTCTCCAGGAAAGTTAAAATTACGAATTGTTTATCCGGTGAGATGTTAGACCGTAATTCCCCGTAGTCTTGCCTGTCTAGTATTATCTGTCTAGACTTGCCTGTTTAGTCTTTTCTGTCTAGTTTTGTCCGTCTAGTGTTGTCTATCTAGTCTTGTTTGCCTAGTCTTGTCTGTGTAGTTTTGTCGGCCTGGTCCTGTCTGTTTGGTCCGTCTAGTTCGTCTAATCCGTCTAGTTCGTCTATTCCGTATAGTCCGTCTAGTCTATCTAGTCTGTACAGTAGTCCGTCTAGTCTGTCGAGCCTGTCTAGTCTGTTCAGTCTTTCCAGTCTGTCCAGTTTTTATAGCATTTACCATGCACAGATGGTAAATGCCATAAAGAATTAAGTGGATGTAGAGGATATACATGGGAAAGGGATGAGGAAAACCGTAGCTGGGGACCTCATGCTTGAGTGAAAGACGAGGGGGAAAAGCAACGACTGGCTGAGAGAATAGCCCAAATGAAAGAGGTGAGTGAGGTCAGAACGGAGGTGGGCTTTAGAAGTGTCCTGGTCCGGGACATGGACGAGGCTACCACCCCAGAGGAAGTAAAAGAGGCCTTGCAGGGGGGCACTGAATGCAAGGAGTGCGTGGTCCCTCCGCCCAGTGCGGGGAGGGGCCAGCATGGCGGTCGTTATACTCCCGGTAAGAGCGGCGCGAACTGTGCTGGAGAAAGGGAGAATTAAGGTATGTGAATTTAAGTGAAGGTATGTAAGGTAGAGAATTTATGTAAGGATGGGTAATGTGTCGGGTGAGTGAGTGACAACAAGACGCCCAAGTGCTACCGGTGCCTTGGCGCACAAATTTATTGTAAATCTTGTTGTGAGGGGGGGGGGGGGGCGAATAAGAGCGCGCCCGACACAATGAGTGTGTGGGGATAAATGGTTTTTAGAAATGAAAGGGGGAGGTACATAAGTGATGAAGTTATGCCAACTTTGGATTCCATCACCTTTCCTCTGGTTTTTGACTGGGAGGCATGAATAAAAAACTCTGTATAGTCTGTCCAGTCTGTCTACTCTGTGTAGTCGATTAAATCAAATCAAATCAAATCCATTTATTTGCTATCAGATGTAAATGAATACATAGAAGCTAACAATAAGTCATAAATCATTAATGTTGTACAAGCATCTATCTATCAGGTATATTTTAAGTTTTTGTCGAAATAATCTCATTGAAGTTTCCTCTTGTAGTTGAGTAGGTAGCTTATGGAAGATATGGGTTCCCATGTGAGAGGGTTCTTTGCGGCATAGCGTTAAGTTAACAAATGGTGTTCATATTAGATTCCTGCCTCTAGTATTGTATGAGTGTTGGTCTCTGTTTTTCGGTAAGTTGGGTTTATTTTTGAAAATATAACATGATATTTCCCAGATGTATATGGATGGAACCGTCAAAATGTTTAGGGTTTTGAAATGTGGCCGACATGATGTTGTTCTCGATATACACTTAATAGCCCGCACGACCCTTTTTTGCGCCCTGAAGACGACATCTATGTGGTGATGTCCCCCATATAATACTCCGCGGAACTTCGCGTGGCATATTTGTAGCAAGAGCGGTAGATCTATGTTATTTTGTAGAATTTTTAGCAGGTAGGCTTTTTGATTTACCTTGGAGGCAATGTTATGGATGTGGGTATTCCAGTGTATTTCATCTTCTAGAAGTACTCCTAAAAATTTAATACTACTTCTTCTTTCTATTCTCGTGTCACCAATTTTTAATGAATAGTCTTCAGCTTTGGTCCGACGCTTCGTTTGGAAAATAACATAGTTTGTCTTCTCTGTGTTTGAATGAAAATTATATGCTGAAAACCAATTGTTCAGTTTATATAGAAGGTTATTGGCTACTACTTCAGTTGTTTCCACCGACTCCTCTGAGATGATAAAGCTTGCATCATCAGCGTAGAACACACTTTTGACCCCGCTTAAATATCGTGGTAGGTCTGCGATATGTAGTGTGAAAAGAAGAGGGGCGAGAACGCTACCCTGTGGGACACCCATTTTTATATTGACAGTTGTTGATTTGAAATTCTCGATTTGTACATATTATTTTGTACATATTATCTCGATTTGTACATACACAAGCTCAAAGAAGAAGAAACTCGACTGAGATACGCACAGAACCTCTCTGAAAATATCGAAACGGAGGGAAGGGGCAATGATCTAGAGGGAGTGGACGAGATATGGATGAGAATCAAAGGAAAAATAAGTAACGCGGCACAAGAAATACTAGGAACTACCGAAAGGAAAACTAGAGACTTTTGGTGGGACCACGACTGTGAGGAAGCCATAAATAGACGAAACGAAGCCAAGAAAGCACTACTACAGAGACCCACAAGAGCCAAAGATGAAAGATACCAACTACTTAGAAGAGAAGCAAAGAGGACTTGTAGGGAAAAGAAGAGAGAAATGCTAAATAAAAAACAGATAGAATAAGAACAAGCGAACCATATGAGAGAGAGTAGGAAACTATATCAAACACTGAAGGACACAAGGAGCGATTTCCACCCCAGAACGTCCTTATGCAAAGACAAACAAGGGAAATGGATAACAGAAGAAGCAAAAGTACTGGAAAGGTGGAAGGAGCATTTCTTGGATATTCTAACAAACCAAACGATAAGAGAAAATCGCCTGGAGAATGTACCCTATCACACGGCACAACCACTCGTACTAGAGCCAACTCTTCAAGAAGTACAAAACAGCATTACGGATATGAAAAATAATAAAACACCAGGAGCAGACAACATCTCAGCAGAGCTTTTCAAATATGGAGGAGATAAAGTGGCCGAACAACTCCTACACTTAATTAAAAAGATATGGCTAGAAGAAAAAATCTCCCGAGAATGGACCACTGCCATAATATGCCCAATATATAAGAAAGGAGATCGATTGGACTGCCAGAATTATAGACCAATATCGCAATTGTGCGTGGCCTACAAAATATTTACGAACATACTAAGAAAACGCATAATGGAGTATGCTGAGGAAATTATAGGGGAGTATCAAGCTGGATTTAGAAAGAACATGTCAACCACAGACCAACTCTTTACAGTGAGACAGATCATGGAAAAATGCTGGGAATATAACACCCCTATATACCAATTATATGTAGACTTTAATATGATAATGTAGATAGGGAGGCGCTGTATCTAGCCATGGAAGAACTCGGGGTACCACACAAACTTATAAAACTAACCCGAACAATGATGAACAACACCAATTCCCAAGTAAAGATACAAAATAAGCTAACTGAGAAATTCGACACGGATAAAGGACTGCGTCAAGGGGACAGCTTGGCCCCTATACTCCTTAACCTACTAATGGAAAAGGCCATCAGAGAAACGAAAATACAAACGAACGGTACCATAGCAAATAAATCTCAACAAATTGTTGGCTATGCAGATGATCTAAACATTATCACAAGATCAATAACAGCCCTTAAAGAAACGTATAACAAGATAGAAACCAAAGCACATGAAGTAGGTCTGGAGGTAAACGAGGAGAAAACCAAATGTCTAACCATGAAACCATCTAGAAGAATGGGACAAAACTTAACAATAGAGGATCGCAACTTTGAAGTGGTGAAACAATTTAAATATTTAGGATCACAACTAAATGAAAATAATGAAATAATTCAAGAAATACAACAAAGAATAATATCAAGCAACAGAACATATTACTCCCTCCAAAGCACGTTTAAATCCAATATAGTAGGAAAAAGTACAAAAATTAAAATATACCAGACTATAATCCGACCTATATTGACCTATGGATGCCAAACCTGGACCCTGACAAAGAAAACGGAAGAAATGCTCCTAAGGTTTGAAAGAAGAATACTTAGAAGGATATTCGGCCCAATACAAGAACAAGGCGTCTGGAGAATAAGATATAACCACGTGCTAAGAGAATTATACGGATATCCAGATGTGGTAACACATATAAAAATCCTCAGATTAAAGTGGGCTGGACATATGATTAGGATGCCAGAAGAAAAAAACCCAAAAAAGATATATAAGGCACAACTGGAAGGAACCAGAACCAGAGGAAGACCACGTCGTCGATGGGCGGAAAATGTCGAGAAAGATGCGGAACAAATTCTACAAAGCCGAAATTGGGAAAATGCAGCCAGAAGTAGAGAGAATTGGAGGAGAAAATTAAGGGAGGCCCGGGTCCATATAGGACTGTAGCGCCACGGAGAGAGAGAGATTTGTACATATTGCCTTCTGTTTGCCAAATATGATCTGAGCCATCTTCCACATTTTCCCCTGATGCCATAGGTTTCTAGTTTATTCATTAGTTTTGAGTGTGATACGCAATCGAATGCTTTCGTGAGGTCACAAAAAATACCCATTGAGCATTTTTCATTATCAATTTCCTGGAGAATTTGGTGAAATGATTTTAGTATTGCGGTTGTGGTAGACTTCTCCTTACAGAATCCATGTTGTTTCTGTTGTATGATGTCGTGCTTCTTAATGAAGGGCATTAGTCTGCTTACCATTGCGTATTCTAGGATTTTTGCTATAGCTGAAATTAAAGCAACTGGCCTGTAATTTTGAATATTCATAATATCACCTTCTTATGGATCGGGATTTTTAGTGACTTTTTTATGATATCCGGGAACAACTCATACTCGAACTAGCTGTTGATCAGATGAGAGATTGGATCAGCTAAAACAGAATTCAACTCTTTTATTAAAATACAAGGAATACCATCCGGACCTTGAGCTGTTTTTTTTAAATTGCATATTAAATTGCATAAGTATATTAAATTGCATATGTTTCCTCAGAAGTGAATTCTTTTAGATAGATTGTTTTGGTGTTGAAGGCTATGTGGTCATCGCATATCACTTGCGGTATTATGTTCTTATGTATTGCTTCAACAGAGTTCTTGAAGAAAGAATTAAATTCAGTGGCAATCTTCTTGGGAGAGGTTATCTCGTTGTTATTGACTTGTAATCTAATTTTGTTTTTTACTTTGTTTTTGTTAGATAATTCATTGATTGTTTTCCAAATTGCTTGCTGCTTGTTGACCGCATTTTCAATTTTGTTGTTGTAGTAGTTGCGTTTAGTTTGATAAATAAGTCTTTGATGTTTGATTTTTTCAAGTGAATAAACTGTCATTAATGTTAGAAATCTTCTTTGGAGAACGAGCAGATCCTTTAATTTCCTACTAGATATTTTTTTAAACTTTTTCGTGACCCACGTGGATAATGAGCGTTTCACTATTATCAAAGGAAAGAATGGATTCCAGAAATGATGTTGTAGAGTGCATAAGAACGATTCTGCTTTGCGATCACAGTCAGTTTTGGAGTACATATCTTGCCTAGTTTATTCATTTAGTGCTTTATGAAATAATATTTTATTTTCTACCGTAAAAGCTCTAGTAAACCGGTCCTTAGGTGGGGTAGCTTTTCTTCCAATGCTGTTTAAGATTATAATGTGATGATCTGATAGTGTGGTGTCTTCTGTATCTACCGTCATGAGATGAGTACCATTTGTGAAGATGTTATCTATTCTCGTTCTGGAAGTAGCCGTGACACGTGTAAATCCAGACACTGTTTCGATTAAGCCATAGGCATGAAGAAGATCGGTCAGGTACATTTGCTCCTTGGATTTAATGGCAAAATTTATGTTAAAATCTCCCACTAGAATGATTAAGCTGTTTCTGTCAAAAATAGCGTTCAATACTTGCTCCAAGTTTAACAAAAAAGAGCCAATGCATGCCGTAGGAGGTCTGTATACATTTAGAATTTTAGTAGAGCAAACTTTTCTTTTCCATATGATGCCACAAATTTCAATAGTTTTTTCTATGGATTCTTTGTTAATGTCAAGACTATGTACAGATATTGTATCTTTATCTAGAGTAGAGCGGACCCATATTGCTGACCCTCCTCCACTAGTATGAGTTCTGGTAAATTGAGTTAAAATACTATAGTTAGACAAATGATGGAGGGGGATAGTTTCGTTGGTCATCAATGTCTCGGTAAGGCATAAAAAGCAAGGTTTTCTCGCGTGTAAGATTAGTTCTAATTCTTCAATTTTGTTTTTCATTGATTGAATTTTTTCATTGATTTGAAATTTTGTTCTTACACGACTTGTTGAGATCTCGTTTTTCTATATTCTTTGTTGCAAGTTTTCCAGCTTTAAAAAATATTTGTTTACACAAGTATTTTTGGGCCAGGTTTCGGGTTTATTGATCTGTTCTAAATCTTCGATGGGCACGGATACTTTGAACGAAGATTACTCCTCCGGATGTTTAGCCTGAAGTTGTTTGCATCTAACAGTATTAAAATTTTTGCTTTGTAAATAAGTGATAATATCGGCTTATGTTAGGGATGGCTCTAAGCGGTATACATGAACGTGAGCGAATCTTGTGACCGCCCTGTTAAGAGTCTTCTCCGCGTTTGTCCCTACGATAATATTAGAGCGCCTTGATCGCCTTTTACGTCTATTTTGAAGTTCCCACGTACCTTCATTTGTGGAACCATACTCATTATCTGATTCGGTTTCTAGGCCTTTATTGATGTTTTTTGCAGGAGCGAGCTGATTTACTATTTTATCGCGGCGAAGAATTTTTTCAATATTCTGGCTTTTTGTCGGTTCGCTGGATGAGGTCTGAATTTTAGTTACTGCATTCTTTAGCTCTAAGTTTTCTTCTTTTAGGGTCATTATTTCGGCACTTAGATTAGTAATATTGTTACATAAAATCGCTATTTGCGTATGTAAAGGTTCTACTTCTCTTTTTATGACGCTACTGATGATGTCAATTAGTTCAGATGGCGACTTATTTGTGATATCTTGACCACTGTTTTTAACCACTTGGACTCAAGAAACTCTAGTTCTTAGTTCTCGTTGCATTATGAGTAAATACTTCTTTTTGTTTTTCTTTCCTGTTCTCTGATTTTTAGGTTTTTTATTTAATAAATTATATTGAAAATTGACTTTATATTTAGCAATTATTTACTAGCATTGCTAATCACGTCCGTCGCGTTTGACTCCTCCCGCTGGACTCAAATATCCAAATTTCCAAACCGAATTTTCAACAAAAAAAAGTACAGAAAAACTTTGAGAACAGTATAGATTTAATAGTCTTCTGAATTTAATATTTAGAATCCTTTCAAACACAATTTTAAAGCTCTTTATGGAAGAAATACAAATTCCGCACACCGTCTTTTTTCAAAGCTTTCTAAAATTTAAATTAAAACTATACAAAATTCACTAAAAGTCTTATCTGTGTAGTCTTGTCCGTCTAGTCTTGTCAATCTAGTCTTGTTTATCTAATCTTGTCTATCTAATCTTGTCTGTTTCATCTTGTTTATTTGGTAGAGTCTGTTTAGTCCATGAGTTAGTTTTTAAAATAATACTAATATATTTTTTCTTATATAGTTCTTCTAGTTTTACAAATAAACTTATATAATAATAATAGGCTTAAAACTTAGACGTAAATAATATTTACAAGAACAAAACAAAAAATCAAATCTTTGGACGGGGGAATATGAGAAACAAAAAAATGAAGATTATACAAAATAATAATAATAATAATTAATGAAATATTTACAAGGCAAACTAAGTATTTAAATGTTTAAATACGTTAGGAATTAATCGATTACAAACTAGCCCTGACTCTGTTTCATACTTACAACGAAATTAAATTATCTTCCTCAAATCAAACTAATCCTATCGAGTAATTAATTACATTTAAACAAAAAATGACTCTTCTTCATCCTCCCTATATACTATCACAATTATTGTGTTTTACATTTTATACAAATAAAAAAATATAATAAATTATAAGACTATACAATCAAGTCTCAATTATATACTATCTACATACACATCTTAGCAACATCGAAGGCTTAGTAATAGCCAAACATTCACTTATATCAACACCCAATTCAATACATAAACAAATCTTCTCAATACATATTTTGACTATATCTACTAATCTTGTCGATATAGATAACACAGGTCTTTTCTAAGATTACTCTGTCAATAGCTAAGTGAAATTAATGATATAGTATCTATATACTATGTTATTGGTTATGTTATTCTATGTTACTCCATATAAATTATATTCTATGTAGTATATACTTTATATCCAATATTGTTTTTCTGTTTAGACTTTACCCTATGTGGATTATACTCTAGACATTTCTCTACTGTTTATCGTAATATTGGTACTCTGTATTATAGAGTAACAATTGTAACAATAACAATATTACGATATACTGTATAGCCTATATAGACTATAATCCATATTGATTATAGTTTACATGGAGTAACAATATTACAATACAGTATAGACTATATAGAGTATAATATATATAATATAGCATATGTAGAAAATATTGCATATATAGAATATAGCCTATATAGAATATAATCTATATAGATTAGTCTATATAGCAGTCTTGTTTGTCTAGTCCTATCAGTCAAGTCTTGTCTGTTAAGACTTAGTTTTATCTGTCTAGACTTAAGGATCTAATCTAGACGTGGTTGTCTAATATTGTCTACATAAATCTGTCTATGTAATCTTAACGGGTCTAGAATTGTTTGTCTTGAGTTTGCCATAAACTTAATTTAGTCGAGTAGTTTGATTTATGTTGTTTTATTCGGTGTTATTTGGACAATATTAAACCATATTAAATTCCGAAATAACTCAATCTATATAGCCCCAATATCCCTACAAACGAACATAATAATATATATATCTAGTCTGAAAATGCAATCTAAACGACGCGCATTATCAAATTCAATCAATCTAGTACATTATTTTCGAATTTTATTAAAAAACTGCCTCTATATAGACCTTTAGCAGGGTAATAAATATCGTTGGCCAGATAGAGAGAAAAATGTGCACAATATTTAGGGGGTGTTGATATCAGTTGGCAGGTGGCGGCGGATGGGGGGCGGGTGAAATATTTCACTGAGCGAGTGTGTGTATAAATTTAATGGGGGCGGCAAAAGGGGAGCGAACGAGCGATACATCATCGAAAATTCAATTTCGGGCATTAAAAGCAAGCGCACACACACATACTATATACTATATACTAAATACTAAATTTATAGGAAATTCATATACACAATATATATAATACATTTCTCTCGCGCAACGAATAAATCTCGACCTATTTATATTTAGTTTATTAGAATGCTGTCTACGTGAAGCAAATGGATCTATCTTATTGTTAGATGAGTCTAGACAAATGAGTTTGCGTTAGAATTATTACCTCTACATATCTTCAAATAGCGTAATTGTAATTCCTTCCCGTCTGAATGAAAAAAGAAACTATACAGACAAAATTTATTTAGAAATAATAAGTATTAATTGTTTGTCAAGTTGTCGCGTTTCTTCCGTATCTAGATTAATGAGTTTAATTTATGTTATATATAGTTTTGAAATTATACCAACACGAATTTCCTTCAATCTGATGTTGTTTCAACATGAAGTTGTTTCGACATGAAGTTGCTTCAACATGAAGTTGTTTCAATACGAAGTTGTTGCAAAAAAGAAACCGTATAGACAAAATTTGTATTGAAATAATATTAATTGTTTGTCGCGTCTTCTCTATTTAGATTTGTGAGTTTAGTATAAAGTCTGTATGCAATATTTATTGCACCTGGAAGTTATATCAGCAGGAAGTTCCCTCAATCAGAAGTTATTTCAACATGAAGTTATTTCAACATAAGGTTGTTCCAACATGAAGTTGTTTCAACATGAAGTTTTTGCAAAAAAGAAAGACAAATTTTGTATTGAAATAATAACTATGAATTGTTTGTCGCGTGTCTTGTCTATCTAGATTTGTGAGTTTAGTTTAGTCTGTATACAATGACTGCACCTTGAAGTTATATCAGCAGGAAATTCCTGTAAATTTGTGCAATCTGCAAACTTGTTTCAAGATGTTATAAAGAAATTTAAGAAGTTATTTCAGCACGAAGATGTTTCATCACGATGTTATTGCAATATGAAATTTACATTTTTTTTGTTTTAAAATGTTTAATCCTGTCTATTAAGAATAATCTCCGCAAAATTTGTCTAAACGCACCAACTAAGACTAATCCACCTAATTCACCTCAGTTCATTGCAGGCAAGACAATCCGGTCCAGACAAACAACCTCAAATAATTTAATCCACATTCACATAGCATTTACTCAACTCACAAAACCACAATCAAACTAATAAAGTCTTATTTTTACAAACAATGTTATGTGACATTGTTCAGGATCCAGGGTACGAACTTGGAGATGCGTGTGCAGACCCCGGGTAGGTTGGCCTCGGCGCACCCGATGCCCCAGGAGATGATGCCCGCGAGGAAATAGCGGCCGTCCTTGCCTCGCACTTGCAGGGGACCGCCGCTGTCGCCCTGGCAGGAATCCTGGCCTCCTCCCTCGTGCCCCGCGCACAGGAAGATCTCAGGGATGAACTCGTGCCGGCCCGCCCGTAGGAACATGCTCTTGCAGCGGTCGTTACTCACTATCGGCACCTGAACCTGGTAGCTCAAACAACATCAGAATGGGTTCTTGGAGATTTGTGCAAACCTTCCACCGTTTGTGCTTTGTAGAAAATTATAACTGAATTTGTGTTACTCCCTTTACCATTTAGTTTTGTTTTAGTAGGAAATGAAGCAGTATAATTATAGCTATTAGTCTTTTTAATTCTCTGTAGTGCCTTACAAGTTTTAGGTAATTAAGATAATACGCGCATTAAAGCAAAGTAAAATAAAGCTGTTAGTTATTTTCACTTACTTTAGTGCCTTACTAGTTTTAGGAAATTAAGGTTGTACGCGCATTAAAGCAAAGTAAAGATCACGAGCTGAATTTTGAATATGTTATTGATCGATATTAATTACATTTAGTTTAATTTTATCTACTCGCACACCAAAATGAACACATTAATTAAATTAAAAAAATTAAGTAAATTATTGCACGTGAAGGATGTCATTATTATAATCGTTTGTAAAAGTATCAAAATCGTGCGGAAAAGTTCAATGTGAATCAAATGGAGCTTCATTATTAAACGATTCTGTTTGTTGTTACTATAGCAACAACTCGCGTCACTAAACAAAAAACAGAAACAGTGAAAATAAATTTTCTGACGTTTATTAAAATTGAATTAATTTTTCTTATTTTGAATCTTGAAGTCTCGTCCTCTCAGTATGGATTTATCTGGCTCTAATATAACTTAACCTAACCATAACCTAATGTAGATTAAATATAGGTTAACCTAGATTACATTGACAAAAACCAAATAGTGTTCCCGTCACTGTGCATTTTTACTAGTCAGCAATTTTTTCCACGGAGACGCTGAACGTTATGTATGGATACACGTGTGTGAAAGGATTTTGTGCACTCATTGCGATTAAAGAAAATTGTTCAAATTTATTTTAAACGCAACTCATGCACAAAAGCGTAGGACTTTTGTGGATGACTTTTCATACACTTGTATTATATTATAAACTAATATTAATTTAATTTTTTTTAAGATCTGACGTGTAGTTTTTGCAAAATTAAATTGTAAAAACTGAATATTTTACAAGTAAACTATAGTCTATATTTTACAAGTAAACTATAGGAAATCAATAATTATATATACACCATAACTGCAAAAGATTAAAATCTAGAAAACTGTCCATTGCCTCTAAATTGCTGTTGTTGATCACTCATTTTACAAAATAAATTTCAGCTGTTAGGCGCAGCTGTTAGATGCAGTGTTTCTAGATGTATTTCTTACAAATAAATACCTCATTGAATAATCATTCATTTTTTAAATAATTATATAAATGGCTTTAGCAGACTTTAAATTGTCTTAAATTAAATAAATCCAGTATATTAATTTATACATTTTTTTTATTTTAAAAATAAATATTTATAAAGGGTGTTTTTTTTAGATGCCGAGAACTTTAAATTAACAATTTTCTGTAGAAAGCTTTAAATTGACTGTTTTCTATGACAGCCGATTGATTCTCGATTTTTGTGGGTTAGTTTTGTTTGGCAATTCATCATGAATAGACTCACGCCCGAGCAACCCTAGCAAATTTTTCAAATTTATTTTGAAAACCACGATTCACTTTAAAAAACTCATTGGGAATTACGTGCACTTTATGGTACTCACAATCGTCCATCAGCGCGATTAATTCGAGAAAGTATTCGATAAAGTTCGAGTATTCGACATTTTCACAATACGTTTACTCTAAATGATTATATATGCATCCTGTAATCAACACTACGTCGTTGATGATGATTCAAATGTGCAATTCGCCAACATCATTCGTAACATTTAAACTTGAGTCCACCCACTTTGTCGAATATTTTGCGTAAAGTTCTTGGTTTACGTGCTTACACTATTCAACTTATAGAAGAATTGAAGCACACAGAAGAACAGAATTATCGTTTGCGCCGTACATTTGGTGAATGGGTCGAAAGAAGCATTGCTAGGATTACTGGCTAGGATTAATTGATTTAGAATTTCATTTAAAATTTTTCCACAAGCCATTGATCTTTTTCTTCTTTCCTTCTTTTAGCCTGATTTCGTTCAGTCCTGAACATAACCCACTTCCAAACTTTTCCAAATCGATTTTTCCAGGGCTACGTTCAGAGGCCCGAGGCCCGCCAATACGTCTTCGATCTTCGCGGCCCCCATTGTAATAAGATTTTAGTCTACTTGATGTTGTCTCTCGCTATGTGACCCGCCCATTGCCACTTAAGACGCACCACTCGCTCCACCACATCCACGACCCCTGTTCTCCTGATTTCTTCATTTCGAATTTTCTCCCTAAGGCTGATTCCCAGTATCGCTCGCTCCATCGCTTGCTCCATCCAACATTGGCTGGTGGTGTCGATAAAAATCTGCTTGCTATTAGTGATAATAGTTTGAATTCTTGTCGTTGAACGCTAGACCATTTAAGAGGATTCTCGTCCATATTGGCCCTTTTTTAATACGGTTGATTCCTTTTTTAGCACAGCTTCAGCGTTACCATTTTCTGGTGTTTCTTGACTCTCATCTTCACTTAACGAATCCAACATCATAGGAAGATCACCCTTTAAGGATGGCTTTCTGAGCAAACCTGGTCCTAGTTGTTTCGTGTCTTTTTCAGAGGAATATTTAATTCTCATTCTTTTAGCCCCTACAGAATTAAAAGAACCCTCATTTTCATTATTTCTCATTCTCATCATAAAAAAATGTTAAAAAATGTCTTTTTAACCTTTCCTCAGTCACTGGTGTAAAAAACTTGTGTTTATAACGAGGGTCTAAGTAGATGTTATGTAAATTGTTCTCTACCAAATTGGAAATTTAAAATAAAATAGAAAAAATGTTGAAAGTTCACTTTTCAGACGACCTGTCGAATTGGATCAAAATCTTGTGGTATTGTTAAACAGTCAGCAACTTTTCTTTCAAGCATTTGAATTATTGAAATTACAGATGAAATACGGGCATGAGAGCTGCTTAGTTGCCATGTGGCTTTCTTAAAAGATTTCAATAACTCAAAACAACTTTCAATGATTTTCCACTCTTCTGTAAAAATAGGATTAACCTCACTGTCATTGATATAAACTTAGATCATCCTTTACCTTTAAAAACGCTTGAACTTGTAAAATGTACCGTTCCATTGCGTTATACAATTTTGGAACACCCTTGAGTAGAGGTTGATTGAGTCTGTCCTGAATTGCTTGCAGTTACTTCAGAGTTATAGAGGAATAATTGAAATGAGTCGAAACTTTCTTACATTTCTGACTATTAAAATTATTACGTTTAAGACCACAGTAAAAATAAAATCCGCATGAACCTCCGCAATGATTATCGCGGATGCGGATTCGGATGCAGATGTCCAAATCGATTCGGAAGCTCCGCAATTGCGCATGCGGATGCGAATATTCGCAACATCCTTAATCTGATAGTCCATTCCCAACTTGATGTTGTGTACCCGATATACATACTCATTGACTCTCTCAAGAGTATGATTATCGATAGTGACCATTATATAGTGACCATGATTTTACTTTTCTGAATATTCATTTTCAGCCCGACCGCTTGGGAGACTTCTTCGAGTTCGCGTAGCGTTATCCCTAGTTCATCTGGGACTTATGTACAATATCGTCGGCAAGAGCGTAGGTGAATAAGGCGGCTTCCGTCCATGTCTTCTCCTTTTCACTCCTAAGAGAGATTTTTAAATAGTGTTACGTTCTCCAACGCTAGGGTAAAACGTTTGGGTGAGATGGTATCGCCTTGTCGGACGCCCCTCCTGACCGGTATATCTCCCGTAACCCAACCCTCTTCCGGCTTGACGTGCAAGATAGCATGTTGGTAGATATATTGACTCCAGCTCGATTTTCTAGAGTGTATACAAGAATTAAACATCGCCTGAAGCTCTACTCAGGTTTCAATCGAGACAAAGGCTTTCTGATAGTTCACAAATTCCATATGGAGAGAAATTTTATATTCCGTGCATCTCTCGATTAATGTGAGCACCGTTTGGGTATGGTCAATCGTGCTGAAACTCCTGAAGCCAGTCTGTTCGACGGGCTGGTAAAAGAAGAAATCAATCGACATTTCTATATAAGACAATTGGTTATGATTTTGGATAACAGCTTATAATGGGTGGATAGTAGGCTGATTGGTCTATAATTTTTTATATTCGTACGTCGTCCTTTTTGAAGAGCCCAGATAACTTCTGTGTTCGGGCAAGGGTCAGGGATTTTGACTACAACGAGACTCCTGCTCAGGAGTATCAAAATTGCTTGCTTTAATGTATCTCCTCCGGCCTTCAGCATTTCGTTTGTCACTCTATCTTCACCAGGTGCCTTGTCGTTTTTTAACAGGCCCAATGCTGTTTCCAGTTCCGCTCCGTCGATCATTTGGAGCTGCTCGGATCCCGGATTTTAGATTCATTTTCTCGTTCCCCCCCGTTCATCTCCAGGTGCAGCTTCTTCTTCTTCTTTACGTGCCATGTCTTCCGAGGACGTCGGCGATCATCATAATGATTTTTATTTTATCAGCAGCGGCACGAAACAGGCTAGTAGAACTGACACAATACCACTCTTTCAGGTTTTTCAGCCACGACGTGCGTCTTCTTCCTGGACCTCTTCTACCTTGGATTTTTCCTTGCATGATATTCTGCAAGATACTGTCATAAAGTGTCTCATAATGTGTCCAAAATATTCCAGCTTGCGTTTTTTTTTTTATGGTAAACATGACTTCTAGTTGCTTCTTGAGACGGGCAAGCACTTCGGTGTTTCGGACTCTGTCTACCCATGATATTCGCAGCAGGCGGCCGTAGCATCACATCTCGCACCCCTCCAGACGGTCACACATTGCCTTTGTCAAAGTCTATCCTTCTATTCCATAGTACAAAATTGGAAATACATAGCATCGTAGTAATCGAATACGCCGAGGTATTGAAGTCTCGGGATGTAAGAACCTTCTTCATATTGCTAAATGCTGCTCTAGCCTGCTGGATACGGGACCTTATTTCCTGCTTGTTATCCCACTCACTGCTCAACAAGCATCCCAGATATCTGAATCTCGAGACTTGATGAATTTGTTGGTTGCCTGTACTCAGGTTTGCTAGAAGCTCTCGATTTTTGCTAATAACCATAGCTTTGGTTTTGCTAATATTTAACTTGAGCCCTCTTTCTTTGGTTTTTGGCCGCAACCCTATGCAGTAGCGCCTGTAAATCTTCAGCACTTTCTACCAGTAGAACTGTATCGTCCACATAACGCAAGTTATTTATTACTTCTCCGTTGACAATAATTCCTTCCCGTGCTTCGTCCAATGATTCGGCGAAGATTTGCTCAGAGTACATGTTAAAGAGCAGTGGAGAAAGGACACACCCTTGCCTCACACCTCGCTGAATGGGAACGTACTCAGTGGTCATGTCCTCAACTTTGACAGCAGCGACTTGGTTGTAATATAGATTTTTTATAATTCGGACGTCTGTTTCATCTAAGTTCATATTCTGAAGGATGCTGCCAAATTTCACGTGGTCAACACAGTCAAACGCCTTCTGGTAATCGAGGAAACACGCGTATACATCGGTGGACATGTCACAGCATCTCTGTATTATGACCTGTATGCCAATTAGAGCCTCTCTGGTCCCCAGCCCGCTACGAAATCAAAATTGAGTATCAGAGAAGTGTTCCTCGCATTTACGATATAATCGACCATGTATTATTTTAAGGAATATCTTCAGCGTATGGCTCATTATGCTTATGCTCCGCATGTTTTTGGCCAAGTCTTCTTAAGTAGTGTGACGAATACAGACTACAACCAGTCCTTTGGTATCTTCCCCTAAACATAGATGGCGTTAAAGAGGCTGACCATGACCAATTTATCTGCGGATTGGTCGTTAAAAAGCTGCATGGGGTGCAACTCCATGAATAATAATCTTTATGTAATAATAATAATATAATAATAATAATATTTGCTTCTGCAGCTGCACCTGCATGTTCATAAAGATTATGGTACAAATTTTCGACAATTCCCGTGATTTAACCTTAACTGTGACAACCTCCTTCTGTTCGTTTTCCATTTTGTGTATTGTAACCCTTCCCTTTGACAGCCCGGAACGCAAGATTTTTTTTCATAAAAAGTCACCGTTTGGAGCATTTTAAGGGCCGGTGTAATCATCGGATCTGTCTGGATATGTCTTCAACAATGATGATGGTCAGAACGGTACAGTCAACGGTAAGCGGTACAAAGACATGAAACAAACTTTTTCCTGCCTCAATTGGAAGGCATTAAAGTCGCAGACATGTGCTTTCAGCAAGACGGCGCCACATGCCAGACATCGTGCGATACAATTAATTTATTGAAACAAACATTTGGTGATTGATTAATATCACGAAATGGATCTGTTAAAAGGCCACCTCGTTCGTGCCGTTTGACGCCATTAGATTTATTTCTCTGGGGGTATGCAAAGGCCCGTTTATACGCCAATGAACCATAAACTATTAAGCACTTGGAAGCCAACATTCTAAGCGCTATCGCCCAAATAAAACTTGATTTTATGCAAAAAGTTTTGAAAATTGGACTTTCAGTCGAAGAGTAGAGCTGCGGCGGCTATGCTACATATTCCCGAAATCATATTCAAACATTAATGCTATAAAATTATCCTTCAAATAAAGCCAACTTCTTTAATATTAAAAACATTTTTCTGTGCTTTATTTTAATTTAGAGTTCTCTGCTCCAAGAAAACCTCCGTTATATATAATTTATTTTGTCTCACTACGTTGTGCGCGAATAACCTTAATTGCCAATTCCAATTTTTATAAAAAAAAAACAATTTGCCAAATTTCTGAAATTTGCAAACTTTGTAGATAAATTACTTTTGCAAATTTTCCACAAAGAAAAAAACTTGCAAATCTGACCAAGAATTTTATCTAGTCAATCGGTACTTTGCGTTCATTCTCGTTCATTCTGAGTTAACTAAATAAAAATCTTTCCCCTTTATGTACACTAAAACTAATTACGAGAAAAAGAAGATTTCTATTTGATTAAGACTTGAGGGTGAGCGCGCCTTCGCAGATTAAAATTTGACAAGCGCGAAAAATCAAAGCCCGAATTAAATTGCAATCAAGAACAAAATCCCGCCCAAGATAAATGACAAACAAAATAAAAGCAATTTACTTGTCGTTAGCAAGAGAGATAAAATTAGCAAATTAAATGGTAATTAGGCACCAACACCAGGTCTATATCTCTAATAGTTTCTGTGTCTATTTTGTGTCTGACTAAATAAGTTTGCTGTTGTGATTTAGTATTTAGTTAGCGAAACAATGTGGTTTATAGCGCCTACGCCCGGCTCCTTCACCGTAAATTATAGCTTTGTTAATGGGGAAATCCTGCACGGGTCAGCAGGAAATTGCAGGAAAATGACAAGCTATCCTCCACCTAAGTTGGTAAACTACATAAGAAAACTACACATATTATGGCTTAGTTTATAGGGAAAATCTGCACGTTTCAGCAGGGAATTGCAGGAAAAGGACAAGCTGCCCTCCACCTAAATTAGTTACCAACTTAAGAAAATACAGTACAAAATACTGTACATATATTTAGAGCTTCAACTAGTTTGTATAGTTTTCTGTACATCTAGACCAGGGTTGGGCAAACCTTTCGGCTGTAGGGCCATATTACATATGAAAATTTGATCGCGGACTTATTAAAAATGTTTCTTTTTTAATAGTTATTTTAATGTGCAATATCTATGAAATAGTGTTATTTAGATTTCAGTGAAGTAATATTTTGGTAGGACACGCTTACAAAACCACCTTATTTTTTTAATTGTTATTATACATAGTGTTATTGTTATTATACATGTTTTCTAATTAAAGTAATTTATAAAATGCTTCGCCTGCCGCATAAAATGTCGATAAGGCCGCTATTTGCCCATGCCTGATCTAGATTATATTAAATAACTTAAATCTTCCCTGTCCAGTCTTGTCTGTTTAGTCAAATTCACCAAGTTTCTTCTTACCTCTTGTAATACCGATGGTAATGTCCCGCCTTCGCTAAGTCGTCCCCATCCTGTGACCGTGGCGTTCTCCCCAATGAGCAAGTCGTCTGAGGCCGGCAAACAAATTGGGGAGATGTGTGGGGCAAAGTCGAGAGCTTTGTCCAGCTGGACTAGGGCCAAGTCGTACTCGTACGTGAAGAAGTTGTACTTGGGGTGGACGACCTTCCTGGCGACGGCCCTCTCCACGTAGGGCAGTTCTTCCTGCACGCTCGAGAAATCGTATTCACCGACTCTGATCCTTATTTGTGATGTTAGTAAACTAAATAAAAGTAGATAACATCAGTTTACTAATTACATGCCTACTTATTTTACGTTGAAACAATTTTTAGTTGGAGCTACGTTGGAGAAACGTATTCGCCCACTCTAATTCTTATGTGCTAAAGAAAGTAGATAACATTAGGTTACTAATTACATGCCTACATAGTTTATTTTGAAACACTTTTTTGTTGGAACTATTTCAGGTTGATGATTCATTTTGAAAGAACTTCATGTCGAAATTTAATTTTGATAACACCAAGTTAAGTGTGTAGTTTTTGTTTTCTTTGAAAACCGACTTTTACGTTTTATTTTTGTTGTTTTCCTGTTAATATTTCTCTTTGGTTTGATGAAAGCCCGGGGGAAATGAAACACGCTGTGTTTGTTTTCCTGCGACGAAAAACAAGCTGTCTTTTGCTTTTTCTTCCTGTGAGTCTCACGTTTGTCCGTTTCGCTTTACGAAACATGTAAGTTCGTCTGTCTGAATAACCACATCGATTTTCTGTATGAAATATCCTCAAAAGAAAAAAACCCGCCAGTATAATTAATAATTGTAACGTGAAACGGAAAAATCCCCTTAGAATAATTCAATTACCAAACAAAAAACAACAACACGTAAAAAAATCCTGCTGAAAACTGCTCACCCCTTCCTGTGAAACAAACAACCTACTCAGATTACTTCATGCAAATTTATTCGTTTGTTTTTCCTACGAACCTTTTCTCCAGGCCCAACCTTGACCCAAAAAAACGGCGCTCCTGCCGAGAATTTTGCCTCCCCTTGCACTCCGAAAACCCCCATCGAGAACGTCTCTCCTATTAATTATCCGCCCTGTCGGCGCCTTTCACTTTCACTCACCCTACCGACATGATTGACGTTTATACCATAAAGCTCAGCGGGAAAATGACAGAGAAAATAATTTATTTCATTCCGAAATCGGTACAGGGTTTCCTTGACATGTTTACGTCGTCTTATTTGTGCATTTTTATTTGTATTTATATTCCCGGATTAGACTTGTCTTTGAATAAACTAATCCTCCTTATTTATTTATTTTTGTCTCTTATCTAATCAGCACAAAATTTATTGCTGAATCTTGACCAGTCAAGGTATAGTGTTTGCATTATAATTTAAACATGAAGTTGTTTCAACATGAAGTTATTCCAATATGAAGTAATTCCAACATAAAATTATTCCAACATGAAGTTACTCCAGCATGCATTTATTCCAACATGAAGTTGTTGCAACGTGAAATATTAATAATTTTTGTTAAAGTCTATTTAGTCTGTTGTGTTCCTTAATGTAGGCACGTTAATCTAGTTTCTATAGGGAGAGGAAATTGATTCGCATATATGCATTAAATATTCAGCCGACGACTATTCTTTCAATAAACTAATTTAGTCCCTATTTATTTGTTTCTGTGTCTTTTCTAGTCGGCACAAGACTCATTATTTATTCTTGACCTGTCAAGATACAGTTAGTTGCAGTTTGTACCTAAACACGAAGTTGTTTCAACATGAAGTTCACTGCAAAATGAAGTAATTCCAATATAAAGTTATTCCACCATGAAGTAATTCCAAGATGAAATTATTCCAAAATGAAGTTTTGAACGTGAAGTTTTAATAGTTTCCGCTGCAGCCCATATAGTGTATTATGTTCCTTCGGCACATTATAGTTACTACTTAGGCACGTTAATCTAGTTTCTATTGGGGGAGGAAATTGGTTGGCATAAATGCATTAAACATTCAGCCGGCGGCGGTTTCTTCAAGGAAATGAGGTGGCGGAGGCGGATGGATGTAATTAGAACGAAATCGGCAAATTCTACCAGCTCGTCTGCTGTCGAGGTCTTTTATAGGAAAATTTCATTATTTTATTTCTCCCTATAAATAATTTAATTGGAAATTTCCCCGGGAAAAGTTTGCCCGAAGGCGCGGGGAACGAAAAAACATCGGATGAAAACAAAGTTTTGTAATATCGAAACTAAACACGAAAGTCGAAAGAAAAGTAGAAAGAAAATATGAAAATGTAGATAAACTAAGTAGGCAAGAAGAAAATACTAAATAGAATATAATAGTACAGGGGTGCCTTTGTGGGTCAATACAATACATTTCATTAACTTATTTAAAAATAAAAGTTTTGTTTTGGGAAGCATTGGGACTTCTCTCAACAGAAAAAACAACAAAAACAAAAAAACACTTACTCATCGACACAGTGACCTGCAGTAGCGATCCAATTCTCGTTGAGGATCGCTCCTCCGCATCTGTGAGTGCTAGAAAACCCAAAAAACGACGTCCTCCTCACTGAAACCTAACAAACAATTTGATAATATTTGCCGAGATTTTAGCAAATTAGTTATTTACCTGCCAAGGCCATCGTCCAAAGGGTGCGTTCTTGCCTCCGACGATCCTAGTTTGGGGTTGGGGGAACAACGGCGGCTGACCGCATCCTGCAACAGGAAGATAAGGTTGTAGCAGGAAAGAAGTGGTGGGATGAAATAGGGTTGGAAAAAGAAAGTCACAGTGAATTAGACTAAAAGCATCCGACGGAGAGGTAATTCGTTGTAAATAAAATATGCGATTTTGTGGAAAAGTTTTTTCGTTTCGCAACAAAGAGACAACAAAATTAGTTTCAAGAGCGGATTCTCCATTCCGCAGAAGGAAATTGATCAAACGGACGTCGGTATAATTGAAATTGGGATTTTATCTTTGACAAAGAATTCTTTATTTCGACCGGAAGGGATAAATTAAATCGCCCATTTTTTTTGACAACTTGCTAATTTCATATTTTTCAAACAAAGTCACCAATATCCACAATACAAACTACACAGGTGCAGCTTGTTTCAAAACCATCCAGGAAATTTATCTGACTACAAATAGCAATTACAACTAGTTGAAAGAGTTATAACAGTCTCGAAGTTACGTGAAAACCATATGTCTATACACTAATATTAACAAAATTATTATTAATCCAGTCGAGTCTTTTAAATAGCCTTGTCTGTCTAGTCTTGTCTGTTTAGTCTTATCTGTCTAGTCTCGTCTGTATATTCTTGTCTGTCTACTAATGTCTGTGATTTCTTGTCTGTCTAGTCTTGTCCATCTAGTCTTGTCTGTCTAGTCTTGTCTGTCTAGTCTTGTCTGTCTAGTCTTGTCTGTCTAGTCTTGTCTGTCTAGTCTTGTCTGTCTAGTCTTGTCTGTCTAGTCTTGTCTGTCTAGTCTTGTCTGTCTAGTCTTGTCTGTCTAGTCTTGTCTGTCTAGTCTTGTCTGTCTAGTCTTGTCTGTCTAGTCTTGTCTGTCTAGTCTTGTCTGTCTAGTCTTGTCTGTCTAGTCTTGTCTGTCTAGTCTTGTCTGTCTAGTCTTGTCTGTCTAGTCTTGTCTGTCTAGTCTTGTCTGTCTAGTCTTGTCTGTCTAGTCTTGTCTGTCTAGTCTTGTCTGTCTAGTCTTGTCTGTCTAGTCTTGTCTGTCTAGTCTTGTCTGTCTAGTCTTGTCTGTCTAGTCTTGTCTGTCTAGTCTTGTCTGTCTAGTCTTGTCTGTCTAGTCTTGTCTGTCTAGTCTTGTCTGTCTAGTCTTGTCTGTCTAGTCTTGTCTGTCTAGTCTTGTCTGTCTAGTCTTGTCTGTCTAGTCTTGTCTGTATAGTCTTGTCTGTCTAGTCTTGTCTGTCTAGTCTTGTCTGTCTAGTCTTGTCTGTCTAGTCTTGTCTGTCTAGTCTTGTCTGTCTAGTCTTGTCTGTCTAGTCTTGTCTGTCTAGTCTTGTCTGTCTAGTCTTGTCTGTCTAGTCTTGTCTGTCTAGTCTTGTCTGTCTAGTCTGTCTAGTCTTGTCTGTCTAGTCTTGTCTGTCTAGTCTTGACTGTCTAGTCTTGTCTGTCTAGTCTTGTCTGTCTAGTCTTGTCTGTCTAGTCTTGTCTGTCTAGTCTTGTCTGTCTAGTCTTGTCTGTCTAGTCTTGTCTGTCTAGTCTTGTCTGTCTAGTCTTGTCTGTCTAGTCTTGTCTGTCTAGTCTTGTCTGTCTAGTCTTGTCTGTCTAGTCTTGTCTGTCTAGTCTTGTCTGTCTAGTCTTGTCTGTCTAGTCTTGTCTGTCTAGTCTTGTCTGTCTAGTCTTGTCTGTCTAGTCTTGTCTGTCTAGTCTTGTCTGTCTAGTCTTGTCTGTCTAGTCTTGTCTGTCTAGTCTTGTCTGTCTAGTCTTGTCTGTCTAGTCTTGTCTGTCTAGTCTTGTCTGTCTAGTCTTGTCTGTCTAGTCTTGTCTGTCTAGTCTTGTCTGTCTAGTCTTGTCTGTCTAGTCTTGTCTGTCTAGTCTTGTCTGTCTAGTCTTGTCTGTCTAGTCTTGTCTGTCTAGTCTTGTCTGTCTAGTCTTGTCTGTCTAGTCTTGTCTGTCTAGTCTTGTCTGTCTAGTCTTGTCTGTCTAGTCTTGTCTGTCTAGTCTTGTCTGTCTAGTCTTGTCTGTCTAGTCTTGTCTGTCTAGTCTTGTCTGTCTAGTCTTGTCTGTCTAGTCTTGTCTGTCTAGTCTTGTCTGTCTAGTCTTGTCTGTCTAGTCTTGTCTGTCTAGTCTTGTCTGTCTAGTCTTGTCTGTCTAGTCTTGTCTGTCTAGTCTTGTCTGTCTAGTCTTGTCTGTCTAGTCTTGTCTGTCTAGTCTTGTCTGTCTAGTCTTGTCTGTCTAGTCTTGTCTGTCTAGTCTTGTCTGTCTAGTCTTGTCTGTCTAGTCTTGTCTGTCTAGTCTTGTCTGTCTAGTCTTGTCTGTCTAGTCTTGTCTGTCTAGTCTTGTCTGTCTAGTCTTGTCTGTCTAGTCTTGTCTGTCTAGTCTTGTCTGTCTAGTCTTGTCTGTCTAGTCTTGTCTGTCTAGTCTTGTCTGTCTAGTCTTGTCTGTCTAGTCTTGTCTGTCTAGTCTTGTCTGTCTAGTCTTGTCTGTCTAGTCTTGTCTGTCTAGTCTTGTCTGTCTAGTCTTGTCTGTCTAGTCTTGTCTGTCTAGTCTTGTCTGTCTAGTCTTGTCTGTCTAGTCTTGTCTGTCTAGTCTTGTCTGTCTAGTCTTGTCTGTCTAGTCTTGTCTGTCTAGTCTTGTCTGTCTAGTCTTGTCTGTCTAGTCTTGTCTGTCTAGTCTTGTCTGTCTCTAGTCTTGTCTGTCTAGTCTTGTCTGTCTAGTCTTGTCTGTCTAGTCTTGTCTGTCTAGTCTTGTCTGTCTAGTCTTGTCTGTCTAGTCTTGTCTGTCTAGTCTTGTCTGTCTAGTCTTGTCTGTCTAGTCTTGTCTGTCTAGTCTTGTCTGTCTAGTCTTGTCTGTCTAGTCTTGTCTGTCTAGTCTTGTCTGTCTAGTCTTGTCTGTCTAGTCTTGTCTGTCTAGTCTTGTCTGTCTAGTCTTGTCTGTCTAGTCTTGTCTGTCTAGTCTTGTCTGTCTAGTCTTGTCTGTCTAGTCTTGTCTGTCTAGTCTTGTCTGTCTAGTCTTGTCTGTCTAGTCTTGTCTGTCTAGTCTTGTCTGTCTAGTCTTGTCTGTCTAGTCTTGTCTGTCTAGTCTTGTCTGTCTAGTCTTGTCTGTCTAGTCTTGTCTGTCTAGTCTTGTCTGTCTAGTCTTGTCTGTCTAGTCTTGTCTGTCTAGTCTTGTCTGTCTAGTCTTGTCTGTCTAGTCTTGTCTGTCTAGTCTTGTCTGTCTAGTCTTTTGTCTGTCTAGTCTTGTCTGTCTAGTCTTGTCTGTCTAGTCTTGTCTGTCTAGTCTTGTCTGTCTAGTCTTGTCTGTCTAGTCTTGTCTGTCTAGTCTTGTCTGTCTAGTCTTGTCTGTCTAGTCTTGTCTGTCTAGTCTTGTCTGTCTAGTCTTGTCTGTCTAGTCTTGTCTGTCTAGTCTTGTCTGTCTAGTCTTGTCTGTCTAGTCTTGTCTGTCTAGTCTTGTCTGTCTAGTCTTGTCTGTCTAGTCTTGTCTGTCTAGTCTTGTCTGTCTAGTCTTGTCTGTCTAGTCTTGTCTGTCTAGTCTTGTCTGTCTAGTCTTGTCTGTCTAGTCTTGTCTGTCTAGTCTTGTCTGTCTAGTCTTGTCTGTCTAGTCTTGTCTGTCTAGTCTTGTCTGTCTAGTCTTGTCTGTCTAGTCTTGTCTGTCTAGTCTTGTCTGTCTAGTCTTGTCTGTCTAGTCTTGTCTGTCTAGTCTTGTCTGTCTAGTCTTGTCTGTCTAGTCTTGTCTGTCTAGTCTTGTCTGTCTAGTCTTGTCTGTCTAGTCTTGTCTGTCTAGTCTTGTCTGTCTAGTCTTGTCTGTCTAGTCTTGTCTGTCTAGTCTTGTCTGTCTAGTCTTGTCTGTCTAGTCTTGTCTGTCTAGTCTTGTCTGTCTAGTCTTGTCTGTCTAGTCTTGTCTGTCTAGTCTTGTCTGTCTAGTCTTGTCTGTCTAGTCTTGTCTGTCTAGTCTTGTCTGTCTAGTCTTGTCTGTCTAGTCTTGTCTGTCTAGTCTTGTCTGTCTAGTCTTGTCTGTCTAGTCTTGTCTGTCTAGTCTTGTCTGTCTAGTCTTGTCTGTCTAGTCTTGTCTGTCTAGTCTTGTCTGTCTAGTCTTGTCTGTCTAGTCTTGTCTGTCTAGTCTTGTCTGTCTAGTCTTGTCTGTCTAGTCTTGTCTGTCTAGTCTTGTCTGTCTAGTCTTGTCTGTCTAGTCTTGTCTGTCTAGTCTTGTCTGTCTAGTCTTGTCTGTCTAGTCTTGTCTGTCTAGTCTTGTCTGTCTAGTCTTGTCTGTCTAGTCTTGTCTGTCTAGTCTTGTCTGTCTAGTCTTGTCTGTCTAGTCTTGTCTGTCTAGTCTTGTCTGTCTAGTCTTGTCTGTCTAGTCTTGTCTGTCTAGTCTTGTCTGTCTAGTCTTGTCTGTCTAGTCTTGTCTGTCTAGTCTTGTCTGTCTAGTCTTGTCTGTCTAGTCTTGTCTGTCTAGTCTTGTCTGTCTAGTCTTGTCTGTCTAGTCTTGTCTGTATAGTCTTGTCTGTCTAGTCTTGTCTGTCTAGTCTTGTCTGTCTAGTCTTGTCTGTCTAGTCTTGTCTGTCTAGTCTTGTCTGTCTAGTCTTGTCTGTCTAGTCTTGTCTGTCTAGTCTTGTCTGTCTAGTCTTGTCTGTCTAGTCTTGTCTGTCTAGTCTTGTCTGTCTAGTCTTGTCTATCTAGTCTTGTCTGTCTAGTCTTGTCTGTCTAGTCTTGTCTGTCTAGTCTTGTCTGTCTAGTCTTGTCTGTCTAGTCTTGTCTGTCTAGTCTTGTCTGTCTAGTCTTGCCTGTCTAGCCTTGTCTGTCTAATCTTGACTTGTCTGTATAGTATAATTTGTCTAGTGTTGTCTGTCTAGTGTTATCATCTACTATTCTCTGTCTAATCTTGTATGTTTAGTCTTGACTAGTCTTGTTTGTCTAGTCTTGTCTGTCTAGTCATGACTACTTAGTCTTGTTTGTCTAGCCCTGTCTCTCTAGTCTTGACAGACTGGTCTTGCCCGTCTAGTCTGGCTTTGTCTGTCTAGTCTTATCTGTCTGGTGTAGACTGTTTAGTATTATCTGTCTAGTCTTGACTTGTATATCTAGTCTTGACTTGTCTATCTAGTCTTCACTTGTCTTCTACTCTTGTCTGTCTAATCTTGACCGTCTAGTCTTGTCTCTCTAGTCTTGTCTGTCTAGTCTTGTGTGTCTAGTCTTGTATATCTAGTCTTGTCTGTCTAGTCTTGTCTGTCATTTAATTTCTCCGCTTCTCTTTTCTTTTCCATAATACCTCGTATGTATGTTTTTACCTGAGACCAATTTTGCTCGCTTTGCAGCATTGCAGGAACTAGTCCTTCTACATTTAGTCTAACTACTAGTGACTCTTCAAGCTGGGTTCTTGCATCTTCATTGTTTGGGCATTCGAAAATCGTATGATATGCGTCGTCGTGCCTTTGACCACACAGCAAGCAGTTCGCTTTCTTCATTTTCTTGAACCTCTCCAGGTATGCCATGAAACCGCCGTGTCCGGAAAAGGCTTGTGTCAGGTCATAGCACATTTGACCATGTCCTTCACACCACTCTCTCAAGTTTGGTATCAATTTATGTGTCCAACGCCCGACCATATCCGATTCCTATCTTGCCTGCCATCTCTCCATTAGTTTTTCCCGGGCGTTTTTTCGGCATCATCGGCTTTCTTGTTTTGCTTTTGTCCAGTCTACACTCCCTGTATATTTCTTCTCTCTCCCGTATTAACAGGTCATTCGGCGGAATGCTAGCTAACACCAAGACAGCTCCAACAGAAATCGTTCTATATGTGCAGACAACGCGTATCGCACATATCCTTTGAACTGCCATTAATTTTTTTCTCATCGTCGTCCACTCCATAACATTAGCCCATATCTCCGCACCATATAGTAATTTTGAGTGTACTGCGCTAAAAGAGCCTTCATTTAATCTCATTGGAGCCACGGGTGTTAGGCATCAATCGAAACATCGATTTAGCTGTTGACAGAGCCTTTTCAGTGGTCTTGGCTATGTGTTCAGTATTATTTGTTCAGTATTACTTTAATCGGTCGTCAATGTGCACTCAAAGGTATCTCACTAATCTACTCCATACAATTTTGTTTCCACTTATTTACAAACTTGGTGGTACGAATTTTCGCTTCCCTGTAATGAGCACCGCCTCGGTCTTGTTTATCGCCAATTCCAATCCGTTGTTCTTGAACCACCTACTTGCGCTTCTCACAGTCTAGTTCAACATTATTTCGAGTGTGTTTGTTTTCCTTGCAGATACTACCACAGCCGCATCATCTGCAAAACCCACAGTACTCGAAGCTTCCGGTAGTTCTAGATTGAATAGTCCATCATATATGATGTTCCAGAGAAATGGTCCAATGACAGATCCCTCTGGAATGTCGTTACTTCATAAAATTTAGGTTCTTTTTTGATGTTCTATATTACCAATTTACCAATTAGACCAATAGCTTTTGATTATCAGTAACAAATATTCCGGTGTTCTGTCGCTTAGCTGCATGTACTTATTGTCAGTAGATCACAATATCTAAAAAATTCTGCTACGCTGACGACATAGCTTTTGCTACCAAGCACAAGAGCCTTGATGGTACAGAAGCAGTCCTTAACCACGATCTTGCTTCACTTAATGAATTTTTCAAGAGGTGGAGACTCAAACCAAACCCAAACAAAACTGAAGCGTCGGCATTCCACCTTAATAATAAAATGGCCAACAGTAAGATAGAAACACGATTGGGCGACAATGTACTACGACACAACAAGTAGCCTAAATATCTGGGAATAACACTTGATCGCACACTCTCGTACCGGAAACACCTGGAAAATGCGGCAGCAAAAATAGGGACTCGGAATAACATAATCCAGATACTGTGTGGTACAACCTGGGGCGAAACTGCTACTACTGCGCACGTCATCACTTGCTCTGGTATATTCCGCTGCCGAATATTGCTCGCCGGTATGGATAAATAGCTACCATACCAAACTTATTGGCAGACAACTCAATAATACAATAAGAGTCGTTTCTGGTACAATCAGATCAACACATACACAATGGCTACCAGTGCTATGCAACGTAGTCCCACCAAACTTACGCAGAAATGAGGCCCTACTACGAGAGCATAGAAAAATTGTGGCAAACCCAACTGTCGATACGTGAGGATATCCCCCAACTGAGACGCACCCGACTAAAATCGAGAAACCCTCCTATTTGCCTGGCCGAACAGCTCCAAAATAGCAAATACGACTCAAAAGCCCAATGGACACACGATTGGAATCTTAAATCAAACAGCCAACTACAAACCTGGTTTGAGAGTTATAATTGTAATATCCCTGGGACAGAACTAAGCAGGAGAAAGTGGACATCACTAAACCGGGCTCGCACTGGACATGGCAGATGCGCGGACTTCTTGTTCAAAATGGGGGAGGACAATGTCACCTGAATGCGACTGCGGCGCGCCGAGGCAAACCATTCAATACATCCACAGTGGGTGCCCTCTACGCTCATATACAAGGGATTGGTCCGCTATCCTGGAGGCGTCCCTTCGGGGCTAGATTGGATCACAAACCTTGACGTTGACATATGAATATGTCTATATTTAAGCAATGCATGTACCTAACCATACGCTAAATAAATAAATTCCGGTCGTTCCTTTTTTTCCAACGATTCGATTGTTTTGTCCCACCTTGCTGTGTTGAAGGCGTTTTCTATGTCAAGAGTGACCATTGCACAGAATCCTCCTTTCTACGGACCACTGTTGATTTCTTTTGCAGCCTTGACAACAGTAGATATTGTGTCGATTATCGACAGCCTCTTTCGGAAACCAAAATGTTAACTGAGACAGCCTTTGGTTTATCTGCGTTTCGAGTCTTTTCTTCAAAAATCTATCGTAAAGTTTTCCTGCTGTATACTTGAGACTAATTGGTCTATATGATGACGGCTCGTCCATGGGTTTATTTCCCTTCCTAAGAAGAACCAAACGCTGTCTCTTCCAATTTCTCGGAAAGGATCCTGCACGAAGACAACTATTATACGTTTCTCACAGTAGTTCTGGCCACACTTTCACTACTAATACATCATTAGGAATATTATCCAGACCAGGCGATTTTCCTATTTTCAACCATTTTAATGCTTCCTTGAATTCATCGATTTTGAAGTCCCCTTCCGGACCTGCGATGAGAAATGGTGGTTGTGTCCGGTCTGGTCGCTTTTCACGTATTGGGAAGAGTGTATTTTTTTTTCTATGCGTTTTGGACATAATATACCAGGGATCTGTGGTCTAGATGATACTTTTTTAGTCACTATCTTGAAAGACAATCCCTAGGAATCGTCATCTATTTCCCTAATAAGTTCTATCCAAGACTCTTTCTTCCTCCGTTTAATTGCATTTCTTAGCTGCTTCTTGGATTCCATATATGTGTTATGCACTGATTGGTTTTCGTTTTTCCCTCTAGTTCTATGTTCTCCCCAAAGGTCTCTTAGACAATTCTTTCTCAGATTTGCAATATCCTGCGCTCACTAATATACTGAGATACGTCTTCTTTTAAAATTTTTGCACCCGCGCATGGCCGCATCATAGTATGATGTGACGGATTTCGTCATATATTCGACAAGATCTTCCTCGTCTTGGGTGCTAGCGATTTGTTGCAGTTCATCTTTTTACTTTCAAGGAATGTTTGAAGCCGTTCTATGTCGTTTCTTCAACAGCCATCCTTGATTTGTCGCTTCCTGGTTTGTTTTAATTTCGAAAATCTGGTCCCTCTTGTTCTAATAGTGGACTCTATGTACTGACGGTCGCTGAGTATTAGTTCCTCCAGTATTCTCTAGTTCAAGATTCTGGCGGCAACCCCACAGGTGGAGAATGTATTGTCTATTACCAAACCTGTATCACCTCTTTTTTTTCCATCACCTCGGTGGAAAGTGAAGGCTTCTCCTTCATTTAGAATTGTCAATTGTCTGTCTTTTTGTCTTTTGTCAATTGTCTTTTGTCTGTCCTCTTCTGGCCAGTCTGCCCATTCTGGCGATTTACAATTGAAATCTCCAGCTATGAGTAGTTCCAATCATGCCCCATGGAGATTACATTCATGTTTGTCTGTAGATTGTAGATATGGTGGTGACGACTTGTACTGCAACCCTTATAGATATATTGTACCTCACCCTCCTCCTCTAAGCGTTCGTAGAGGAGTTGCAGTCCTTGAATCCCACCCAGATCCTGAAATTCCTAAAGGGATCAGGATTATAGGAGGCGCTCTAAATGGGTAAGTACTAACCCATTCAGAGCGCCTCCTCTAATCCTGATTCCCTTAGGAATTTCAGGATCTGGGTGGGATTCAAGGACTGCAACTCCTCTACGTTCAAGCAGAGAGCCCCGAGGTACATCTGTGTTTTGCGGAGCAGTGCTCCGCAGTCTTTGAGCAGATGTATGGGGGTTTCATCTGCTAAACCACAGAATATGCATCCGTCATCCTTCTCTTGGTCTAGGGCCTTGAGGTGTTGAGTTGTTTCTGCAGTGTCCCGTCAGGACTCCTGTCAGAATTCCAAGCTTGTTCCTGTTTAGTTTCAGGCAAGCTGTTGTTCTTTTCTGATTAAAAGATCCCAGCATCACCTTGTACAGCCTTAACCCCGGAAATTCTTTCCAGATTTTCATCCATTTTTCTCTTATTTCTTCATCTAAACTTTTATAGATGGTGTTCACACTCATGCCGCAAAAGGGTTCCGGACCTATAAAGGGACTACTGGATGCCTTGTTTGCTAGGTGATCGGCTTCTTCGTTTCCGTCTTTACCAGTGTGTCCTGGTACCCAGTATAGCGTTACTTTATTATCTTTGCTAAGCTTGTTTAGCTTTCCCACACAGTCCCATATCAGTTTGGATCTGATGGTGTATGAGCTACTGGCCTTGATGACTGCTTGGCTAGGCAAGTTTGTCTAGTTCAAGTTTGTCTAGTTGAATTACAAATTCCTCGTACTGGGTATTTGGAGAGAAGTAACAGCTGTAAATACGCATACCTCCAATATCTACCCAAACGTAGTTTTCTGCCTGTTCATCTGCCTCTCTTACTAGCAGGTTCGAATTGAGAAGTGCGACCGCCGTTTTGCCGGTTAGATCCTGGAATCATGATCCGAACCAAAATCCTGGCTTGTGATACTGCAGATTCAAACATCTGCTTTTCTCTCCACGGCTTTTTGTATGAGGATATTTTGCGCTTCTCCTCCCCTAGCTAAATTAATTTGTGAACACCTCATAATTTTGGCTTTCCTCAGTTCCTTACGGAACGCTTCACAATTCCTGCTACCCAGGATATGCTGCGCAGACTGGCCAGTTCTATAGCAGACCACGCAGAAAGCTTCCTTGCAAAGTGTTCCTTCTTTCCGCATATGCGGCAACGTTTGAATTGTCTGGTCCCTGACAATCGCTTGCTATGTGTCCGAAACCTAAGTATCTATAACATTTAGGTATTTAAAAAAATTGTGTTGTACGCCACCGAACCCAGCCAATTCTAATCGTTCCCTCCTTTGATCCCGCAGCTGCGGCCCTTGGGTACATCGTTACTATGGCTACTTGCGTTTCACCGTATTCTTAACGAATGCTGCTCACAATAACACACCCGAAGTGTGTTACTATTTCGCCTACAACGGCTTTAATCGAAGTAATTACATCATCCGCGTCTGTGGTACAATCTAGGTCCCTCAAAAGTAAGGTATAGTCCTCTCCATTTTACGAAATACTTGTTGTGAGACTGCCACCAATGTTGTGAAGCTGCTATCAATGTTGTGAGGGTGCCACCAATGTTGTGAAGGGGATTATGGTGTGAACCACCGCCGACTTTAATGTTGAGAGGGAAGGGCTTCTGGCCAACAATTCTTCGGACCCTGCGATATATCTAAATATCTCGGGATCTTGTAATGTACTGTTCACCGCGATTCGCAAGGCACGTAGTTTGTCGAATAATAGTCGAGTTGGTTTTAACAATTTAATTAAACAATAATACAACGAAATAACATAACAGACTTAAGAACTTATAGCTTACTACTCTACTCTCTTTTTTCTTACTTACAACTGGGGAATGGTATTTATACCATTCGTTGTATAATATATCTGTAAGAGGGGTTAAATCATCCCTCTAATTCAAATAAGGGGAAGAATGAATTTTCTTGGCTCCTCCCATAAACAATCGAGGTTTAAATTCTCTAAATACCTGAAAATGTCTGGTCCTCTGGTTAATCTTTATAAGAAGTTTTTATAAGCCTTCGTACGTTTTCTAATATGTTTGGGGGAAGTAGATTTTTGCGTGGTAATAAAAACCCTTAGTTTCTTCACAAACTATAAAACTATTGCATTTATCCAAAATGTGGGACAAAGGGCACGTTTTGGAATGTTCACTAATGGCACAGATGTCCAGTCCTGGTTTTTATTACAACATAATGCTTCTTCCCCGAAGGTCGTGGCCAGTGTACCTCGCAATTTCTCTGCTCCGTCACTTCCTCCTTTAATTTCAATTAGGAGTTCACCCGCGCATGTCTGCCTTATTCCCGAAACTACAAAACCTAGTTCATCCGGATTCACCGATCGTTTAATACTCTTAAGAGCATCAATGTTCCGCTACCGATTCAGTGCGTATTCGCCTTTTTGGTTTAGATTTTTGATTTTCCAGTTCTTTTTCCACTTCCCGCTCCTTTCGAGTTCTTACTTTAACCCAATCTGTCTTCATTTTCCATCCTGTTTCTTCATCATCCGTCTCTTCGTCCGTTCCAGTTCTGCTGATGCCCTTGGTGCCTTCTATTGAGAGTTGACTTTCCACAAGCAAGACACTGCTCGGATTTTTCAACAAAGTTTTGTCTGTCTTGTCTTATCTGTTTAGTCCTGTCTGTCTAGTCTTGCCTGTCTAGTCTTGTCTGTCTAGTCTTGTCTGTCAAGTCTTGTCTGTCTAGTCTTGTCCGTTGAGTCTTGTCTATCTAGCCGCGGCTAACAACGCGCGAATGAAAAATCAGACATGAAAAATTAGACACAAAAAATACATTTTTTTAGCATAAGAGTGCAATGTCCAATATATAAACTGCAAAACGAAGAGAGTAAAAAGAAAAACACTTATAAACTTACCGACTGTGTCTGTAGTAGCTGCGGAAACTGTGCTTAAAGTTGACGTTGGCTGCATTTCTGGTCGCAATGACACATCAACAGGCATTGGTCTACAAAAACAAAATAAACTTAATAATTCTCAATAGTCTTTAACCCTACGAAAGGCGTATATATACGGTATAACTAGTCTACCAATATATACGAAAGGCGTGTATATTCGTTCTCTGTATAACATCTGTAACGTCTGTATTGGTGGATCTAAAGGATAATTAATATCTATATTATAATTATTAGCAATATCCTACATTCCTGATAGTCTACTCGAGATATCTTGTTTTGTCTGTTTCAGTTCTTCAGTTTCAGTCATCTTTTTAGATTCATCTGTCTAATATGTAATCTACCGATTCTATTACATAAAAAACGCGTAAAAAATATCATAATGATATAAAAATGCACTACGAAGACAAAACGTTACGAAAACATCACATCCTAAAATAATACGGTCAAAAATAAAAGATAATAGACAACAAAATACACGTCGCAAATATCACAGCAACATAATAACACGTCGAAAATATCACACTAGGAAAATATCACATCCTAATCATCATTATCATCACATATTTTAGGATGTGATATTTTCATAGTTTATTGTTTTCGTAGCGAGTTGTTATGTCGCTGCGATTTGTTCGACACGTTGTTCAGCCGCGCCGCGCGTTGTTTTATCCGGACCCAATCTGTCATATATCTATCTGGTATATAGATGGTTATATATCTATCTGTCATCGGGCATATAGTTATATGTCATCTGTCTTATAGTAATCTGTCGTTTGTCATATAGTCATATGTCATTTGTCTCATAAGCACCAAATGTCTATTAAATTTTGCGAAGCCGAGTCATCAATTCATCATTCGTTCGATCTCGGTGAAAAATCTCTGTGGGAATTTTTTGTGCGCGTGCAAATTCCCCAATCAATCAGCCACTTAAAACTCGGGATTAATACCCATCGCGAAACAATCGCCCGTTTGAAAAATCATCCCTTTTAGTTCCCTCTCTGCGCCCCTTGTTCCCTTTCTGCCGCATTCTCTTCCTTTGAACTTACCGTTCTCCAACCCAATTACAATAACTTATTTCTCCCTCCCGCAAAGAAAATAAATAAATTTAGTTTTATTATTGGAGGCTCTCGCTCGGCCGCTGGCTGCCGCACCAAATCGAATTATCTACTCAATAAACTAGAGAGACTCGAGTAAACTTCGAAAAATATATTTACTAAATATACGTTTCGGTTTGGGGGTAATCCATTTCTCCCAGCAAGATTAATGGGATTATAAAAAGATATCAAACATTTTTCTAACAAAAAATTACTCGGTGGAATTGTTTTATCTTATATAGAAACGTAATCTGAATTGACAAGTATAGATTATAAGCTGTACATTAATTTACAGATAAGACTAGGCAGACAAGACGATTAAATTATTATTATGCTTAAATTCAATCTTCGCTCAGCTAGGAAATAATGCATCCCCAGAACTGGTAAGGATCTTAAAAACATAAAAGAGAATAAATAATTTGGATTCTTTTAAGCCTGCTAACATTCACATCGTGCCAACAGCAATTTGTGCAACTGAAGATATTTACAGTCCTGTGCCTATACATTCTGGAAGCCACCAGCAACATCCATAAAAAGAAAAACAATCTACCTAAGAATTTGTACACGCATAACTATCCTACAAGAGGACACATTAAACCAGCGGTTTCCAAACTTGATGTTACTACGCCTCCCTTAAAAATATTTAATCATGTGGCGCCTCCCCTCCATTTCATAAAATAATAAAAACACAAAAATTTAATAAAAACTAATGGAAAACAATACAAAATAATAACTATATTTTATAATTGTTTTTTTAAAGAGATTGATTTTGAAGAGCTTGTTTATTAGCACAAAGTTTATCAAATTTTGGTATTTGTAAGGAGATAGCCACGATATGTTGATGTTATTGCAGCTAAGGCAGAAAATCCTGTTTCTAATAAATATGATATTGTGAACGGGAGGAGTATTTTCAGAGCTTTGTTTGACAAAGTTTTGTATTCTGTATAAGAATTCAACCAACATTCATCCAGAGATACAGTCTGTAGTTTCAATATAGTATCACAAGCTAATCAATCAATATTTCTTTTTCAATACTTGTCAATCCAAATTCTTCATCTTTTTCACTGATAAATGAATTTTGTGTCCACGCAACTTTGCTTTAATAATGTTAATAAGGTTGTGGACCGTATTTTGTTTATAATAACACGAATTGTATTGCTTTGAAATATTTAATACACTTAATAAGATTGTTAAAAATACAACACTAATATTGTGAACTGTAGACTGTTCACAAGAAAAACTGTGTGAATCTTGTGTTTGTGAATCAAATCTTGTGAATCAAGTACGAAATCTTAATTTCTAGTTTAAAGAACCCAAAGGGTATCCACTTAAGGGTAGCAGACATGCGCACTAAACTTTACTGAGCAATCATCATGATTTTTGTTTGCTTCTATGTTATCTTGGGCGAATAAATTTAAAAGTGGAAACACGTCAATCTTATTTTCTTTTGCAAATTCGATTTTCATAGCTCCATTTTTTTATAAATGCGTTTGCACTTTGTCTTTTTGTATAAGCAAATGCATTTGTGGTCCTTGCATTGATTTATTAAAAACACTATATTTTCCAAAAATGTCAACCAAACATGTAAGTTTAACAATAAAATTGCACATCTTTAACTTATTTCCGTATTCATTATTATTTTCAACAAGAAAAATTGTTTTCTTCTTTGAGTTCAAGTACCCTTTCTATCACTTTTAAACGAGATAGCCAGCGGACTTCACAATATTACAGAAGTGAGGTGTAAGTAGCTCCCATATCTTCACACAGCTTTGCAAAATAGCCTAAATTTTAAAAGACTGTTTTTTTTTGTAACTTATAATTTCTTTACTTTTGTAAAAACGTTGTTAAGTTCATCGCTTATATTTTTTGATAAGAGAGCTGCACTGTGGAGCGTGCAGTGCATCCTGAGAACCTCAGGTATTTTCCTTTTAACTAGTGTTTGCAGACCAGTTTTGTGTCTCGACATTTTGCACTGTCACTACAAAGCCCAATGCAATTATGCCAACACATTACGTTGATTTCATTAAATCTGTATTCTTCTTGTTTCGAATAGGCCTGCTTTGGACCACGCTTATTCAACTGTTGGGCTTTGATCTTTACCCAGTATTGTCGCATCTTCGGCCGGTGTATCTCTTTTCTCTCTTCTGTACCGGTAGGGGGTACCTTTCCTCCGATGGAAAGCTGCCCCCTACCGGTACAGAAGAGAGAAAAGAGATACACCGGCCGAAGATGCGACAATACTGGGTAAAGAACTTGTTGACTCTCATGGATAATGATGCTTTTTCTGATAAGTTGGGTTCAATCCATTCGCCGAGATACTTAAATTTATCAGTCCTGTTGATGTTTCCCTGCTCTAGTAACAGCTCTCTGTTTGCTTCTTTTATGTTGGTAAAAAAATCTGTTTTCTCCAGCGACACTTGAAGACCCACTTTGGCAGCCTGTTTTCTGAGGCAATTTACCTACATTGTAACTATCTCAAGAGAGTCAGCAATCAGTGCCATGTCATCTGCAAAATCCAGGCAATGTACAATCAGTCCATAGTTCTTAAGTCCCAGGTAGATACCACTCTGAATACCCAAGTTGATCAGTTCCTTGCGGCATTCTCTCATAACCTTTTCAAGGACACAGTTGATGAGAAGTGGGGAAAGTCCATCTCCTTGTCTCTCTCCAGTTTTTATTTCGAAGCTTTCTGAGATCTCGCCTCTAAATTTAACCTTGGAATGGGTGTTGTCAAGGTTTCTAGGATGAGTCTGCGGGTTTTGTTATCTAGCCCTAGTTCCTGTAGTACTTTGTTAAGCGTTTCTCTATCAATGGAATCGGAGGCCTTCCTAAAATCAACAAAGGTGAGGACAACCTTCTGTTTCTCATCGGCGGTTTCTCATCTTGGAGTACGCAAGTACAGTTTTAAGATAGCGGATCTCTTGAACACAGGATCGGGTCATCCTGAAGCCTCCCTAGTATTCTCCTGGTTGATTATCCATCTGAATGTCTGCTCTTGTTTGTAACAGAATGGAGAGAATCTTGTATATTACTGGGACGAGAGAAATTCCACGGAAGTTGTTTAGATAGTAAATTCTCCCCTTTTGTGAAGAGGATGAATCAGAGCAGATTTCCAATCGGGTAGAAATTTCTCTGTTTCCCAGATGTCCTGTATGATCTATGTTAGCTTGCGTACGGCCTTGCTTCCAGCACCTTTCCACAGTTCAGCAACGATAGAGTCCTCTCCGGCTGCCTTATTATTCTTAAGAAGGTAAATGATCTGGCCAACTTCCAATCAAGGGGGCAGCGAGTCCGGGTTTGGAGTGGTTTGTTTATAGTCCAAGTCTTCGCTGGGTGGATCACAGTTGAGTAGATTTATAAGTACTGTTAAATGCCAGTTTGCCTTGTGAGTCTCTGAAGTGGAGACTTGGCGGAGCGCATTTTCTGATTGTCTGCTTCAAGGTTCCAAATAAATCTCTGGAGACATTCTTAGCAAAGCTCTCTTCGATTTGGGTTAGTTTGTGTGAAGGTCCGGTTGGTTCCTCAAATTATCTTGGCTGTAACCTTTCGTTATTTAAAAAAAAATTTGCCATTTTTCATTTTTTTTTTAGAATTCCACTTCACCCAGGCTGTCTGTATTTGGGATATTGGATTGTCACAGACTTCAGTCCACCACGGATGCTTCCTTCTTTTAGCGAGAGGGGCGAGTTCATTGGCCGCCTTGACAAGAGTCTCTTTCAGTTGTTCGCAGCTGTTTAGTTCTGTATTGTTCTGTCTCTGACTTACTTCTTAACTGCTCTTAAGTCGGTCTACGTCAAATACCATTTTGGAGGTTCTGTGTAATCTAGTGTTTCTAGGCTGAAGTCTTATTTTGATCTTTGAGAGGTTGTGGTCTGGTCCAGATTGGAGCTTCTTAGTACCTTCACGTTTTGTATTTCTTTTTAAGATTTTTGTGAAATGGCCACATGATCTATCTGGAATTCACCCATGTTGGTATTAGGTGAAATCCAAGTCTTCTGCTTCCTTGGCAAGTGTTGGTAGAAGGCTGTAGACTTCATGAGCAACCCAAAAGGCCTACACAGATCCACCAATCGTTCTCCGTTGCGGTAGGCTCGCTTATGCGCCGGATAATTGCCCACTATGTTTATGTATTTTTACTCTCTTCCCAATTGAGCATTGAAGCCTCCAAGCCGTATGACGGTCTGCCTCTCTGGAAGTTAGTAGAGATAATATCTTCTAAGTCTTCCCAGAATTTATCAGTTCTGTCTCGATTGCGTCTGTTGTCCTGGTTGATTGGGGTATGTACATTGACAATACTGTAGCCCTTGTTTGCACATTTGAGAGGGAGAGGATGACGACTGCTCGGAGAGGCAAAATCGGTGACTGAATCCAGTATCCTGTGACTGGTTATAAATCCTGTACAGAAGTGGGGTACGTTCTTCATTACCCGCTGACCCACTTTTCCTTTGAGGATTCTGTAGCCTTGGGACTCGAAGACATGATCGTCAGTAAATCTAGTATCCTGTACTGCTGTCAGTATTATCTTGTGTCGTGTTAGTGAATCAGTCAAATGCTCCAGTTTACCCACTTTTAGCAGTTAGAATAATTCTAACTGCTAAAAGTGGGTAAACTGATTAATAATTCTAATTATTATAATTAAATATTAAATCTGTCTATTATATAAAAAAAATTCATTGGATGTGTTTCTGCCAGGAATTGGTTCGCAAAATAATATATCTTAAATTATATTAGTCTTTTTAGTCTCAGTATATCGAACATATGCAATTAAATGTGCGTCTTTAGCTACATCAGTTGCTGGCTTCATCTACTTGTATGGCAAATTTTGAATTACGCATTCGATACACTAATTGGTCGCAAAGGTATTCAGATTATATCATCGAATCTTCTGTCAATTGTATTATCAGCAAGCGGTATTTGTCTGAACTGTTTCGTACATGATTCGAAAAACATTGTTTTGACCATATCAATAGCGGCTGACAAAGCTTCTGGCAAAGTTTCTGCTGTTGTGTGAGGTTTTCTATACTTCGCGATTTTGTAAGACACTAAGTATGATGCTATTAATGCATTTGATGAAATGTGTACTATTTTTTGAAAGTTTGCTTTTGTTTAGCTAACTCATCCAATTTTCTTTATAAAAATTCTTGGGTCTTACCAACGTATTAGAAATGCATAGTCTCAAGGTGCTGTTTTAATTTTCCGGGTCTCATGCTATAATAAGCAACCAAATCTTTCGAACAAAAAAAACACGTGGGTTTTTCCTCTCAATAAAAATATTTTTTTCATTTATTCTTCCATTTCTTACAGATAAAACTTTAGCAGTAATTGGGCTTACTGCTACTAATATTCGCGCCTCCACTTACACTAGTCCGCGCCTAGTGAGGTCCTCCAACATATAGACTGGCATTATGCAACAAGGCACCCGATATTCACGGAATTTGCATCTACAACAAACTTCCAACACTCAGTTTAGGAGAAAGCTCAGAGAAATACTTGTTTCTCGTAGTCTGTACCTTGATTTTAAAAACTTACGTCAATCGTTGTGACGTATCTATATCTATTTTGTGTATATACATCCTACAGTGAATAAATGAATTTGAATTGACGAAGCATCCGTGGCCGCTGGGAGACTGTCAGATAGTAACTTATCTCTCCATGGTTTCGTATTACCCATGGTTTCAGTTTTGGTATCTGTAGTCTTGTCCATTGTCCTGTCTTGGACGCTCTCCATGACTTTTGCCAGTCTTCATTCATTTGGTGTTTTGCTACCTTTATGCTATCTGCCCTATTCGCCTATTTCTTGTCTTATACAATCGAACCTGTCATTTCGAAAAGGGCATAAGTCCATGAATTAAAACTTTTCAGAATCAAGAAAAATATGTTTTTTGTTAAAAAAGTCATTGATGCTGAAGAAACTGAATATAGAGGTTGTTAAATAAAAAACATACACTCACTCTTTCACACTTTTTTGAAATATCACTTTTTTACGCCATTTTATTAATTTTAATCGTTTTACATATTCCATGCGAAAAGAGTACAGTGCTCTTTTCGCATGGAATATGTAAAACGATTAAAATTAATAAAATGGCGTAAAAAAGTGATATTTCAAAAAAGTGTGACTCGTGCCCTTTTCGACCGACCGGTTCAATTGAACTCTCTCGTGGATTCTGCACTTGGGGCGATGTCAGCAATCACCAACACAGCTTTTCTGAAGATAGTCCTGTATGCATAATCCTGCAGTCCGATAGTCCGCTAGTCTGATAGCCATTTTTCTCTATACAGAGACAAGCATCTTCTTCCTTTTCTTCTAGAGACAAGCTTCTGTTTTATATACTCCTTTTCTATGGTTCTAGCCCAGAACGGGGCTCCATAGAGGATAGTCTAGTGAAACACAGAGCAAGATAGCCTTCTTTTACTGCTTTTCGGGGCGCCGAAGTATGGCAATAGTTTTACTAGGGTCGACGTGATTTTTAGAGCTTGCGATTTTTTTTTGAAGCTTGCGATTTCTTTTATGTGCGCTTGCCAATAGTCATGCCTAGGTACATGACCTCTTGTTACGGTACGATGTCCACTTTTTAATTTTGAAATTGATAGGTTCTATTACCCCGTTTTCGGTGAGAAACTCGGCTTCTCTTTTTTCAAGGGCAAACTTAAAAGTTTTCCGCTGTAGCTGTTGTACTCATCGACATGCTTAATGACGATGTTTGCCTTTCTCATGAGTTCTTCTTCACTTTCCTAAGTTGAAACTATAGCTAGGTCGTTGGCGAATCTTACTATTTCTACCCCAGCGGAGAAAACAAGCCTTAACACGCCTTCATAAAGTATGTTCCACAGTGTAGGACCCATTATCGAGCCCTGTGGAACCCCACTATATACTACGAATTCGGTGACGTCAACGCTGAATTCCATCAGAATCCTCATATTTCAAATATAGCTGCGCAATAGCATCATCAAGTAGGGGATAAAGTTTATGTCAGTTAATTCTTGAATAATCTTTCCCCATACTGCAGAAATAAAAGCATTTTTGATGCTAGGGTTAACAGCGCTGCCATCTCAAGTTTCCTCAGTGTGCCGGATGTGGCTTTCTCTTACACCTCCATCACCCTCAGAAGCAATCGACCATGGACTTCTCTAAAGCCATATTGCCTACCGAAAAGACATTAGCCGACAAAAGCTTTGCTCAAGTAGATTCCCAAAGACATCTAGCAGGCATATTGGTCACACATCCAAGACGAGACAGACAAGACTAGACAGACAAGACTTCTTTAAATGGTTAGGGTGTAGTTCTCCCTAAAGTCCCTATAACACCTTGGCTCTTAGTATGCGCCACCCTGGTATCGCATATTTGGCATTCATTCAGGGTGGGCAGAACGGACGGTTAGTGAAAACCGCCCTAGTTGTTGTCTCCCCAAACAGGATTCGAACCCGGGTGTCCCGCATTGAAAGTGGGGTATGTAGACAGACAAGACTAGACAGACAAGACTAGACAGACAAGACTAGACAGACAAGACTAGACAGACAAGACTAGACAGACAAGACTAGACAGACAAGACTAGACAGACAAGACTAGACAGACAAGACTAGACAGACAAGACTAGACAGACAAGACTAGACAGACAAGACTAGACAGACAAGACTAGACAGACAAGACTAGACAGACAAGACTAGACAGACAAGACTAGACAGACAAGACTAGACAGACAAGACTAGACAGACAAGACTAGACAGACAAGACTAGACAGACAAGACTAGACAGACAAGACTAGACAGACAAGACTAGACAGACAAGACTAGACAGACAAGACTAGACAGACAAGTCTAGACAGACAAGACTAGACAGACAAGACTAGACAGACAAGACTAGACAGACAAGACTAGACAGACAAGACTAGACAGACAAGACTAGACAGACAAGACTAGACTGACAAGACTAGACAGACAAGACTAGACAAACAAGACTAGACAGACAAGACTAGACATACAAGACTAGACAGACAAGACTAGACAGACAAGACTAGACAGACAAGACTAGACAGACAAGACTAGACAGACAAGACTAAACAGACAAGACTAGACAGACAAGACTAGACAGACAAGACTAGACAGACAAGACTAGACAGACAAGACTAGACAGACAAGACTAGACAGACAAGACTAGACAGACAAGACTAGACAGACAAGACTAGACAGACAAGACTAGACAGACAAGACTAGACAGACAAGACTAGACAGACAAGACTAGACAGACAAGACTAGACAGACAAGACTAGACAGACAAGACTAGACAGACAAGACTAGACAGACAAGACTAGACAGACAAGACTAGACAGACAAGACTAGACAGACAAGACTAGACAGACAAGACTAGACAGACAAGACTAGACAGACAAGACTAGACAGACAAGACTAGACAGACAAGACTAGACAGACAAGACTAGACAGACAAGACTAGACAGACAAGACTAGACAGACAAGACTAGACAGACAAGACTAGACAGACAAGACTAGACAGACAAGACTAGACAGACAAGACTAGACAGACAAGACTAGACAGACAAGACTAGACAGACAAGACTAGACAGACAAGACTAGACAGACAAGACTAGACAGACAAGACTAGACAGACAAGACTAGACAGACAAGACTAGACAGACAAGACTAGACAGACAAGACTAGACAGACAAGACTAGACAGACAAGACTAGACAGACAAGACTAGACAGACAAGACTAGACAGACAAGACTAGACAGACAAGACTAGACAGACAAGACTAGACAGACAAGACTAGACAGACAAGACTAGACAGACAAGACTAGACAGACAAGACTAGACAGACAAGACTAGACAGACAAGACTAGACAGACAAGACTAGACAGACAAGACAAGACTCTGTTAAAAATCTCAGAAATAATTCCCATCTACAAAAACGGAGATAAGTACAACTTAGAGAACTATAGACCCATAAATATCCTCTCATCCTTTGCCAAAATATTTGAGAAGGTATATTGCACTAGGATAGAAGGTTTTCTCCAACGACATCATATCCTCAATGATAACCAACACGGTTTTGTTAAAGGGAAAAGTATAGATACGGCATGTTTCCAGTTTATAACAAATATTTTTAGGCACCTTGAAAACTTATCCGTTCCATCGGGATTATTGATAGACCTATCGAAAGCTTACGATACGGTAGATCATAATATTCTTTTAATAAAACTGGAGAAATGTGGAATCAGAGGAATCCCTTTAAATTGGATCAAATCGTACCTAACTAACCGAACGCAATGTACCAAAATTCAGACATCAAATGCCACTACGAGGTCACACATGAGAACCGTGAAGATGGGGATACCACAAGGAAGCATCCTGGGACCTCTTCTTTTTACTATCTATATAAATGATTTACCAAATCTATGTCTAAACAATTCCTTCCAAATGATAAATTATGCTGACGACACCACTCTTTTACTAGAAAACCAGTCCGTCGATGACATTGAGAGTAACGCAGCGTCAGCAATATTTTCTATTAAAAATTGGTTCAATACAAATCGCCTAATCATGAACAAAAAGAAAACAAACATAATCATCTTTAAAACCAATAGAAGTCTAAAAGTATACCCCAAAAACATCGACATAGAAGGAGAGATTTTCGAAATAAGACAAACCGTTAGACTCCTAGGAATACATGTGGATAATATCATAGATTGGTCTACCCATATTGCTAGCGTGCTGCCAAAATTAAATAAAGCAATATATGCGCTAAGAATTCTGCAAGGCTATGTGGGATTAGAAGTCCTAAGGACAGTCTACTTTGCCAACTTCCAATCACACCTGCATTTCGGAGTTATATGCTGGGGAAGTGGTAAAGATTGTGGGGACCTATTTAAAGCACAGAAGCAGGCTATAAGAATAATCTACAAGCTAAAATACAGGGAATCTTGTAGAGGGATATTTAGAAAAGCAAAAATCTTAACAGTTGCAGGTATTTATATTCACGATCTACTTGTTTTTATGTTTAAAAACAGAAGAAAATTTAATATATACCTAGCAGCCCAAAACACCAGACAAAATCAGATATATCACAACACACCGCATCACAAACTGACGATGAGTGAAAGAAGCCCCATATATAGCGGAATAAAAGTGTTTAATGCTCTACCAAAAGAACTTAAAATAATTCCAGGCATAAGGACCTTTAAACAAAAAATCTTCGAACATATCAATAATTTGGAGCCATATACCATACAGGAGTATTTGAATCAATCTAATGCCTAAAAAGAATAGCAAATTATTTGTATCTCTTTATGACATATTTCATTTAGCTTTTATATTTCATGTATACATAGCTTTATTAATGAAATAAATAATTTTTAATTTTTGATTTGATTTTTGACTAGACAGACAAGACTAGACAGACAAGACTAGACAGACAAGACTAGACAGACAAGACTAGACAGACAAGACTAGACAGACAAGACTAGACAGACAAGACTAGACAGACAAGACTAGACAGACAAGACTAGACAGACAAGACTAGACAGACAAGACTAGACAGACAAGACTAGACAGACAAGACTAGACAGACAAGACTAGACAGACAAGACTAGACAGACAAGACTAGACAGACAAGACTAGACAGACAAGACTAGACAGACAAGACTAGACAGACAAGACTAGACAGACAAGACTAGACAGACAAGACTAGACAGACAAGACTAGACAGACAAGACTAGACAGACAAGACTAGACAGACAAGACTAGACAGACAAGACTAGACAGACAAGACTAGACAGACAAGACTAGACAGACAAGACTAGACAGACAAGACTAGACAGACAAGACTAGACAGACAAGACTAGACAGACAAGACTAGACAGACAAGACTAGACAGACAAGACTAGACAGACAAGACTAGACAGACAAGACTAGACAGACAAGACTAGACAGACAAGACTAGACAGACAAGACTAGACAGACAAGACTAGACAAGACTAGACAGACAAGACTAGACAGACAAGACTAGACAGACAAGACTAGACAGACAAGACTAGACAGACAAGACTAGACAGACAAGACTAGACAGACAAGACTAGACAGACAAGACTAGACAGACAAGACTAGACAGACAAGACTAGACAGACAAGACTAGACAGACAAGACTAGACAGACAAGACTAGACAGACAAGACTAGACAGACAAGACTAGACAGACAAGACTAGACAGACAAGACTAGACAGACAAGACTAGACAGACAAGACTAGACAGACAAGACTAGACAGACAAGACTAGACAGACAAGACTAGACAGACAAGACTAGACAGACAAGACTAGACAGACAAGACTAGACAGACAAGACTAGACAGACAAGACTAGACAGACAAGACTAGACAGACAAGACTAGACAGACAAGACTAGACAGACAAGACTAGACAGACAAGACTAGACAGACAAGACTAGACAGACAAGACTAGACAGACAAGACTAGACAGACAAGACTAGACAGACAAGACTAGACAGACAAGACTAGACAGACAAGACTAGACAGACAAGACTAGACAGACAAGACTAGACAGACAAGACTAGACAGACAAGACTAGACAGACAAGACTAGACAGACAAGACTAGACAGACAAGACTAGACAGACAAGACTAGACAGACAAGACTAGACAGACAAGACTAGACAGACAAGACTAGACAGACAAGACTAGACAGACAAGACTAGACAGACAAGACTAGACAGACAAGACTAGACAGACAAGACTAGACAGACAAGACTAGACAGACAAGACTAGACAGACAAGACTAGACAGACAAGACTAGACAGACAAGACTAGACAGACAAGACTAGACAGACAAGACTAGACAGACAAGACTAGACAGACAAGACTAGACAGACAAGACTAGACAGACAAGACTAGACAGACAAGACTAGACAGACAAGACTAGACAGACAAGACTAGACAGACAAGACTAGACAGACAAGACTAGACAGACAAGACTAGACAGACAAGACTAGACAGACAAGACTAGACAGACAAGACTAGACAGACAAGACTAGACAGACAAGACTAGACAGACAAGACTAGACAGACAAGACTAGACAGACAAGACTAGACAGACAAGACTAGACAGACAAGACTAGACAGACAAGACTAGACAGACAAGACTAGACAGACAAGACTAGACAGACAAGACTAGACAGACAAGACTAGACAGACAAGACTAGACAGACAAGACTAGACAGACAAGACTAGACAGACAAGACTAGACAGACAAGACTAGACAGACAAGACTAGACAGACAAGACTAGACAGACAAGACTAGACAGACAAGACTAGACAGACAAGACTAGACAGACAAGACTAGACAGACAAGACTAGACAGACAAGACTAGACAGACAAGACTAGACAGACAAGACTAGACAGACAAGACTAGACAGACAAGACTAGACAGACAAGACTAGACAGACAAGACTAGACAGACAAGACTAGACAGACAAGACTAGACAGACAAGACTAGACAGACAAGACTAGACAGACAAGACTAGACAGACAAGACTAGACAGACAAGACTAGACAGACAAGACTAGACAGACAAGACTAGACAGACAAGACTAGACAGACAAGACTAGACAGACAAGACTAGACAGACAAGACTAGACAGACAAGACTAGACAGACAAGACTAGACAGACAAGACTAGACAGACAAGACTAGACAGACAAGACTAGACAGACAAGACTAGACAGACAAGACTAGACAGACAAGACTAGACAGACAAGACTAGACAGACAAGACTAGACAGACAAGACTAGACAGACAAGACTAGACAGACAAGACTAGACAGACAAGACTAGACAGACAAGACTAGACAGACAAGACTAGACAGACAAGACTAGACAGACAAGACTAGACAGACAAGACTAGACAGACAAGACTAGACAGACAAGACTAGACAGACAAGACTAGACAGACAAGACTAGACAGACAAGACTAGACAGACAAGACTAGACAGACAAGACTAGACAGACAAGACTAGACAGACAAGACTAGACAGACAAGACTAGACAGACAAGACTAGACAGACAAGACTAGACAGACAAGACTAGACAGACAAGACTAGACAGACAAGACTAGACAGACAAGACTAGACAGACAAGACTAGACAGACAAGACTAGACAGACAAGACTAGACAGACAAGACTAGACAGACAAGACTAGACAGACAAGACTAGACAGACAAGACTAGACAGACAAGACTAGACAGACAAGACTAGACAGACAAGACTAGACAGACAAGACTAGACAGACAAGACTAGACAGACAAGACTAGACAGACAAGACTAGACAGACAAGACTAGACAGACAAGACTAGACAGACAAGACTAGACAGACAAGACTAGACAGACAAGACTAGACAGACAAGACTAGACAGACAAGACTAGACAGACAAGACTAGACAGACAAGACTAGACAGACAAGACTAGACAGACAAGACTAGACAGACAAGACTAGACAGACAAGACTAGACAGACAAGACTAGACAGACAAGACTAGACAGACAAGACTAGACAGACAAGACTAGACAGACAAGACTAGACAGACAAGACTAGACAGACAAGACTAGACAGACAAGACTAGACAGACAAGACTAGACAGACAAGACTAGACAGACAAGACTAGACAGACAAGACTAGACAGACAAGACTAGACAGACAAGACTAGACAGACAAGACTAGACAGACAAGACTAGACAGACAAGACTAGACAGACAAGACTAGACAGACAAGACTAGACAGACAAGACTAGACAGACAAGACTAGACAGACAAGACTAGACAGACAAGACTAGACAGACAAGACTAGACAGACAAGACTAGACAGACAAGACTAGACAGACAAGACTAGACAGACAAGACTAGACAGACAAGACTAGACAGACAAGACTAGACAGACAAGACTAGACAGACAAGACTAGACAGACAAGACTAGACAGACAAGACTAGACAGACAAGACTAGACAGACAAGACTAGACAGACAAGACTAGACAGACAAGACTAGACAGACAAGACTAGACAGACAAGACTAGACAGACAAGACTAGACAGACAAGACTAGACAGACAAGACTAGACAGACAAGACTAGACAGACAAGACTAGACAGACAAGACTAGACAGACAAGACTAGACAGACAAGACTAGACAGACAAGACTAGACAGACAAGACTAGACAGACAAGACTAGACAGACAAGACTAGACAGACAAGACTAGACAGACAAGACTAGACAGACAAGACTAGACAGACAAGACTAGACAGACAAGACTAGACAGACAAGACTAGACAGACAAGACTAGACAGACAAGACTAGACAGACAAGACTAGACAGACAAGACTAGACAGACAAGACTAGACAGACAAGACTAGACAGACAAGACTAGACAGACAAGACTAGACAGACAAGACTAGACAGACAAGACTAGACAGACAAGACTAGACAGACAAGACTAGACAGACAAGACTAGACAGACAAGACTAGACAGACAAGACTAGACAGACAAGACTAGACAGACAAGACTAGACAGACAAGACTAGACAGACAAGACTAGACAGACAAGACTAGACAGACAAGACTAGACAGACAAGACTAGACAGACAAGACTAGACAGACAAGACTAGACAGACAAGACTAGACAGACAAGACTAGACAGACAAGACTAGACAGACAAGACTAGACAGACAAGACTAGACAGACAAGACTAGACAGACAAGACTAGACAGACAAGACTAGACAGACAAGACTAGACAGACAAGACTAGACAGACAAGACTAGACAGACAAGACTAGACAGACAAGACTAGACAGACAAGACTAGACAGACAAGACTAGACAGACAAGACTAGACAGACAAGACTAGACAGACAAGACTAGACAGACAAGACTAGACAGACAAGACTAGACAGACAAGACTAGACAGACAAGACTAGACAGACAAGACTAGACAGACAAGACTAGACAGACAAGACTAGACAGACAAGACTAGACAGACAAGACTAGACAGACAAGACTAGACAGACAAGACTAGACAGACAAGACTAGACAGACAAGACTAGACAGACAAGACTAGACAGACAAGACTAGACAGACAAGACTAGACAGACAAGACTAGACAGACAAGACTAGACAGACAAGACTAGACAGACAAGACTAGACAGACAAGACTAGACAGACAAGACTAGACAGACAAGACTAGACAGACAAGACTAGACAGACAAGACTAGACAGACAAGACTAGACAGACAAGACTAGACAGACAAGACTAGACAGACAAGACTAGACAGACAAGACTAGACAGACAAGACTAGACAGACAAGACTAGACAGACAAGACTAGACAGACAAGACTAGACAGACAAGACTAGACAGACAAGACTAGACAGACAAGACTAGACAGACAAGACTAGACAGACAAGACTAGACAGACAAGACTAGACAGACAAGACTAGACAGACAAGACTAGACAGACAAGACTAGACAGACAAGACTAGACAGACAAGACTAGACAGACAAGACTAGACAGACAAGACTAGACAGACAAGACTAGACAGACAAGACTAGACAGACAAGACTAGACAGACAAGACTAGACAGACAAGACTAGACAGACAAGACTAGACAGACAAGACTAGACAGACAAGACTAGACAGACAAGACTAGACAGACAAGACTAGACAGACAAGACTAGACAGACAAGACTAGACAGACAAGACTAGACAGACAAGACTAGACAGACAAGACTAGACAGACAAGACTAGACAGACAAGACTAGACAGACAAGACTAGACAGACAAGACTAGACAGACAAGACTAGACAGACAAGACTAGACAGACAAGACTAGACAGACAAGACTAGACAGACAAGACTAGACAGACAAGACTAGACAGACAAGACTAGACAGACAAGACTAGACAGACAAGACTAGACAGACAAGACTAGACAGACAAGACTAGACAGACAAGACTAGACAGACAAGACTAGACAGACAAGACTAGACAGACAAGACTAGACAGACAAGACTAGACAGACAAGACTAGACAGACAAGACTAGACAGACAAGACTAGACAGACAAGACTAGACAGACAAGACTAGACAGACAAGACTAGACAGACAAGACTAGACAGACAAGACTAGACAGACAAGACTAGACAGACAAGACTAGACAGACAAGACTAGACAGACAAGACTAGACAGACAAGACTAGACAGACAAGACTAGACAGACAAGACTAGACAGACAAGACTAGACAGACAAGACTAGACAGACAAGACTAGACAGACAAGACTAGACAGACAAGACTAGACAGACAAGACTAGACAGACAAGACTAGACAGACAAGACTAGACAGACAAGACTAGACAGACAAGACTAGACAGACAAGACTAGACAGACAAGACTAGACAGACAAGACTAGACAGACAAGACTAGACAGACAAGACTAGACAGACAAGACTAGACAGACAAGACTAGACAGACAAGACTAGACAGACAAGACTAGACAGACAAGACTAGACAGACAAGACTAGACAGACAAGACTAGACAGACAAGACTAGACAGACAAGACTAGACAGACAAGACTAGACAGACAAGACTAGACAGACAAGACTAGACAGACAAGACTAGACAGACAAGACTAGACAGACAAGACTAGACAGACAAGACTAGACAGACAAGACTAGACAGACAAGACTAGACAGACAAGACTAGACAGACAAGACTAGACAGACAAGACTAGACAGACAAGACTAGACAGACAAGACTAGACAGACAAGACTAGACAGACAAGACTAGACAGACAAGACTAGACAGACAAGACTAGACAGACAAGACTAGACAGACAAGACTAGACAGACAAGACTAGACAGACAAGACTAGACAGACAAGACTAGACAGACAAGACTAGACAGACAAGACTAGACAGACAAGACTAGACAGACAAGACTAGACAGACAAGACTAGACAGACAAGACTAGACAGACAAGACTAGACAGACAAGACTAGACAGACAAGACTAGACAGACAAGACTAGACAGACAAGACTAGACAGACAAGACTAGACAGACAAGACTAGACAGACAAGACTAGACAGACAAGACTAGACAGACAAGACTAGACAGACAAGACTAGACAGACAAGACTAGACAGACAAGACTAGACAGACAAGACTAGACAGACAAGACTAGACAGACAAGACTAGACAGACAAGACTAGACAGACAAGACTAGACAGACAAGACTAGACAGACAAGACTAGACAGACAAGACTAGACAGACAAGACTAGACAGACAAGACTAGACAGACAAGACTAGACAGACAAGACTAGACAGACAAGACTAGACAGACAAGACTAGACAGACAAGACTAGACAGACAAGACTAGACAGACAAGACTAGACAGACAAGACTAGACAGACAAGACTAGACAGACAAGACTAGACAGACAAGACTAGACAGACAAGACTAGACAGACAAGACTAGACAGACAAGACTAGACAGACAAGACTAGACAGACAAGACTAGACAGACAAGACTAGACAGACAAGACTAGACAGACAAGACTAGACAGACAAGACTAGACAGACAAGACTAGACAGACAAGACTAGACAGACAAGACTAGACAGACAAGACTAGACAGACAAGACTAGACAGACAAGACTAGACAGACAAGACTAGACAGACAAGACTAGACAGACAAGACTAGACAGACAAGACTAGACAGACAAGACTAGACAGACAAGACTAGACAGACAAGACTAGACAGACAAGACTAGACAGACAAGACTAGACAGACAAGACTAGACAGACAAGACTAGACAGACAAGACTAGACAGACAAGACTAGACAGACAAGACTAGACAGACAAGACTAGACAGACAAGACTAGACAGACAAGACTAGACAGACAAGACTAGACAGACAAGACTAGACAGACAAGACTAGACAGACAAGACTAGACAGACAAGACTAGACAGACAAGACTAGACAGACAAGACTAGACAGACAAGACTAGACAGACAAGACTAGACAGACAAGACTAGACAGACAAGACTAGACAGACAAGACTAGACAGACAAGACTAGACAGACAAGACTAGACAGACAAGACTAGACAGACAAGGACTAGACAGACAAGACTAGACAGACAAGACTAGACAGACAAGACTAGACAGACAAGACTAGACAGACAAGACTAGACAGACAAGACTAGACAGACAAGACTAGACAGACAAGACTAGACAGACAAGACTAGACAGACAAGACTAGACAGACAAGACTAGACAGACAAGACTAGACAGACAAGACTAGACAGACAAGACTAGACAGACAAGACTAGACAGACAAGACTAGACAGACAAGACTAGACAGACAAGACTAGACAGACAAGACTAGACAGACAAGACTAGACAGACAAGACTAGACAGACAAGACTAGACAGACAAGACTAGACAGACAAGACTAGACAGACAAGACTAGACAGACAAGACTAGACAGACAAGACTAGACAGACAAGACTAGACAGACAAGACTAGACAGACAAGGACTAGACAGACAAGACTAGGACAGACAAGACTAGACAGACAAGACTAGACAGACAAAGACTAGACAAGACTAGACAGACTAGACAGACAAGACTAGACAGACAAGACTAGACAGACAAGACTAGACAGACAAGACTAGACAGACAAGACTAGAACAGGACAAGGACTAGACAGACAAGACTAGACAGACAAGACTAGACAGACAAGACTAGACAGACAAGGACTAGACAGACAAGACTAGACAGACAAGACTAGACAGACAAGACTAGACAGACAAGACTAGACAGACAAGACTAGACAGACAAGACTAGACAGACAAGACTAGACAGACAAGACTAGACAGACAAGACTAGACAGACAAGACTAGACAGACAAGACTAGACAGACAAGACTAGACAGACAAGACTAGACAGACAAGACTAGACAGACAAGACTAGACAGACAAGACTAGACAGACAAGACTAGACAGACAAGACTAGACAGACAAGACTAGACAGACAAGACTAGACAGACAAGACTAGACAGACACAGACTAGACAGACAAGACTAGACAGACAAGACTAGACAGACAAGACTAGAGAGACAAGACTAGACAGACAAGACTAGACAGACAAGACTAGACAGACAAGACTAGATTGACAAGACTAGACAGACAAGACTAGACAGACAAGACTAGACAGACAAGACTAGACAGACGAGACTAGACAGACAAGACTAGACAGACAAGACTAGACAGACAAAACTAGACAGACAAGACTAGACAGACAAGACTAGACAGACAATACTAGACAGACAAGACTAGGCAGACAAGACAAGACAGACAAGACTAGACAGACAAGACTAGACAGACAAGACTAGACAGACAAGACTAGACAGACAAAACTAGACAGACAAGACTAGACAGGCAAGACTAGACAGACAAGACTAGACAGACAAAACTAGACAGACAAGTCTACACTGACAAGGCTAGACACACAGGGTTACACAGACAACTGGACATGCAACACTGACAAGATAGGACTAAACAGGCAAATCTAGTCAAACACCATTTAACATTTTTAATGATGTTGGGTACGAATGTGTCAGCTGTGCAGAAAATACACGTTTCGTTGGCTCTGCGTTCACGAGTCTCACGTACTCGTCCGTTTTGCCGTTTATCTGCTAATTGCGCGAAATCTTTCCGTGTTCTCCTTCCTTACTCCTTAATTACTTTCGGTCTCCTGGTAAGAATAAAAATAATATTTATTATCAACGGCGCGTAAAAAAAGTTATGTTGATTACGTTTTTCCTTAATTATTATTTTAATGTACTTTCTGCTAAAACTAATTGACGACAAAAAACAAACCCGTTCACAAAAGAAAGATTATCAAAGTTATACTTAAAAAAAACGAATTAATTTGGTTTAATAACATTTTAATGGCATAACTTAAATGTGGTTTACTTACCTAATAGTTGTAGTCGTTGTAGTAGTAGTGGTAGTAGTTGTAGACTTAGTCCCTTTAGGTGTAGTACTAATAGGTTTCTTTGTAGGTTTAGGCTTAAAGCTAGTGGGCTTAAAACTAGTAGGCTTGTTGCTGCTGGGCTTCTGCTGCCCTCCATGGGGCTTCGTCTTAACCTTGGTGACGAAACTCGGCTCGGTCGTGACCTGCCATTGGTTGTGATGGAGGCCACCGCCCGGCTTCGAACCCTGCTGGCCCAGCGAGTTCGGCCCGAAGGCTTCGGTGCTCGTCGCCAGGTGCCACCCCGACGACGCCGACGCCTGCTGCAACCCGTCCGTGCTCATCGGACGTAGACTGTAGCGCGGCGGCGACGTTCCCGGTCGGACGTTCATCGACGTCGAAATGCCCATGCTCGGTCGACTCGGCTTTCGACTGAAAAACAGAAATAAACTTGATAAACTAGAGTTATCGTTAATATAATACAATAATAATAAAAATCAATAATTTAATACAATAATAATAATCATTAATATAATAAAATAATAATAATCATTAATATAATTCAATTTCATCTATTGCGGTTGAACGAGAAGTAATAAAATTAGAAATTTAATTAGAATTAGTTTTAGGAGTAGGTTGACATATAGTTGCGAATCGCCTTTCGCTGTGCGAAATGAATTAACCGAGTTTTGGATTCACTCATCATGCCGACTTATCTGTTACCATTCGAACATTTGAATGCATCCTAGATATTTCCTATTGTCAGTTCACACGGGAAAAGTCAAACCATTGAAAGTAAAATTAAGACAAATTAGTCCTGCTATTGTAGTCGGATCTTAGCAGTAAATAATCCTAATAGTCTAATCATGATTGTCTAATTTTGATTGTCAAATTTAGTCGACACATTAATAACTATATGGTGTAATCTATCCATGAAGTATTACTCAATTTCCTGTATAATTACATTCTAATAACTGTCTCAAAAACCTTGTGGGAAATTGTCTGTATTATTTACCTTGTGTTGTCTGTGTTACTAACCTAACCTAACCTAACCTAATATCCTTTACCTTGTTTGTTTTGGTGTGGTAGTTGGCCTCTTGGTGGCCTGACTAGGGGGCGTGTAGAGAACGGCGGGGCGGTTGTGGGCGCCCGGCGGCGGCAGCACCGTGTTCTCGGTAGCGTTGTGGGCGCAGCAAGAGCCGAACATGAATGAATCGACGCACATTCCGACGTGGAAACCGTCCGACTTGATGCACTCGTACACAAACATGCACGTGCCCTCCACACCGTCCACCCAACAGGGCTTCGGACTTATCTGATAACCTAAGAAAGACATTCATTAAATGGATTTATTAAAACTAGAATGGCTAGACAAAACAGGCAAGACTAGACAAGCAAGATTAGACCGTCAAGACCAGACCGTCAAGTCCAGACCGTCAAGATCAGTCCGTTAAGACCAGACCATCAAGACCAGACCCTCAAGACTAGACCGTCAAGACCAGACCATCCAGACCAGACCGTTAAGACCAGACCGTTCAGACCAGTCAGTCAAGATCAGACCGTAAAGATCAGACTGCCAAGATTAGACAAACATCTAATGTTATTATTCAATGTCATTCAAGTGACAGAATTAATAGTTTAGATTCATTTTTTCAATGTCTAGAGTCAGTCAGTTTGACAATGTCGTATTGTTCTACTGAGAACAAAAGTTATAAATCCGTGTCAATTGTCAAGTTTGACCATGCACATCATATTATCTGACATATTCAATTTGTTTATTTACATTTATCCTTGTCAAATGTCAGTATGATAAAACACTTTCTGTTGATTGTCAACCTGTAGACGATACTTTCCTTTTGACAAAATGGTTTTAGAATTACCTTTGACTTTATCATTATTGACAGCAATATGATAATCAAATTTGGCAATAATATTGCCAAACTAACATTTTTTGTTAAAACTAACATTTTGTTATTTTTATCAAGATTGCAACGCGCTATGACACTTCAATTTGAAAATTTTATTTGATTAATAAATGTCAAAATTTATTACTCATTGACGAAGTGTCAATTTGACAAATAACTCATTTTTTTGTTTCTTTGAAAAAACTTTCTAGATGGAAAGGTCGAGGTCCATCCGGCTTACTAAAGATAATAAAAAACACGGACGCACGGACAGACAGCGGTAATAAAACCGCCCAAATTATTACACTTGACCACACAGCTAGCAATCAAAATTCCTGGTTAAATACAGAGACAAGAAAGAGAAAATTCAAAAAAACCAAGCGAGAGTAATACATCAGATTCAATGTCCAGATAAGATTATTCGGAACTAACTCGGACGAGTTTGATGGAAAGAAAGTGAACGGATTTTGTTAATTAAACCTGACTTAGTTTACTAATTGCTTTGTTGTTGGATATCTAGATTTATTTTTCGGTAACGTCGACACCAAAGTAATTGCAATTTATTCAGCTTGAAGTTGTTTACAGCTTGAACTTGTTTCAATATAAAGTTGTTGTTTGCAACATGAAGTTGTTGTTTGCAACACGAAGTTGTTGCAACGTGAAGGTATTACAATGTGAAATTGTTTTAACGTGAAGTTATTGCGACCTGAAGTTATTTCAAAATAAAGTTGTTCCGGCATTGTTGCAACAAGAATTTGTTTCAAGACAATTTTACTACGGACATAGTTAAACGTGTCTAGTCTTATCTATTTGGTTTTGATTGTTTAGATACATTAGATTGTTTTTGATTGTTTAGATTATTATCTAAATGTTTTATTTACTATTTCATCAATTTGGTATTGAATTGTTTACTATATGCATTTAATAATTATTTCAATTTGAAGTTATTGCAACGCGAAGTTGTTTTAAAATGAAGTTGTTTCGAAATTATTGTAAATTTACTATGGACATAATTAAACGACTCTAGTCATATCTATCTATTCAGTCTTGATAGTTTAGATATTTATATAGATATATATATATATATATATATATATATATATATATATATATATATATATATATATATATATATATATTGTATTTTCTATTTTATCAATTTGGTGTTGATTTATTTACCTTGTCCTCTTTGTAAGGCATTGGCGAACGGTCCAATCCGAAGGAAGATGGTGCCCAGCAGGAGCCAAAGCACGTTCAAACCTGCAAACGGAATTAGTAATTAGTAAGAGTGCGCTAAAACACCATAAATATCGTGTGCACACGCTCCGTACGTGCATTATTTTAATGAAGGAGAGTCTATTTAGTCTGCACAAGTGGACGATCTCTTGTTTATATTAGGCGTTTATAATGTTGCGATAAGATTTAGAAATGTGGGTTAGACAAACATGCTTGGCAAAGTATATATAACACGCTTCGGAGACGAAGCCGGAACGAATTTCATCAAACACGGATTTTTACATTAGCTTAATACTAGTTAGATAAGATTATTTGATGTTCTACGCGCCTGTTCAAATCTTCACAACTCAAAATTTGCTTAATTGATTTTGTCCCATCGTGGAACCTTGTAGCAACCCAACTTTCTATGAATATTTTTTAAAACAAAGTGTGCCAAAAGAATAAATGTCAGTTATTAAAAAAATGTCATAATTGACATCTAATGTTCACTTTCTTATTCCTAATTAGTTGAGTTATAAAAATCTTTGAAATTTTTGCAAAACTGATTTGCATGAACATTCGCGGTCCAATACCCGTTTAGGCAATTGATTTTGTGGGTCGCAAATTGAACATAAAACGCTTGTCAACAGTTAAAATGTTCTTGTCAAATTTGAATTTTACGACTGATTTGCATTAAATTGAATAAAAATCGGCTTGATTAACATCTCACTATCTATTTGACCTCCAAATTCACCACTTACAAGCAAAATAAATCTACAGAAGAAATTCTCAACGACTTACTCAGAATTAATCGATTTAAGTGTGCATCCTGTCTCTAAGATTTATCGCGATTTGGTTGAAATAAAACGGCAATTAGCATATGTACTAGGTGTTTGATTACTGCAAACGATAAGGCGACTTGTTTTGTGATCATCTGGGTCACTCCTCGCACTAATTGTATCTTCACATATCTTTCGCATTTTATAAAACTAAATAAATTAAATAAGCTAAATAGATTTTGAAATGAAAAGAAACGAATAATTGCAATAAACTGTCAATGTTTATATCATGACATAAACTTGACATGACTCAAATTTATAATAGGTAACTGTCAAATTTATATTAAACGAAAAATTTGTATGGAATCAGTTGCCAAATTTAGAATGTCATCTACATATAAATAAATTCAGAAAAAATATTTACTAACTAAAAATAGATTTACTTTATTACGTGGTTTATAAATTGCAGAAGCCCTCATATAACGCAGTATTTATTCAACGCGGTTTAACGCGACGTTTTTTTGAACGCAGGTGACCCAGCCAATGAATCACGGCCGAAACACCGGCACATATTCAGATATTTATGAGATATTTGCACGACTGATTATTTTGATGCCTATCATCGCTCTTATTATTCTTTTCTGGGCGAGAAGTATTCTATTTGTGAGAGAAACTATAAAGTAAGCTATGACAACAAGTACATTGAATATGAGGAGCCTGCTTAAAGCAGGCAAAATCAGATGCACAGATTGCAACAGAATATATTGGGTGACCTAAGGTGGCCAGGAACGGTGGTCCCGCACATAGATGAATGCGTTATGTATTACTTAGGAAGTACCAACAAATCAAATAAATATGGAGTGGCTATCATGGTAGACAAAAATATACACTAAACAGTTACTAGCTTTGTCCCGTATTCAGACATAGTTATACTCCTAGAGATGTCCTCGCATAAAAGAAACGTGACTAGTAAGGTAATACTTTACGCACCAACAGCAGATAAATCTCGTGAAGAAACTGAACTATTTTATCAAGAACTGTGCACCGTACCTATCCTCATGGGAGATTTAAATCCGAAGGTGAGTGAATGTACAGTGGAGGAGGTTGTAGGAAGATACGGACTTGATGCGATAAATGAACGAGGAGAGACAGATTAATAGATTTCTGCCACGTGGAATTCCCCACAAAATACTGACGATAAGACAGAAATCTTAAGACAAAAATCAAATAGACTATATACTTTATATAATAGGCTATAAAAAGATTCAGAAATAGTATAATAGGAGTTAAAACATACCCGGGGGTAGACACCATCCAGTGTGGGTTTGATAGTAAATTTGAGGTATCAATGTTCTAATATCAAATTTCATCTGGTTCCACCTCTGACAAATCTCAAATTAAACTCGATATTCGATTGACATGGAACGTCTCCCACAAATAGAACCAGAAGCTCATCAAGGACAAATGAGTTAACAATTCCTTAACAAATCCTTTATAATGTGTAGACGTAACAAAAAATGTTAATGTAAGTAGTAGAAGTAGTTTTTGTAATATTTACGGGCCCCTATTTGCTGAAACTAGTTGTTTCAATATCAAATGTCAAAAATGGCACAATTTGCCAAAATGGCACAAGTCAATAAACTGCAAAATGTCAAAAATTGCTATAAAGTATGCATTGTACTGTAATATGTCATTAATGACGTCAACCAATTAGACACTGTGAAACATTAGACTGAAACAGTAATATTAGGTATCACGTTGCCAATTTATAGGTCGCACCATTAGCGAGACCCAGATTGCAAGAATGCTTTTAATCACTCAGTATACATTTGTAGAAGAGCTAAAATCACTATTAATACCAACAAAGAAAGGTCAAAAGTAATTCCTAAAGCTAAAACAAGAAAATCGATCGCTATTGAAGCACCTAGTCAGCACATAAAAATGCACGGACGAAGCTAGAAAAATGTTGGGTTCCAGGCTACTTCTAATAGCATCGGACTTAAGATCAACACAGACAAGACCCAAAATATGACCACGAGGTTGGTGCCAGGTTGGTATGAGCGTTACCTTGTTACTGCCAAGATGGGCAACGCAGCCACATTCATTCGCGGTAACAGCCAAAGCACAACAAAACTGGCAGGTACTTCAGGAGGAAACATTGAGCGACAACCAGCTTATCACATTTGATCTCGCCATAAACCCCGGGCAACAACGATCACTGATGGCAAACTTGAGCGCAGCAAACATGTGGAGGTATAAACCCCATAAAGAGGACGCAGTCAAGGAAAGTCTCCAGTTGGAGCTCAAGAAGATAGAGCTACCCGATGTGCCTACAATCACTGCGGCTTTATCCAAAACCTGTCCAAAACGCCGTCCTATCAAGACCTGTATAGAACCGAAGAAAAGCCGTCTATTGGTGGAACCAGGAAATCGCGACTCTTCGGAAAGCCTGCGTCGGGAAAAAAGATCGTGGACAAGATTCAAAGCAACTTATAATGTAGATTATTTACAATTAAAAAACAGCCATGCAGTATACGCCAAGGTAAGGAAAGAGCTGAGGACCAGCATTAAAAAAGCAAAGTTAGCTTGTTGGGAAAATGTCATACAGGCTGTAAATGGCGATGTTTGGGGAAACGACTATAAGACAGTGTGTAAAAGAAGGCGCATACGCACCACACCGAATTTTAACACGGAGAGCAAACTTAAAGCCGCTGAAAAGCTGTTTCCGCAAAAGCAACAGATTTCCTGGGAGATGAAATCTGGGGACATTGTACCACCAGAAATTACAAGCAAAGAAATCGCGGAAGCAGACCAGAGAATAAAATGATGATAAAATGATGACCAGATGGCATTCCACCGGAGGTAACACGGCTGGATGCCCTCCTGCAAAAGGAGCTGTTTGCAGATATGTTTAACGCCGTCATCCACACAAGAAAAATCCCCCAAAGCTGGAAAGAGGCCAGACTAGTCCTGGTACCTAAACCTGGTGAGCCCCCCGCTACATCATTTCGCCCAATCTGTCTACTAGACACCATCAGCAAGCTCTTCGAACGAATAATAGCCACGACGATAAGCCAGGAACTCGATCTGCATGGGGGACTATCAACATTCCAGTATGGGTTCCGAGAGGGAAGGTCGACAACTCACGCCATCTAGGAGGTGATGAAGATTGCCCGTTGTGCTAACCTGGGAAAAAGAAGACACAGAAAGATATGCTTAGCGGTCGCGCTAAATGAAAAAAATACTGTGCCTTGGCGGAAAATTGTGGATGCACTTAGACGGAAAAGGGTCTCTGCCTATCTTATTGATTTAATCAATAGCTATTTTACGGTCAGGACCCTAAAAATAGATGACAAAATAAGGCCGGTGTATTGCGGTGTTCCCCAGGGGTCGGTTCTTGAGCCGCTGTGGAACATCCTATACGATGGCATCCTGGTAAAAACGAACGACCCGAGAGGCTGTAGACTGATCGCATTTTCTGACGACCTAATTGTGGTGTCAGTTGACACAAACGAGAAGGCTGTAGTAGCGAGGTCCGAATCTGCAATAAAAGCCATACATACATGGTTGGAGATAAACAAACTACAAATAGCTTCAGAAAAGTCTGAGGTCATTGCACTAACGAGGATTGCAAGAGGATTTAATCCATGTCTGTCAACATAATAGGTAGGCTGGTTCCCGCGACACCGACAATGAAATACCTCGGCGTCCATATCAACCAGCGGCTTTTCTGGAGCAGGCACGTCCAAAATGTAACAGTGAAAGCCGAACGTGCAGGTACAACACTTCGTAAGTTGTTGCCCATAATAAATGTCCCAAATATGCATTCAAAAAGGCTACTAATAGAGGTAGTTAATTCCATCCTCCTTTACGCTGTACCGGCCTGGGTGGATTCGCTAGATGCAGCCACAAACAAAAACAGACTAATAAAAACACAACGTAGCATGTTAATAAGCATATGCTGCGCTTACCGCACGGTGTCAAATGTGGCGCTACATGTCATAGCGGCAGTCCAGCTGATTGACCTAATGGCTGAGGAACGGGCCAGCAACCAAGGCACTAATACGGAAGGGAGGGCTCGACACAAAAGTGCACACATGAGCAGATGTCAGAAACGGTATAGGAAGGGAACTGAACCAGAACTCTCATCTCAGAAATTGAGCCATGGCTGAAGCGTACTCATGGCGAAGTTAACTACCACTTAACACAAGTATTAAGCGGACACGTAAGCTTTGGCTAATATGTTAAAAGGATTGGAAAGGCGGAAAGTGACAGCTGCAGATACTGCCAAAGGACAGACTCAGCTGAACATACTACTTTCGAATGCCCGCAATAGGCTGAAATCAGAATCACAACAGAGCGGGCGGTGGGAGAGCCTCCTTCAAATCCCTCCATGAGCCTCCATCAACTCCTATAATATGGTACAGCTGATGATTAAAGGCGAGGACAACTGGAAAGCACTAGCAATGACGTGTGCCACGATACTTCGAACAAAAGACGAAGATGAAAGAAAGGTCATACTGCTGTCCAGGAACGGGTAGCCGTGATGGAAAAGATCACCACTTTGAAATAATGCTAACGCTGTCCCGAAGTGAAGTACTGATCTCGGGGGGGAGGTGGTTTTAGTGGGTATACTATCTCTGTAAGAGAAGGAGTGCCACACTACCCAGGTAGTGGGTGCCTATAAAAGGTTTCCCCTTCCTCCTAAAAAAAAAAGGTTGGTATGAGCGATAATATGACAAGTAATGGTACCAAAATGAAACGGGTGACGTCATATAAGTACCTGGACCATAGAATACAAATGAAAAGGACAACTCTGAGATGCGCTGCTTTTATTATACAACCAATACGCAAGGTGATGACTTCAGGAAACGGAAATACTCACTCTAACACTAAAATCAGCAAATACGTTAAAGCTCAATGTTAGGCATATTACTGAGAGACTGAGTTCTAAACCACGAAATCCGTCGAAGAACAGTCCCACTAGAATATATAGCGTCACTGAAGTGGAACTGGCCGGCCATACTGCAAGAGGGGCGGACGGCAGATGGACGAAGCGGATCCATGAATGGCTCTAAGAAACCGAAGGCGTCCTCCAAAACGATGGTTCGACGATATTAGGCGCATGGACAAAATTTTGATGCAAGTAGCGCATGAAAGGGAAGAGTTGAAAAATCAAAGGGAGACCTATGTCCAGCACTGGACCCAAACGGCTGATAGATGGTGATGTTGATGATGATGATGACATACTTGTATTGTGGAGCGTAGCTTCAACTCGTTTATTAAACTAATAAAATCGTACCGTTCTACACTGAGGACAGATAGGTTGAATGATTTGTGTGTTATGTATATTCTTCGAAAAATATCTGGTAGCCTACAACCGGTCATTCTGTCAACTGGTCAAGTCATTGAAGAATTTTCAAAAAGTTATCCAAATAGATTCGAAGAGGAGGGTTTATTGTTAGTGCACATGTAATAAAGGACGTCAAGAACTGGTTGCCATTATCAGACCATGTGGCAGTGTTGCAATTACATGCATGTCCGTTTGATCTAAATATTGTTCAAACTTATACGAATACTGCAAATGCATCAGATGACGAACTAGAACAATTTTATACGATGTGGCCAAGGCAATAAAGCATTGTGATTGGCGATTGAACAATTGTGATGGGCGATTTTAGTGCAAAAATGGGAAACGGTGAGCGTGGAGATATACTTGGAGCTTTTGGTTTGGGTGCATCTAATAAAAGAGGCGAATTGGTACAATTTTGTCAGGAAGAGGGTTTAATGATCATGAACCTTTTTTATAAATTAAATCCCTATAGGTTATATACATGGATTTCTAACGCTGATCGAAGTTTCAGAAATCAAATCGATTACATAACGGCCAATAGACGTTACAGAAATATTATAAAAAGCTCGTAAGATCATAACCAGTTATTTGCGACGTTAAATCTAAAACTCAATGTAACAAAACAATACCGAAATTTCGTATTGATGTAAGAAAACTACAAAATTTAGATATCAAAAATATTTTACAAAAGGAACCTCTAACGACAAATTTGTTCATCTGGAGCTTTCAGAATTTGAAAATGTGGATTATAAATGTAACGTAATTAAAGATACAATAACATCAACTGGGCATGCAAATCTAAAATTGTCATCTGCCATAAAACGTAAACCAAGGATGACAAGTTTACGTCATCAATTGATTATCAGAAGGCATTTGACAAAGTCAGACTCGACCAATTATTAAAAATTTGATTAGATTTGTGTCTGGATAAAACTGATATTACGCATTATCGCAAACTTATATTGGAATCAAACTGATGCAGTTCGCCTAGAAAGTGAAACAATAGACATCATAATTACAAATTTTAAGAGGCGTATGACAGGGTTGTATACTCTCACCTTTACTCTTTAATTTGTATTCGGAGAATATTATTAATGAAGCTCTGGAGCAGATTGATTCTGGAGTAATTGTAAATGGAGTAGTATTCAATATTAGATATGCTGATGATACTGTATTGAAAGCAACAAGCTTGACTGACCTGCAAATATTGCTAGATGCGATTACATCACAAAGTAATCGTATGGTAATGAGACTGCACGTTCAGAAAACAAAATGGTTGTTATTCAGCAAAAACTCCTATAATATCAACCAATCATTAATGATAGAGAGGGTACAACACTTTGTGAAAACACATTTTGTGAAAATGAAAAAAGTGTTGACATCACGTAACCTGAAATTAGCTCTACGGCTAAGGTTATTGCGTGGAACCCTAGGTGTACTGATTGGGAACTGACTGGGATAAGAAGATCCTCAGACAGGAAACCGAAAGTCCCCGTCTCATTATAAACACAACAGATGAGCTGGAAGCAGCATCGTCTCATCTAAAAGGCGTTCTAGCACACGCCTACGAGACTAGCAGTTCTCTCAAAAAGATGCAAAAATCAAGGGCTGTTCCTTGGTGAAACAAAGAGCTAGGACGTCTGAGAAAGACGGCCAGGAAAGCCTTCAACGGTGCGAAAAGAACAGGCAACTGGGAAGCCTACAGGGTAGCACTTACTGATTACAACAAAGAATTGAGAAGGTCGAAAAGGAAAACCTGGCGTGACTTCTGTGAGGGCATTGATCAATGTGCCCCAACGGCAAGGCTGCAAAAGGTTTTGGCAAAGGACCACTCAAATGAAATCGGGCTTATCAAGACACCGGCTTATTAAGACACCGATACCAAAGATTTAGAGGAAAGTCTTAGCGTTTTACTGCAGACGCACTTTCCTGTCTCTAAATCAACCATAACTGGTGAAGGGATAACGCGGATGAAGCGCCCAACCAAAATCTGCAAAAACATGGCAACACCCATGTTTACTGTTCAAAAAGTCGCATGGGCTGTGAACAGTTTCAAACCATTTAAGGCTACCTGATAGAATTTTCCCGGCAATGCTGCAAAAATGGATCGAAACCATAGCCCCCTGCATTGCTGAGATATTTATTTCTAAGGCCAGCTTTCGTAAATACCGCTGGAATGGAAAGAGGCCAAGGTGATATTCATTCCTAAGGCAGGGCGCAGGCCTCAAGACCTGGCAAAGTCCTACCGACCAATTCAGATGGAACTTCTTTCCTCCTGAAAACAATGGAAAAAATTGTGTACAATACGGTGCGGACCTCTTAACATAAGTCCTCTCCATAAGCATCAAGAGTATTGACGCTTATCAGCCAGGCAAATGCACAGTGGATGCTCTACACGAGATAACGAACACATTGGAGGCAGCACTGGACTGCAAAGAAATTGCAGTAGGTATCTTTATAGATATAGAGGGAGCGTTTGACAACACAACCCGTTTATCAATAAAGAATGCAGCCATCAACAAAGGGATCGAAGACCCTATCAGTGAGTGGATGCAAGACATGCTGACCAATCTTAAAATTGGGGGAGCAGTACTGGGGGATCAACGAGGACGGTGATCACAGAGAGAGGGTGCCCACAAGGGGGGATGTTATCGCCTCTGCTGTGGTGCCTGGTCGTTGATGATCTCCTAGGTGTGCTAACAAAGAACGGGTATAAGTCGGTTGGTTATGCAGACGATGTTACCATCATAATTAAGGGTAAGTTTGGTAATACAATCATGAACCTTGCACAGAGTGCACTTAAAACCATCAACTGTGGGAGCAAGAAGGAGGGCCTTAGTGTCAGCCCGAGCAAAACAGTAATGGTCTCCTTTACCAGAAAGAGGAAGCTGAACTTTAAAGCTCCGACCATTGAAGTTCAGACGTTAGAGTTTTCCGAGGAGGTGAAATATCTAGGGGTAACCTTGGATAAGAAACTCACTTGGAACTAGCATCTGAACAAAACGCTCTCAAAAGCCATAGCGGCCTTTTGGATCTGCCGTAAGTTTTTTATGAAAGCATGTGGACTAATACCCAAAATGGTCCTATGGTCATACACAGCAGTGGTAAGACCGATTATAACCTACGGTTCACTCGTATGGTGGTACAAAACAAAGGAAATAAAGACCCAAAACATGCTACAAAAGCTTCAACGGCCTGCGTGCTTGGGTATAACAGGAGCGATGCAATCTACTCCAACCACAGCAATGGAAATTCTGTTGGACCTACTTCCACTGCACAAACAGGTAGAAAAAGAAGGTCTTCTCAGTGCTCTGAGACTAAGGTGTACATCGCCTATTTAGAGACACATGAAAATAAAGGAACAAATCTGAGAGAAATTTCTGAAGCAGCCCTGGGACGCAATATCTACAGAATACGACTTTGACACAGCCGTTGAAGTGGTCAACAATGACCGCCAAAGCAGTGTTCAAAGAATCGAAAACCTGAAAGACAAAGCGTCCATGTGGTACAACGACGCATCAAAAACTGCTAAGGGTACAGGAATTGGCATATACAACCGGAGTCACAGGGAGTCCACGGCATTGGGCCAGGCTCCCACTGTACTATAGGCTGAAATTATAGCCATTGAAAGATGCGCACAAATATGCCTCCTTTTAGACACTCCTTTAAGAAACCTTTAAGAAACGTCTTAAAGGAGTGCAAATCTACATCGTAACGGACAGCCAGGTAGCTCTGAGGAATTTAAAAGCCCACAACTTTAATTCCAAAGTAACCTGGAACTGTAAACAAACCCAAAAGCAACTGGTGAAAGGTAACAAACTCACGCTAATGTGGTCACCGGGTCACCAGGGTATATATGGGGATGAAATGGCCGACGCACTCGCCAAGAGCGAACCCGAGGCACCCTTCTTGGGCCCGGAGCCAACTTGTGGGTTTACAAACGCCCACTTAAGGCAGGGGGCTAAGAAATGGGAAGAAGAGCAAAAGCAAACCCACTGGAAGAATACGCCCTGACAGCGGCAAGCTAAAATGCTCATAAACTATTCTGCCGCAAAAAAGCAGCAGATGCTAAGTTTCTCTAGAAAAGAAAGCAGAACTTTGGTAGGCATACTCATAGGACATTGTCCGGTGAGATATCACCTACACAAAATGGGAAAGGCAGAGGAAGTTACCTGTAGATTATGTGAATCAGATGAAGAAACCGCTGAACACATGATGTGCACATTTGTAGCGCTAGCACACATAAGGCTTGCACACCTCGGGGTCGCAAGATTGACCACCTTGGAGCTGAGTAGCAAGCCTCGCAGGAATATCTTAGACTCCGTTCACGAAGTTGAATTCCTGGTAGAGTAATTGTAGTAGGGTCAAGCACAATAGATCAAGTTGGTCGCAGTGCAGAAAGGCTTTGCAGCCAAACGACCCCTACACATAAAAAAGGTTACTGCGTTGTTATGATTTTAGTATTATATTGTATGGAATGGAAGCATGGACACCAACAGATGTTATGAGTAAAAGAATTGAGGCCTTTGAAATGTAGGATTATTGAAGAATGCTGAAATTATCCTGGAAATAACGTAAAACGATTGTATCAGTTCTAGCTCAAATGGAGAAACAACTTGAGGTAATCAATTCTATAAAACGGCATAAATTGCTGTATTTTTGGGCATTTGATGCGTAACGAAAAACACATCATTATTCAATGAAACATTGAGGGTCGCCGTAGTCAAGACACACGAAAGACCTCATGGTTAAAGAAGAACTTACGATAGTGGTACGGTCTCAACACTCATGCATTATTTCGCACTGCCGTAAATAAGATAAGTTTGGAAGTACTTGTCACGCTCTTGGAGACCATCGCACTTAGAGAAGAAGAAGAAAGACCAGACATCGACTCTGACCACAACCCAGCATTCGCTGGAACTCACATCAAGCTAAAACAACTAAAACCCAAAACCAATAAAAGATATCAACTAAAAAACTTAAAGATGAAAATAATAAAGAACGACTACAAAAAGAGGTCAATACAAAAAATGTCAACTACTAATAACCAACTATAAAATAAAAGACCCTCCCACCAAGTAAAATATCTGGGTATAATGTTTTTTTCTGGGAAATATTTGAGTTTTCTCATTATTTTTTTTAAATAATTTCACAAATAATTTGTTTATTTTTCTGGCAAAACGTTAAAATTTGTTCCAGAATGACGATTAGAGGCAACGTAAATTTGTTTAAAACACTTTCACTCAATAAAAAAAAAACATTTCAATTTTGCTTGAAATATGTCAAATATTTTTATTCGAAACGAGGTTTTTATTAAATATTTTATTTGAAATCCGATTACATCCATGTGTTTGTTTTCCCCAAGTTTATTACATCTGTAATTCGTTTTTTATTAACAATTTATTAATACTTTATTAACCCGAATTTACAATTTCGGTTAAATTATTTCATCACAAAAAAATATGCTAATTTAAAAAATAATATGAATGAGGTTAGGTTAGGTTAGAAACGAATTAAAAACAAATTCCGGAGAATCAAAAACTTCTAACGCACAAAAAACAAGCTTATTTTTTAGGTCCAGCACGGCAATAAATATTTCTATTCTGTCGAATTGATCTAATAAAAAATTTTCTTTTAGTTGAAAAACGAAAAAAAACTTTTTTCTTTAAATTGTGCAATCTAGAACGTAATCTCGAGCGGGAGCGACTCCTGCTGCGCGATCGAGATTTCTAATCTCGCTTTTCGGATCTGGAACGATCTTCGGACTTGGGGCTAAGAGAATATGACCGGGATTTCGGGCGCCAAGAGGTCGAACGAGATTTAGAGTGGGATTTTGGGCGACGATAGGTCGAGCGGGCTTTAAAACGACTAACTAAAGAAACTAAAGAAACTTCTAGAACTTTAGAACGACTAAAGGTTGAACGAGACTTGGAACGGGGAGGAGAACGTGACTTCGGTCGTCGGGAGGTGGAGCGGGATTTCGGACGTTTGGAGGTTGAACGGGATTTGGAGAGTTTCTCAGAATTTGAACGGGAACGTTCGAGGGACTTCATGCGGGAAAGGGAATGGGATTTTGATTTCTTTTCTGGGGAGCGGGAGCGGGATGTTTAGCGAGTTTTTTACTGCGGCTATTGTAAGAGGTGTGGTTTGTATTTTTGTGATTTGTATCTTTTTTCTTCCGTTGATCTCGGAATTGTTGAGCTTATCCAAAGCGTTTCTCATATAAAACTTAAAGTGAACTTAACAACCCCTTCATTCCTGAGTTTCTTATGAGCATCACCATAAATTACTTCCCCAGGTTGACGCATATAATCCTTCAAATCCTGCCAACTGACTAGAGGAAAGATTTTCTACGATTAATCTATGAGCTGTGCGAGTTGGAGGATCCATATCTATTATGTCTCGCTCTATAATCCCCACCACTTGAATAATCTCTATCCCGAGCATAATACTGGTCACGTCCTCTTGGCGTTCCTCTAGCTCTCTGCACAGTAACTCTAACTCCTAACAATTTCTTCCCATTCATTTCATCTTCCCATTGAGCATCTTCTGCGTCTCGATGATCATCAAACACGACAAAGCCATATCCATTTTAAAACAAAACCTCGCGCATCCTTACGTAGCTTCTGAAGAATTGTTCCAGGTCACGTTCGTTCGTGTCACTAGGCAAATTACCTAAAAATACCCGAGCATAATACTGGTCACGTCCTCTTGGTTTTCCTCTAGCTCTCTCTACAGTAACTCTAACTCCTAACAATTTCTTCCCATTTATTTCATCTTCCCGAGTGCCTACTATGGGGAGCTCGTGGATTCAAATTTGGATTGGAATACAATTTTACGATCAAATTGGTTCATCAAATTTTATGTTTCAATAACATTTATGTACAAATATTGTAGTAAATTATTACACTTGTTACTTACTTGTTCAAATTTTTTTGTGTAAATTTGACACATTAATGTGAAATTACAGATCATAATGACATAAAATCTGTCCAACTTTTAAATTTTTACTGTGTATTTTTGACAGTATAATGTCAGCTAATGAAATCATATTGACATCCAATCAGACATAAATAATAGAAACTAAAACTATGTAAATATCTTGTTGGCTCATTATTTTATCATTCTCTCAAGTTTTACATAACATACTTAATTTTCTAGTAATCGTGAATTATAATCGGAGTTTATGTAATTTGCGAGTGGAAAAAGTGACAGGAAATGCGACGAAACGACATCCTAATGTCAGGTGACAAACTGAAAGATGAATCAATTACTGAACAAATTACCATCGGTTTAAGGTTTCCGGTGTAGTTTAACTTGTTAATTACGCTTATTTATCACATAATTACTTTAGATAATCACCGATAATCAGTCTAAATATAGGGTCTTCCAATAAGAGGTTTCATATGTAACATAATTGATATGAAAAAAAAGGGAGTACTTTTAAGCGAAATCATCGGATATTTATATAATTCTAAACGGCTACGCTTGCAGGACCATATTCCTTTCATAAAATTTTCCATCACCAATTCGCACATTTGCGATGGTATGTCCTGGATAACTTCACGAATTCCATCTGTGAGGTCTTGAATCGATTGTGGGCCATTGGCATAGACCTTATCTTTCACGTAACCTCAAAGAAACAAGTCTAGAGGTGTTAAATCACAAGATCTCGGTGGCCAATTGTGATCGCCTCTTCGGGAAATCACTAGGTCAGGAAACTTTTCAGGCAAAAGAGCAATGGCATCGTTACTTGTGAGGCACGTAGCGCCGTTTTGTTGAAAACAAACGTCGTCCCCTTTAATATCTTCCAATTCTGACCGTAATTTCGCCGTAACAGTTGCTCCAGCCTTATTTTCGAAAAAGTAAGGTGCAATGATCCCGCCAGACCAAAAACCGCACCAGTCAGACGTTTAGGATGGAGAGGCTTTTCAACAATAATTATTGGGTTTTGCGAGCCCCAAATGCGACAATTCTGCTTGTTAACGCAGCCGGTGAAAATGAGCCTCATCACTCAATATGATTTTTTTATGAAATTCCGGATAAGTTGATCCATTTCAAGGACCCAATCAGCAAAGACAAGGCGTTATTGATGGTCAGTAGGTGTGAGTTCTTGTGTTAGCTGAAATTTAAAAGCCTTAAGACAAAATACTGTGTAATGTCGTTTGTGGAATGCCCAATTCCAAAGATCGACGAGAAATGGACGAACAAACCTGCGTTTTCCTCAACACTATGGACTACAACAGCAATATTCTCAGTTGTTCTTGAGCGATGTGCACGAGTTCGGTTCTTCACAACTTTAACTTATCCCAACAGCTCAAACTTTTGCACCAATTTCACAATTGCTGGCCGAGAAGGTTCTTCACGACAAGCCAAAAATGCTTTAGTTTTGCGAACTGTGACCGCGAATTTTTCACCATTTTTTTAGTAAATTTTTGAAGCGTATATCGTTCCATTTTTATTATTGGCGTAGTTTTTACTTGTCAGCTGTCAAGTACTTACAGGTTGACTCATGAAAACTGTTCAAATGGCGGAATATTGAAACCTCTTATTGGAGGACCCTTTATAAAATCATGGCAATCAGGTAGGTCAGGTAGGTATTTTTGTTGTTAAGATAAAAAACATTTTCTGCATGCAAAAAAATGCTGTTTTTGACATTTTATATTTTTTGACACCAGATTTTGGATTTAAAAGTCGATTTACTTAATTTTGTGTTTTATACGATTTCAAATTTCAATGCAATTCAATCTTCTTAAAATTTGAAAGAATTATTATTATATAAAGGGTGACAAATTAAGAGTGTCCTGTTAGATATAATTTAAATAATGAGATAATTTAAACTGCAAATGTCAATAAATGAAATAAGTTGCAAAACACATTTTTTGTTGAACATCTTAGAGTAAAATCTAAAGTTTAATAAAAAGTTAAATGCCGAATCCTAAATTAACAATTAATACGTAAAAATTACATCCATTAGATGATCTCCGTTTGTTTCGATGCATGAATAAGATCGATGAAACAATGAACGCATTGCACGTTTCTGGAAAAATCTAACCAATAGCTTATCAAATGTGTCGTTTTAAGTTTTTCGGGGTTTACATATTTAACCCCCCTTAAGAAATAATCCGAAGCCGACAAATCCAGAGAGCGAAGAGGCCACAACTGATCCCCACTCTGGGAAATCAGACGACCAGGAAAGAACTCTCGTAACACTTCCATATACATGTTGGATACGTGACGCCTTGCACCACTTTGCTGATACCAAATATTGTTTATTGGTAATCGGAGTTGAACGATGGCATCAATTAATAACGTATGTAGCATTTACATAACGTTCACTATTGACAATGGACATGACGACAGTAACCAAGAATCACAGAAATATTGTGTTTATCTAATGTGATGGGAATAATAGATTGTGAAAATGTATTTTTAATAAAACAAAACTACAACATACATCCGTCCGCCACGATAAGTTGAACATCAGAGTGAATTACGTCACGCGTTAATGAACCTCGTACGAACTTGGACGATCTCTGCACTTTCAAGTTAATAAAATATTTAGTTGTAATAATTTTGTCAGTTAATGAAGTACGAGAACCACTATGTTTGTGATACAATAGAATGATTATCCATGCACAAATTGTTGCTGAAATACAAAGAAAAGTCCTGTGGCACTTTCTTGCAAAAACTTGTATTGACTGATGCAGATATAACAAAAATTGAGGAAGAGATGATTTCCTTGGGCATGAATTAAGATATGGCAGGGTGACGGCTCCACGAGCATATGAATTTAGTAGGTGCAAAACCAGTCATGGAACGCTGATAATGGGAGGAAAAATCCCAGACATACCTGCAATGAAACGCGGTAGAATGTTTGAGGATGATGTAAGAAAAACCGTCAGTACTACACCGGGAAAAAAATAAAAAATGTGACCTAATGGTATGTAAAAAATATCCCATGATGCATGATGCGGGTATAGTAAAAATATGATAAGCTACGAAAATCGGGTTTCTCGTTTTTTTTTTACCTGATTTAATTGATCAAATCGTCCTCACAGTGCTTTAGTAGGACTAAGAAATATTTGGATTTTTATAAAAAAAAACTGACATTTTAAACACAATAACTGACGTGTATGACTGGTCACATAACTAAGAATGTGCATATAACTGGGTAAGCGGTGGCAAATTTAATTTTGACAATATATTATAAATTGTTTGAATTTTTCTGCGTCACATATTTGCATAAAGTATATACAAAAATGGTTTCCAGAAATTATTTGTCCATTCTGGATATTCAGAATATTTTAAGAGATCCCGACCAAACAATTCAAAAATTAGTTGAATGGAAGTTGATACCGGCCGAGGAGCAGTATATGTGTCAAAAATATGGGGACGGTATCAGAGACGGTATTTTGATCATGGGTCGGGATATTTATAGGTTATTTTTTTTATTATCAAATGTTAAGTGGCTTCTAATATATTCTATTATTTTGATTGGAAGACATAGTAATTGTTTTATTTCAGGTTGGATGGTTTTAGATGGGTCTGTTGCCATAAGGTGACAAAGCGACCACCGAGAGACAAGCTGAGACAGAAGAGACAAACCCAAGTATCTTCAATAATGTCAATTTTGTCCTGGCAAAGGAGGTACCCTTGCAGAATTTAAGGGTGTGGTCACACATTTTTGGTTCTTGCTTTCTCTTGATCACCTTACGACGACAGACCTTGTACAAACTTAGACTCTTTAGAATTCATATTTAACACGCAAAACAGCTGATTTCTTTCTTTGGCTCCCTTATGTTTTCGGTCTATTTACTAACATCTGACGTCACAAGTAGACGCCATGACACCTGCGACCGTTTTCGAGCTCATTTTAAACTTTGAATTTCAATTGCTTTTTTTCTAATAAAACATTGTTTCCTGCAGAAATAATGTATATTTTTGGAAATAGTAGGTACTTTAGAATATTACAGAACACTTTTTCAAAATCAGTCATCAGGCCCATTACTGCGTTTCCTATTTCATCATAGAAAAAATACACAAGCAATCCTTTGTTAAATCGGCCACCGCTCCATTTTCAAAAAAAATTGAAGACAGTTAAAATTATGGCAAAACACTCATTAGTTCTCTTTCTTTTTAATAAGTAAAAAAGGACACTCTTAACTTGTCATCTTTTATTAAGTTAAATAAATCATGATACTTTCTTGTCTATTAAGTTAATTATTTCAAAAGCTATGCACCGACGAGTAGCTACTCACACTCCGCGAACGAATCATATTTAAAATAATCAATAACCATGATAGACTTCCTTCAATAAAAAAAAAAGGTTGTTGCGAAAACATTTTAGAGCTAAAATTCTTTTGATTTATTTATAAAGAAATCGTGCTCGGTTGAATGTGTGTTTATAAATATGAAAAGAGGATTTCTATATATCACAAAAACTAGTATTAACTCATTTTGTCCATAAGTGGACATAAACCACTTACAATAATCACCAGATAGTCACGACAAAAAAAGTGAAATTCAAAAATCGAAATGTTCTATAATCATTATAAACATATTCAAAAGCAACAGTTAAATATCTGATACAAATCTCGTTGCATTAAATCTCAGACTGATTCTTAAATCCATCTCTTTCTCAAATCTAATCCAACACATCTGAACCACTTCTATACGTCTCATTTTAATCCAAAAAATCATTCACTCTTATCACCATATACAATCAGTTTCCATTTTGGTCTACCAACAAAAAAAATCGCAATAAATATTTACGAATTCTCATAAAACACGCATACGTTATCGAACAATTACACTGAATAAATCCAAATTGATGAATTGATAATGTTTGCCTGAAAACTACGACGAACAAACGGATATTGGAATTTCTTATCGCTTAACATCGAATTTGAATTCCTTGCTAAAGGAAAGCTAAACGGTAGCAGAATTAAATGGAAACTTTTCTTTTGGGAAACAATTGGAGGCTTTTAAGTAGACGAACAATGGTGTAAACTTGTACAGTTGAATTAATTAGAGAAAATTATCTTCTTGTGCTATGTCAACTAAGTCGAACTAATTAAGGTTGTTCCAAAAACGTAAAGATTAAAAAACAAGTCACATAGAGTCGGCTGTAGAAAATGCAAATAGTCTGGTCTGTCTAGTCTTGTCTGTCTAGTCTTGTCTGTTTAGCCTTTTCTGTCTAGTCTTATCTGTCTAGTCTTGCCTGTCTAGTCTTGTCTGTCTAGTCTTGTCTGTCTAGTCTCGTTCGTCTAGTCTTATCTGTACAGTCCTGTTTGGCTAGTCGTGTCTGTCTAGTAATATCTGTCTAGTCTTTTCTGTCTAGTCTTGTCTATCTAGCCTTGTCTGTCAAATTCTTGTCGGGCAAGCCTTGTCTGTCTAGTCTGTCTAGTCTTAACGTCTTGGCGTAGTCAAACGGTTAAAGGTCGAATCGCATGTTCTTGATACTCAATTGATTTCGAGAAATGGATCTCGGCGGATTTCGTCTGATCTTGATACTCAATTGCCTGCTCAAAATAAATCGATCATAAAACATCAATAAAAAACTGTCCTTTGGAGATTATTCCACTATAACTTTCTACGATGTATAATTTTTTTGTTGTTCTATTCAAGAGACGAATAGCCTGAAACGATCGTTCAATAATTAAATTTTCATTAAACTAAAAACCTACTGAACGACCGACTCTCCAACGAACAAGAGAGAACACACAAGGACGATCTTCTTCCAACGCACGCCGACTACAACCGCAACAAAACCATGAATTAAACCGCCTTTAAATTGAAATAGCGTTTATCTAGATTTGCATAGAAACTCGATAAGAATGGATTGATTTATAAGCGACGTGGATATTTTTTGCCGAAAGCTCGAACTTGACTTGTCGAACACGACATTATGTCGAAAGGATAATATATATATATATATATATATATATATATATATATATATATATATTATGGCGCCATTATCTCAAAGTCGAAACTACTTAAACTATAACTTAAGCTATGCCAATATATGGCGCGATTCATTCCCTATTCATTAACGTCATCCACGTGTTTTACATTTGGCGGTGCATCTAGAATATAGTCAACGATTTTATTTCACCGCATCAAATGTTGCTCATTGTACTGCAACACCACGAGCGACAACATTGACAAGTCTCTTTTTTATTTGCCAATGCGATCTATTTGCACGAACGTTTCTCTACTCTCTAATGTTCGTGGGCCGACATCCTTTGATTCACTTCGAACTGTCAATGGTGCAGTGTGCCCAACATTTCGTGCTGCATGTCAACAGGTCAATTTGCTTGAAAACGAAACTTATTAGGACATTACAATAGTTAAATCAGATCTTTCCGCATCTCCAAATCAGGTACGTACATTATTTGCTATAATTATTTCGACATGTATCCAATTGAATCCAATTGAATAGTGGAACAAGTACAAAGATGACATGTCAAAAGACATTTTACATCGAATTCGTGTTACTTCTGGGAATCCCGATCTCGAGGTGAATGAGGAAATACATAACCAGACTTTGCTTTTGATAGAAGACATGTGTTACTTCATGTGCGGCAGTTTGTTTGTAAAGTTAGGAATGCCAACGCCAAATCGTGCTATGAACGACGTTTTCAATCGAGAATTGGAACATGAACGTGAATACGACCGAGATGCATTGAACGAATCAGTTTGAATGAATGTACCACTGTTGAACTAAAAACAGAAGGATGTGTACGATAAGTTAATGAAGGCAATTGATGAGGAAAATGGTGGCTTATATTTCCCCGATGCATCCGTACATTCCTCATGTCATTGACTTTAGCCACTGTTCGTGCGAGATCTAAAATTGCCGTAGCAGTTGCTTCTTCTGTTATAGCGGCCATGTTGCTAGAAGGATGCAGAACGGCTCATTCAGCGTTTAAAGTAACGTTAAACCTTCAAACGACTGAAACACACGTATAATTGAACATAACATATATTCACAACATCGGCAATGATCGGCAAAAAAAATCGGCAATGGCCAAAATGTTAATGAAGTGTTAAAGCAAGTAAAACTATCATATGGGATGAATGCACATTGGCGCACAAACGTTGATTGGAAGCTCTAATTCGAACCATGAAAGATCTGCGCAATGTCTCAAGATGTTTTGGGGGCGCAATTATTCTACTGCCTAGCGATTTCTGGTCAACCCTATCAGTAATTCCAAGATCCACCGCTACCGTTGAAATAAACGCTTGCCTCAAATAATCTTCTCTGTGGCGCTATATTAAGAAACTTCAGCAGACGACAAACATGCAAGTTGTTCCAATTGTTATCAATCGATAATTGTCGTCTTCCCGTCGACGAAATATTCCGCATAATGTTAGCAATTTCGTCTCAACTAAAGGCGAGCCCATCAACAAAGTGTTCCTGAACATCACTGTTAATCACAAAAAATACTATTGGTTGAGTGAAAGAGTCATTCTAGCGGCAAAGAACACAGATGTAAATCACTTAAACATCATAATTCAAAATCGTTTGTCCACCGGATTCTTTAAAATCTATCGACATTGTTACATATGAAGACGAGGCAACCAACTATCCAGCAGAATTTTTAAACTCATTGGATCTGCCTGTCTTTCCACCGTACAATTTACAACTGAAGGTTGGCTCGGTAGACATCATGCTTCGAAATCTGAACCAACCAAAGCTATGTAACGGATCGCGTTTGGTAGTGACAAAACTCATGAGCAATGTGATTCACGTGACGATACTTAAAGGTTACTTCAAAGGTGAGGAAGTTCTCATTCCGAGAATTCAATGATCCGATGATCAATTTACAATTCGCTTGCATTTGCCATGACGATCAACAAATCACAAGGCCAATCCTTGGGTGTTTGCGGCCTGAATCTCGAAAATTAATGTCTCTCTCACGGTTCTTTGTAAGTAGCATGTTCACGTGTGGGCAAACCATCAGCTTTGTTCATTCTCGCGCCCGACAACAAAACGAAAAATGTCGTATATCACAAGGTCCTACGATGAATTAACTCGATTTTGACATTTGGCATATTGACATTTGGATTATGAGCTTTTGGATTTTGAACTTTTTGAACGATTTTTTGATTTTATGCAAATAATATATTATACTTTGAAACTTTTGGATTTTGGGCATTTGTACCCATTTATTTTGTATTTCTTAGGATAAGTACCTACTTATCGATTTTGGATTTTGGGCTTTTATATTTTAAACTTATGGATTTTGTCCTTTTTGACATTTGGATTTTTAGTATTTTGTTCTCTTCTATTTTTAATTTTGGACTTTTGCAATTTTGGTCTTTGCACTTGTACAGTTTGAACTTTTGGATTTTGGGCTTTTGAAGTTTTGTATTTTTGGCTTTTGTATTTTGGGCTTTTGGGTTTTGGTCTTTTGGATTTTGAACTTTTGGATTTGGCATTTTTTTATACGTCGTACCTTATGCGAGGGAAAGGACAGACACGATTATAAAACAAAATCTGAAAAAGACTGATCAAATCTGAACAAGACTGAACAAAGCTAAACAAGATTGAAAGACTGTTCACGAGTAGAGTAGATGCCAAAATAAACCTGGAGAAAATTGTTCAAGAATTGGCAAGATTCAAAAACTACACAAGATTAGACTGTTTCCTTTGCCGATTATTCTTGAAAGAGTTTTTGTATTATAAACTAATACATTTAATAAATAATGGATGTCATCTGTATCTAATAATATCCCGTTTCTAATAATAGTAAAATTGAAATGGTCATTCTCTTTGTTTTTTTGTTGTTGTTTTCTTCTTTAAATTAAAAGCTGTCGAGCGCCGGTAATCGTCGTTTAACTGCCAAAGACAATGACTATGTATTCCTTCATCTTTTGCCGCCATTAGCGCAAATTGACAAAAACAACATAACAAAACCGTTGCATCTAATGGGCAATTATTAATCTTAATATCCAGTCTTAATCTATCGAGTTTCCTTTCTTGTAAACATCTTAATTTGAGCATAGATTTGATGTAAGTGACAAGATTAGAAGAGTTTTTTTAAACAAATAAAACAAATTATTTACCGATTAAATTTTGCAATTATCTAATTAACGAGCCTTGAGGAACACTGTGAAAGGTTTCATGTCGAGTGTAACCTAAATCTATCGGGAAGAACGCGCTATAAGTTGTGTATGCCCCAAGGCGCGACTATTACAAAATCAAATTACAATCGGAAGCCGAAGGAAGGAAAATGAGAGATGGAACTCGATCGAGCCGTTAATAATAATGAAATACGACGGCGTTATCCTCACTCCGTCTGTCCGTGTGCACGCTATGGGCTACTTGTATCGTAAATTATCGCACGCTGCGAGATATTGATGAATTATCGGCTACAATAACAGGTAAAATAATAAATATGACTCGGTGACCTTGGTTGGGCAGGTGTTTAAGCGTCTCTGTTTCTCCTGCTGGTCTTTTCCGGTAAAGGTAAAAACTGGTCCTCTTCTAAACATCGCTCCGTTTGAGCTTCCTCGTTGCCTTCCAACCCGGAACGATCTTTCTCCGTGTGTTTGCGGAACGCTAAACGAATCGCGAAAGCAAAATCCATTAATTATTTACCTCCTCGACGGCGAGTCAGCGCTTCGCATCTGCTATTAATAACTTCTTTGACGTTTAACACACATGTCATTTTTTTAACACACATGTCACAAGTGACATAAAAGTTATAAGTAATGACAATTTGTATTGGAAAAAAAATATTTTCGGTGGAGACTTTAATGCTAGAATAAGACATTATCTCAGAGAAAAGGATAATTGCTACCGTTACTACGTGGTACTTAATTTATATTTATTCTGAATTGAAAAATGCAAACATTATGTTTTTACCACTAATTTTTGTGAAAATATTACATAACATAACTTGTGGATCTAGATAAATCTACACACTCTACGTCACTTTCAAGTGGATTCCAAATTGAGATTGAATTTATACTAAGAATTTTGGTGGGGCAGATGAGATGTTTATCTGTAGTTGGGAGACTTATGTGGAGACGATTGCGTTAGATTAAAAAGTTGTGAAAAGATTAGGTCGGATTACTCGTTAAGGAGATTTACTAACGGATTTTTACTGAAGGATGGTCCCTTTAGGAACACACGAAAGTTTATTTATGATTTCGCTTGCGAAGGATCCAGGATGCTTTCATCTGTTCACTAAAGATCCTCTTCCTTTCTTTCGTCCACTTGGTACCTGATCTTTTCGGTACATCATTCTCTGGAACAACTTCCTGCACATACTTGTTTTGTCCAAGGGAAAGTCTTTAGTTTGTCAACTCTTTCGAGAATTTGGTGGGTTAAACTGGTATCACGAAGTCTCTTAACATGTCCATAAAATTTTAACCTTTTCCCTTCCTGAAGTCTGCCGCAATATTATATAATTTTTCTGTGGATTTCCGTGATTGTAGGCGGTAACCATCTTCCGAATGTCTTGGTCCTAAGATTTTCTTTATGATTTTTCGCTCTTCTTTTAGGATATTTTCAAGCTCGCCTTTTTTATAAAGCGTAAGAGTTTCTCCTGCACAAGGAGCTTCAGGTTTGATTGCAGTATTACATGGAGCGACATACATTTTTTTTTGTAAATTCCTCTTGTTCTCCCATAAGCTCTTCTGAGTTTTTGGACACGGGTGTTTCGACCTATTTTTTCGTTTCCAGTTGGTGCGATGATTTCACCTAGGTATTTGAAGTGAGGGACTCTGTTGATCTGTCCATATTTCGTATTTAGATTTGAGAAGTCTAGTTTTGAAGCGAAAAATTCTGTTTTCTGGAAGGAGATTTGGAGTCCGTCTTCTTTTAGCACATTCCTGGAAAGTTTCAATTTACTTTATTGCTGTGAGTTCATCACTGGACAGAAGGGGCAGGTCATCTGCGAAGGCTAAGCATAGAATTTCAAGCTTGCGAGGAATTTATGATGACATTCTAGACCGGGGGCGGGTAAAAATAAAATTGGGATCGAAGTAACTGTAACTATAAGCTAAACAAAATTATTTTTAAAATTGGAAGCCACAAAAAAAGTAAAAAAAAAATTTTTTTTTAGAAAATATTTTCTCTGTGATAATTGGCTCTCACATAACTCAGCTCTCCTCACTGGGAAGTCTGCCGAAACCTGTTCTAGACAATGGTTAGAAAATTAACAAGGTGTCTTTTATAGCCCTAGGTCGCTAAACATTAGTTTCACAGGCGACACGGCCCCCACGCATTTGCTGTTTAGTATGTTCCCGGCACTCCGCCGCCCCATTGCGGTCAGTACCCACTAATTCAGTGTTTTAGTGCCCTGTGCGCATGCATTGTGCCCGCAAGTATTTTACTACTGGAGTTTTGGCGAATTGTTATTCTCAAGGAGTAATGTTTAGTGATCACTCGTGTAAATTTAGGCAAGGTAAGCTTTGAACAATTTTTTTTAATTATTGATTTCTTGTATAAATAAAGTAATTTTTTATTAAATTCTGAGAATTTTATTGCTTTTGAAATATAAGACAAAACAAGGTGTCATGTATTTTATCAGTGAGTATAGGAATAGTATATTTTACAACGAGGGATGAAAGGCGAAAGGATGAAAGATGATTGACGATTTTTTGAGGTGAGAGTTTGCTCACGAGCGCCAGCGAGTTAGCAATCACACCGAACCAAAAAAACATTTTCAGCTCGAGTAGTAAATGCATTTTTTTCTACTGATAATCGGTTGCAGAATCCATAATTCGACAATAATAAAACCAATTCGAAAGGAACTATCAGAACTGTCAATACAAATTAAATCGTTGGTTTGTTTGTTTTTAGGTGATACTTTCCAAGTCAAATGTCCTAATTTTATTTCGGTTTTTTAAATAGTTTCAGGCTCGTTTTACGTTTGTACATAAAATATTCCATTGAAACTGAAGTAATTAATAACACAATCCATTCAAATTTGGTCAGTTTAGTGTTTTAATCGAGAAAATCATAAATTTAAAATGATCATTTTCATATCTAGATGTGAAAATATTTTCATCTCTAGAATGGAAAAATGTCACTTTCATGTAGTGAAAGCCGTGGAAAATTGCCATTTTCACATATATCAGTAGAAAAAATATGTATTTCAACATAAGTAAGGCGTTTATTTTGTTTAGCCGGATTTGACACGGGATCAAGAGTTTTTGAATGACCCTGACAATGAGAATGACGACCAAGAACTCACACGACTACCTGGTTAGCTTTCAGACTGTGAACATGGGGATAACTTAGAGGAAACACCGTCGCAAGTGACGAAGAATCTTTGGTCTCTTCTGATGAGGAGCTAAACATAGTCAGAGGTAACCGAAAAGTCAGAGGTAACCGAAACAGAAATAGGAGTATGATTTATCATCTTAATGATGACTCTCCCGAGCTTTCGCAGCCACATCAACCCGCGACTTTAGTTCAAAACCCAATTTATTCAGGTAAAGCCTAAATTTATGGAAAAAATAAATATCAATGGGCAGCCACTCCATGCAGCTTAGGTACTCGTACCTCAGTATGTTATACCTGGACCTCTAAATGAAGGGAAAGATATTGTAGATTCGATTCCATTCTTTCATTTGTTTTTTCATTTGGATTGACCAGGTTGTAATCCACACGAATGCTGAAATTGATTTGAAAAAGGAGAAGTACAAAGAATTCTCTGACTAATTCATCTACCTCAGTTAAGGAAATGAAAGCTTTGCTAGGTCTTCTAATGCAATCAGCTGCTATAAAATGTAACCATTTGTATACGAGAATGTTATTTGAAACCAAACGAGACGTCGGCGTTATCAAGGCGTGTATGAGTGCTGAGAGATTTGACTTCCCGCTAAGATGCTGTCGTTCAACTGTAGAGCTACCAGATAAGAAAGAAGAGAATCAGATAAGTTCGCGCCAATAAAATAACTCTGAGAAGAGTAAAAAATGCTACGAACCCAGTTCCTATCTGACAATAGATGAACAATTAGTTGGGTTCCGAGGTAGCTTCCCGTTTCGAATGTATATACCGTATAAGCCTAATAAATATGATATCAAGATTGTTATGGTCGCTGATTCTATCTCAAAAATGTTTATAATGCTACGCTATATTTGTGCAAAGGAACGAACTGCAGCAAAAACACGCCTCACGCTACATCTTTTCTAAAACACCTTTCTGAACATGTTTACGGTATAAACAGAAAGATAAATGCTGTTTAACCAGAGTAGATGAAAAACACTAAAGTAATGTATGTATCTTCGACGCTGAGAAAACCTTCGTGTCCTATATACCGAAGTCCGACAAAATATGTTTTCTTCTATCGACAGTGCACGATCAGCCGGACATTAATTCCAGCACGAAGAAGCCTAATAATACATTAATATATCAGTACTAAAGGAGCCGTTAAAGCTGTCGACCAGATTTGTTCTGGTATGAGCTGCAATAGCAATCGCAATCTGCAATGTCATTTGGGTATGTAACATGGTACGGCAACGACCAAAGCCGCTAAAACGCAGAGCATTCGTGCAAAAATTGGACGATCTCATTAAGCCCTAGTTGCGGGAGCGGTAGAACACTACAATTTTGAGAAGGAATATCATGGCCTGTATCAAAGATATCCTGCAAATTAAAGATGTCGTTGCTAGTACTTCTCTAGCACAGCCAGAAAAACGAAAAAATTGCGCATTTTGCCCATATCAGAAGCACAGGATGACCAAAGCGTCATGCCACTCCAACATATTATTCCTGTCTGCTGCGACTGCCAGGATTACCATATTTTAAGTGTATCATGGTTTTTTTCTCTTAATCTTAATACATGTCAATACATCTTTCTAAGAAATCTTAATACATGTGTACTTTTTTTTAATTAATAAATATCATTTCAAGAAAAATAGAGTCGTTACATTTTGTCAATCAAAATGACTACTATTAAATGTCTGTGAAATTCGAAAATATGTTTAGTAAACTAGGGTTAAGATGATTTACATGAAAATGTTCTGAAAACCGAGTTGAAATACTTCGTCTTGTCTGACCTACGTACGCGCTATTGTATTCCGAACAATGAACCTCATATACGCCGGATTTTTTGAGGGGGTCCATTTTGTCTTTAACATTAAATAATATGTGGGATAATTTTGAAGAAGGTTTAAATGCTACTTTTTGTATTCGAAAAACGATTGGTATTTGTTCGTTTGTTTTACAAACTCTATGCAATCTATCTATATAATACTTTATGTATCCATCCAGGTATTGTCCCTACATAATATTTTATGTATCCATCCAGGTATTGTTTGAGCAGAGAATAACCGTATCATCCGCATGACATAATAAACAACTTATTCTCAACTATTTTGGAAATATCATTGAGATATATATTAGAAAGATTTATGCTTCAACACTTCATTACTAAAATAGTCCCTATATTTGACTACCTGTGTTCAATCGCTTACAAAATGACTCTAATACCATATTTCTCTTATTTATTTGTTAGGATGGAAAGATTAACCGTGTCGAAGGCCTTAGCTAAATATAGAAAAGCAAGAATGGCACTTTTACCAGAATTCAGTTTGTAAGAAATGTAATTTGTAATGAGTGCGTGTGCATCACTTCTGCTTCTCTTTTTTAGAAAACCAAATTGTCTCGTCCATAATAAGTCTACTTTTTATAATAAAATCATAGATTCTGTCATGTATCAATATTTCGAGAATCTTAGCTAGATTTTATTTTACATATTTTATTTTTAAGGAGAAAGGTTCTAAAGTACTTGGAAATGTGTGAATGAAGAAGGAATACTAAATAAAGCTGTGTTAGCTGCTCCGAAACTATGCTTTTTGATAAAATATTTGAAATAAAATTTTGCAGTATCTGGAAAAATTGATACATAAAAGAAAACACTTCAACGGCCTTCTGACCGCAAACGTACAACAAACACCAGAAAGAGATGATGACATGCTGCAGAATGTGGAAGTGGAACAAGTTACTACCCCGACGATAGGCCAAGTAGATACAGTCCTCGTAAAGCATAAAAACTACAAGTCATCGGGAGAGGATAATACACCAAGCCAGCTCCTCAAGCTGAGGTTCTGAGTTACAGCAATTCTTTCATAAGCTGGTGGTGAGGATATATAAACTGAAATCATCCCAGAAGACTGGCAACTCGGAGTCATATTCACTTCATAAGAAAGGTGATGTAATGGATCGTGCAAATTATAGGGGTATTACGTTACTAGACTCTGCATACAAAATATACGCATACATCCCACATAGCAGACTCCAACCCTATACAGAGGCGGCACTACGACAATACCAGTGTGGATTCCGACCGGGTAGATCAACAACAGATCAGATCTCCCTGCGTCAAATCCTTGAAAAAACCTTCCATCTGTTTATTGCTTTTAAGACAGCGTATGACTATTAGTAGGCCCGAATTATATGCTGCCATGGGCGAGCTTGAAATCCATAAGAAGCAATAAGCTTAACTCGACTTACGATGTGGACTACTCGATGCTGAATGCAAATTCAAAATAACATGTCCAGACCATTTATAACTTATAATGGCCTACGCCAAGACTCGAGACTCTCGGGGGCAACATCTTCTACAAATCTAGTCAACAGCTCGGGTATGCCGATGACATAGATATCGTCGGGAGATAGCTAACCGATATGAAGGAAACATTTATCAAACTCGAAAGTGCGGCGAACAGGATGGGATAAAAGATTAACCCTTTAAGCTTAACGATTAATTATATTCTGAAAAAACTTCCATCTGTTTTTTGCTCTTAAGATAGCGTATGACTCTGTTAGAAGGCCCGAATTATATGCAGATATGGGCGAGCCTGGAATCTCTAAGAAGTTAATAAACTTAATTCGAGTTACGATGCAGACTACTCGATGCTGTATGCAAATTTAAAATGACACGTTCAAACTATTTATAACTGATAATGGTTCATGCCAAGGTGGTCTACTCATATGTTTGCTGTTTAATATAGCACTCGTAAGAAGTGTAGGAGACTCTCTGGTAGAAATCGGGGACAACATATTCTAGAAATCTAGTCAACAGCTCGGGTATACCATTGACATTGATCCTCGAGAGATCGCTAACCGAATTGAAGGAAACAATTCAGTCAAACTCGAAAGTGCGGCCAAACGTAACCAATCAGCAGGTCCTAGAGAGAATGGGAAAATAACGAGAGGTCTTACTAACAATAAAGACAAGGAAGCTGGAATACCTTGGCCATATAATGAGGAACAATCAACAGTATGGTCTAATGCAACTTATACTACAAGGAAGAGTAATTGGAAGAATAGGGCCAGGAAGAAGGAGAATATCGTGGCTAAAAAACCTAGGAACCTGGTTCACCACAACAACACCAAATCTCTTCAGGGGTGCAACATACAAAGCCCGAATTTCCAGAAGAAGAAGAAGAAAGTGCGGCGAACAGGATGGGATGAAAGATTAACGCCAGTAAAACTAAAGGCATCACTTCTTTGAGAAGGTCGAGAGGTTGTCTATCTGAGATCCCAAGTAAATGATCGCAGCATCGAGATAAGAAGAATCATATCTGCTAACAAGTGTTATTAAGGTATATAAAGGATACCTGCGATTGATACATAAAATTGATACATAAAAGAAAACACTTCAACGGCCTTCTGACCGCAAACGTACAACAAACACCAGAAAGAGATGATGACATGCTGCAGGATGAGGAAGTGGAACAAGTTACTACCCCGACGATAGGCCAAGTAGATACAGTCCTCGTACAGCATAAAAACTACAAGTCAATTGAACCTCCTAAACCGCAAAACCAAGGTTCTAATGTACAAAACCCTAGTCCGACTCATCTTGGCATATGCATCGTAAACCTAATCAATGAGTAAAAACGAAGAGGACACGTTGGTCATTTTCGAAAGGAAAGTTCAACGAAGGATATATAGAGCAGGCATATGGCGCATCTGTTACAACCCTGAGCTATACTACATGTGCCCAAAACCTAACATTATGCACTACATAAAAATAGGACGAATAAATTGGGCTGCACATGTGAACAGGATGAGCGAGGGCGGGTACAGAGCCCACTATTCAGTGGCAAGCCGGACGGGCGAAGAACACCAGGGAAAGCGAAACTCTGGTAGGAGGATGAAGTCAATCAAGACGCAGCGGCTATGGGCGTTTGAAATTGGCGTAATGTGTTACGGGATAGAGCACGATGGCGACGTCTTCTTAGGTAGGCAAAGGCTCACAACGTGCTCTAATAGCAGATGTGTCCCGAAATTACATGACTTACAATCTGGCCTGTAGAAACATATAGCAGACTCCAACCCTATACAGAGGCGGCACTGGGTCGATACCAGAGTTGATTCCTACCGGATAGATCAACAACAGACCAGATCTTCTCCATGCGTCGAATTCTTGAAAAAAACTTTCATGTTTCTGTTTGATTTTAAGACTTTATGTGTGCTTTAAGATATCGTGTGACTGTTAGTAGGCCCGAATTGTATGCTACAATGGGAGAACCTGGAATCCCTAAGAAGCTTAACTCGACTTACGATGCGGACTTATCGATGCTGTATTGAAATTCAAAATGACATATTCGAACCATTTATAACTTATAATGGCCAACACCAAGCTGATGTACTCTCATGTTTGCTGTTTAATATAGCACTCAAAAAAAGTTCTAGACTCTCGGGTTGAAATGGGGGGCAACATCTTCTACAAATCTAGTCACAGTTCTGGATACAGACACTAACAGGATCGCTAACCGAAATGAAGGAAACATTTAACAAACTCGAAAGTGCGGCGAACAGTAAACCTGGTTAATGAGTAAAAAAAGGAGGACGCACTGCTCATTTTCGAAGGGAAAATTCTACGTAGCTATACGACATGTACCCAGAACCCAACATAATACAGTACAGTAGTTAAAATGGGCTTGACATGTGAACAGAATGAGCAAGTGCGGGTGCAGAGACGACTGTTATGTGGCAAACCGGAAGGGCAAAGAAAACTTGGTAAACCGAATCTCCGGTGGGAGGATGAATTCAACCAAGACTAGCCGCTGCCTATTGGTTTTCGAATTTAACCTTATGTGTTACGGGATAGAGCACGATGATAACGTCTTCTAGGGGAGGCCAAGGCTCACAACGGGCTGATACGCCAAAGATGGTGATGGTGAAAATATAAATATTTGACAATGTCAAAAGACTCTGCCTTTTGACATTGTCACTGTGACATTGTGACTCTGTCTTTTGACAATTTTAATGTTTGATGGGTCACTGGTTTAGAACATTTTTGGCTGGTTTGTTTTTTGTAAATTAGTGAAAATTATTTAGATTTCCCAAAAAAAATCGTCTGATACTAACTTAATATGTATATATGTTTAAAAAGAAATTCTTCTTAAACCTGATTTAAAGTCTTTGAGTTAATGTGTTATTCAAACATCAAAAACATTTTTTGCCAATACAAATTTACATATTATTATAACTTATTCACTTAAGTTAACAGGAAACATTAAAATGATATGGATGTTAAACGTCAAAGAAGTTATTTAGCAGATGACCCGAAACTCTATAACTTGGCCCATAATCTGACCCATACAGACAAAAAGTTTGGACACCACTGTTCTATACAATAAAAATTGAATTGCCTGTCATCTTAAAAACCATGTCTTCATTGTGTTGATATGTATAGGGTTTTCCATTATGGAATGTAATTTTAAAGTCCCGACATTTTTGTACTAGTAAGGATACAAATGTTATTTTTATACGCTTCAAGAAAGAATAGAAATAGTGAAATATATTTCAGATATCATCCTGAGCGACGAGGCCCATGTTCATTGAAGTGGCTTCGTGAATGAACAGAACTGTCGTATCTAGTTTAATTTTTGAGAAACTACTTTATCCAACACGAGTTATAGTTTTGTGGGTAATGGGTTCATATTTTTTAAAGAATAACGAAGGTGAAACTGTTATAGTGCATACGTAGCGTTACCGTATCGTACCGCCGATGCTACCGCTTTTGTGGTCAATTTTGGACGAGATTTAGGTGATTTCCTTTCTTAGCAGAACGAGGCTACAAACCACAAATAGAGAAATAATAGCACTATTGCGTCAGTGATTTCCCGGACGTGTTATTTCGCAAAGAGGAGACATCAACTGGCCGCCTAGGTCGTGTGATTTAACACCGTCAGACTTGTTGGGATACATTAAAGAGTTAACGCCAATAATCCTACAACAACTGAAGAGCTCAAGTTCAATATTCAGGCTGTTATTCGCGAAACAGAGTTAACAATGTGCAAACAGAGTGATACAGCATTTCTGGCCCTTTAAGTGATATCGTGTTCCACAAGTAGAAGGAGGGTTTCTACCTGAAATTGAACTAGTTCATAGAAAAGTTCAACAATTGTAGTAATTTATTGGACACCCCCATTCTAGACAATCAAAGCTCAATTGCATATCGTTTTAGAATCGCGTTGTTTTATTTTTGGGACTAAAACGGTACTGTCTAATGTCTTCATTGTGTTTATATGCATATAAGAAAGTGGTAAAAGTTCAATTAAAATTAGTGATAGTTCCCTGTGTGGATTTCTCAATAGTCCGCAAGATAATAACTTAATAAAGTTCGTGAGAACTGACCGGATCGAGTAAACACGCATTCTCTCTTTTGTAAATCTAATTGCTCTCCAATCACAATCGCTAGATAGAAAAGAAATTACAAAAAGAAAGAAAAAACAATCGCTTTAAAGAAATGTAGATAACTCACACTACCTATACACTTCCTATCACTTCCCATCTCAAATTAATTTGTAGTGTAACTTTATAACTTTTGCTTTCTTTTTCCGTTTCCTTTTCAGTTCCAAAAAAAAAACGTTTTAGTCTAAAAACCTCAATAACTAAAAGACAATTACTTTTTTTTCCTCCAAAACTCATTATTAGTATAGGAAATCCATTAACCCAGTATTTACCAAATTGATATTACGCTAATGGAAGCCGACGATTAACTCGAAACAAAAAAAAAACAGTTTCCCAATCTTATCCCAAAACAACAAACTAATTCCCAACACTTTCTTATCGCCTTGCACTAATCGCGCGCTCTTACCGCTGTTTCTGTCTCTCACTTTTTTTTGTTGATATCTACAAGTAAAACAGAGGCTAACGAACTGCTCGGACAAAGAAAACAATTTTACTTTCTTTTCTCTTTCTTTAAACCGTTTTGCGGTTTTATCACAGCTACAAATACAATCTAACTACACGGTATTATACTTATTGTTTGATTTTACGCACAAGAATTTTATACAATTGTCATTGCCTGGGGAATACTCAACAGTATAACAACGTCTCTTAAAATCCTAATAAATGTATCTAAATCTATATAATAAGTTTATTTATCTGCATTTTAGAAATTCGTGAAAATTATTTGGATTTTCAGAAACTGATATCTCTAAATTCAATTTAAACTGTCTAGAAATTTCAAAATAAGTTCGACTCTCTGTATTTTGGAAACTAGTTATTACTATCCTGCTTTAAAAAAACAAACCCGTCTGTAACCGTCGGCTTCGTAGTCTACAGCAAAGGTTCTTAAACTGGGGTCCGCAGAGCCCTGGGGATCCGCGTAGTCATTGCTGAGTGTCCGGAAGACACAATATATAAAAAAATGGGTAGAAACGGTTTAAGAGACGATGATATGTTGTACACTTTTAAGCTCTTTTTGATACAATTTCTATTCGTTTAATGTTTTTTTTTTCTATATTCTACGAAAAATGTTTGTTGTGTCCTAATAAAAATGTCCATTTATTAAAATTACTTGCGATACATTTATATATTCAATATTTATTATAACGTAGTGCTATATGACATTATTGAGCCAGAAATGAAGTCTCAAGAACGACGTGAAATGCTTTAGGTTGGGATGGGGTCCGCAAAAACAAAGCTGTTCAAGAGGGGGTGCGCAAACAAAATTTGTGGACAGGGGGTCCTCGGACTACATAAGTTTAAGAACCCTTGGTCTACAAAGTTAGAGCTTTAACTACAATTCTGGAAGTAATGAACGCTTTCCTAACTACTGGAAACTTTCCAGATAAATGGAAACGTTCAAGCCTAGTTCTCATTAGGAAGGGAGATAAACAAATTGGGGAACCATCATCATATAGGCCTCTATGCATCCTAGACGTGTCAGGAAAATAGCAGGAAACACTCCTATTAACGAGACTACAAAAGGAGCTTGACGCCACATCGGGGTAATACGACAGGCAGTATGGGTTTAAAAAAGGCAGGTCAACTACAAACGCAGCAAATGAAGTTATAAAGATCGCAGATCAGAAATCGCAGAAAAAAGCTAGAACGGAGACAAAAAGATCAGAAATCGCAGAAAGAAAACTAAAACGGACACAAAAAGAACAAGGAAAATTTGCGCTTTAATAAAGTTTGAAGTTTGTAATGCGTTTAACACAGCCAATTGAGAATTAATAAAGGGCGAACTGACAAAGAAGCGCATAGCTCCGTATCAGTTATGGATGATTAAAAGTTTTCTTACCAACAGGAAATTGCTGCTAGAAGCCCAAAATGAGACGGTGGATATAGGAGTGAATTGTGTTGTCCCTCAGAGCTCTATATTGGGTCCTACATTATGGAACCTTTTATATAACGCCATCCTAAGAACTAAACTGCAAGAGGGCGCCACATTAATTGGATTCTCAGACGATTTGGAGCTGGTTGTAACACAATGGATTGTGGCGAAGAAATTAAACCGTTTGCCCAAGAAACCGGAGGTAGTGCTACTGCCGGGACAAAGAAAACTTAGACTAATAAAATTTAAAGTAGGAAGCACAAAAATAGTTCTCCTTCTTCTTGTCCTGCGCATATCCATTAATGGATGTTCGCGACCACATGTCCCATTTCTACACGATCCCTGGCTTCACAGTTCGGAGTCCGTCCATTGATTTATGTTCCGCAACCAAGACATCTTCTTCGTTCCTATTCTACTTTTTCCATCAATTTTGCCTTCAATTAATAATTGCAGTATGTGGTACTTTTGGTTCCGCATTATGTGACCCCGGTACGCAGTTTTCCTTCTTTTTATTGCAATTAATACTTCGCGGTCTTAGATAATTCGTTTCGGGTATTATAATTGATAATCGCTGCACACCTTACTGAGGCTGCAGGAAAAAGTCTATAATCCCTGGCAGCAATGCAAGAAATATTTGCAAATGTAAGGGGAGCCAGAAACTCTAAGCGCGTTACTAGGCACTGTAGCGCAATCAGCGATGCTAAATGTTGTAACACTATTTGCAAATAAATTGGCATCAAGAAGCAAGCAGGTTAAAGTAGCATCCGTCCAAAGGAAGATTGCATTGAGGGTATGCATATCGTACTGTGTCCGGAGAAGCATCAATAGTTATCGCTCCGTGGCCAATGACATCCTGCCTCAGTCAGTCTCATTCAGTTTGTTGTCGCCAGTTGTCGCAAGCGTGCATCTAAATAGTACATGCGCGACTGTATCTTCATTTCCACAAGTACAAAGCGGGGACTGTCTTTTCACGAATCTAAACAAGTATGCATTAAAGTTACCGTGTCCAGTTATTAGTTGGCCCATTTGATGTGTGGGTACAATATCAATGCTCTTCCATTTGTTTATTTCGCGAATAAACTGTTCAGTCCATAGTCCAGTTCTTGCTTTATTCCATCGCTCTTGTCACTCTCTATGGATCTTAACACATAGCTCTCCCTTTATTGCTTGTCCAGGCACTTTGTTGAACGTGATGGACAATAGGTCTATTTCCTTCTTGTACTTTCGGTTCTTGAAGCCTACCATGGAAAATAATTCGCTCTTTCGTTACCTCTTTGAACTATATTCCCATTAACTCAGTGAAGCCGAAGAATAGATCTTTGTTGTGCAAACTGCCAAGTTTCCGAAAGCAGTTCGGTAGGGCTGGTCGTGTATTTTAAGGCGTCGAGTACTATGCTCCGATCTTATATTCGTTAATGCTCTGTTGATGGCTAGAAGTTCTCATAATCTCGTTGTGTACCTCGACATCCTCAATATATACAATAAATTCTGCACCTACCCAAGATTCAGATTTCGAGTCGTCAGTACAGAGTGTAACTCTTTGGGTGTCGTTGTGTCTTAAACAGAAATGCATTTGTAAAATTTCGGCCGAATGTTTAATGAAGGACATATGGATTGTCTGTTCAATTAGAATCGGGGATACGTTAATACCAGTAAGCTCCTCTAGCGTAGCCTGGTCTATTGAACATCTTGAGCCATATACTGCGACTTCTTTTAGTCGTAGATCGACTGCCGCTCTTGCCGCTTTTAATGTACAAACCTGCTGCACCCCGATGAGTTTAACTTTTTCCCGAATCCCGCACCGAAAACAGTGTGGGCCATACAATTTTTGCTTTTTATAGATCGGATAACGAAAGGGACGAAGTTATGAAAAACATAGGTACTCTCTTTAATGCACGAGCAATCATTCGATATATGCTGGAGGATAGAAAAAATTGGGAGAAGGTACAGAAATGTATACATACAATCGACAACGGAAGCAGACCCTAGACGAAGTATAGAAAAACAAATAGATTATAATTAATTAGACACAACTAGCACTCTGAAGCCATGCAACAAGCGTTTCCTTAGTGCCTAGTTTGCTTGCATTGGGGCCAGTTAACTGTACAACCCACAGCTACGCCCTCCCAAAAAAAAAACTAGAAATCTGGAGGTGCAGGATTCGAACCCGGGAGCGAGTGTCGGCATATATACCAGAAAACAAATGTGTAATTAATTTACGGCAATTTATATAATACCTAGGTTACTAACACCTAGGCATACGAAATGAAAAATGTGGGCAAAATACATTAGGTCTCTTGGCCACAGTGTTTGAAGGATTGGGTCAATAATCCTTGGGTCAATAATGGGTTCTCCACATTGGACCAAACTTATCAGTTCGGTTCAACAAAATCAGTTCAGTCTAACAAATCTAAAAGTAATTTATCTAATATCACAATTAATGAACCTTGGGGTATACCATGTTTCGCATTTCAAAATTTAACTTGAAATGTTAAGAAACGAATAATGACAACTTCCAAAGCTCGATAATTATTGTACTAAGGCTATTGACCAAAGACCCTAATACACTATTGTTCAAGAAGATCATGAACAACAAACGTGTCTGATTAAGTCCAATTTAAAGTTTGGTTTGAGTTAATGTCTTACACGAGCATTTAACTCTTCAGCGAAAGGCTATCGACCTAGTGACCAGAGACGTTCCAACCTCAAATTACTGTTATTCCAAGAAGACCATAAATAACAATTCGTACAGCGAATAGTGAAATAGACACTGTATCACAATGGATTGTGGCGAAGAAATTAAAACTGGCGTCCGAGAAAACGTAGGCAGTGCTGCTATCAGGACAAAGAAAACCACATATTAAATACCTGGGTATTATAATTGATAAAGGGCTAACATTCGCTGCACACCTTACTGAGATTTCAGGAAAAGTTTTAAACACCGTGGCAGCAATGGAGCAAATATTCCTAAACTTATGGTAGCCAGAAACTCTAAGCGCAAGTAACTATACTTGCCTCAGCGGCCCATGCAGTGCTCTCGCGGCGTTCACGTGATAGTTCTTAGTGACGTTGTAAAAAGCCTGATTTACACTGCTTTGCCAAATTTTGCTTTTGTGGTTTTACTTCCTATTTAATTGTAAACAAAGTTTTGAAAAAGACTAATTTATGGATAAAATGTAATCACTAATTTTAACTAAGACAGAAACACTGAAAACTCGAGAGCACCTGGCATACAACCGGACTGGTCGACTGATTTAAAGTTTCGGCTGCGTTATCTACGCTTCAAAAGCGTTAGGACTGACCAATAGGGAATCATCCCCCGAAAATCACGTGAAGATCATGCAAGTTTATTACTCCATCGGGTGGCTGCGGCTAGTATAGGCACTGTAGCACAATCAGCGATGCTATATGGTTAACGTGACCCTACGTCCCGCTATGGGCGTCACAGTCCCGCTTTCAGGCTGCTTGTCCCACTGTCCCCGGCAAGGGCAAAACGTCCTGCTTTCGCGGGTAAATATCTACTTACTAGGGTGTAAACACTCTACTACTTGCCTATTATTTTTGAACTCGCAAAGTCTTAACGCGTAACGGAAGCGGTGGGCGACGAGAGAGAAAAAGCGAGTGAGAGCACACACTCAGCGAGCAACCAAACGTAGTGCTTTTAGTCACAAGTTCACATCGGACGGAGTGTGTGATTGTACTATAACAAAAATGTCTAAAACCCAGTGCACCTTTAATATTATTTTGCAAAAGAAGTATACGTTTATAAAACAAAGGAGTGGTTTGCTACAGCAAACGTTATGCGAAAACGGTGGTGCCTGCGATTTTGAGAAAAAATGCGATATCGTTTCATACTGTGCAAGAAAATCAAAGCTTTCGCTTAAATTACTGTGCTTCTCATTTAATTCAAACATGTTTTGAGCAAAAATTTATATGAGCTCTTACAAAATCTCAGGCTTTAAAGCTGATGGAGGAATTGAAAGAGGACCTTCGCGAAGCCCACTTCATAACTTTATTAACAGATGCTTCAAACCATTGCTCTATAAAATTATTCTTAGTTTTAATCGGCTATTGTTTAGATTCCAAGGTGTCAAAGCCAAGGTTTTAGAGTTTCGAGAACTGCCAGGTGAAACATGGGATACTATTGTTGATTATTTGAAAGAAGTATATTTTTGCAATGATTTAAATAAGAATATTGTGGGATTTTATGGAGATAATACGAACTGCAATTATCAAGGAAAAAACGAACTGCAATTTTAGAAAGCGGATTCATAATGTTTACGCAAAATTGAACAAATCATTAGAAATACAGCTCATTGGGATTGGACGTGGAGCCCACATACTTCACTACGCCATCAAAACATCAGCATATTGTCTCCCTGTTGACTTATCTCTCTGTTGATAAATTAAATAAATTTTCACAATGATGCACATCATTGAGTTGCTTCACGAAACGGTTGCTTCACGAACTTCTTACACCTGATGGATAGCTAGTATGAATACTGCGGTGAAACAGACACAGCATGCCATACAATTTTTGATTGTTATATATCATAGATACTCTCGTTAATGCACGAACAATCATTGGACATATGCTAGAGGATCGAGAAAAATGGGAAAAGGTACAGAAATGCATACATAATATCGATGAAAGTACCATACCCCAGATGAAGTATGAAAAAACAACTAGATTATAATTAGTTAGACACAACTAGCACTCAAAAACTTAATTGTACAGTGCACTTAATTAAAATTGTACAATCTACGCCCAAAAACAAACCACAAATCTGAAGGACCCGGGCATACCGATTCCCGATTTGATTCTGGGAGCGAGTGTCGACCGCATATATACCAGAAGACAAATGTGTAATTAATTAATGGCAATTTATATAACACCTAGGTTTCTGGGCCTATGAAATGAAAAATGTGGGCAAAATAAAATAGGCCACTTGGCCGCAGTGTTTGAAGGGTAGTTAATAACCAACAAAAATAATATCCAACTCAAAATTCAGTTCAGTCTAATAAATCTAAAAGTAATTTATCTAATATACCTATGAATGAACCATGGGGTATATATACCATATTTCGCATTTCAAAATATAACTTGAAATGTAAAGAAACGAACTTTGACAATGACAACTTTCGTGTAAGCTCCAAAGCTCTTTCATTATTGTATAAAGTCTATTGACCAGAGACCTTAATATACTATTTTTCAACAAGATCATGAACAACAAACGTGTCTGATTAAGTCTGATTTAAAGTTTGCTTTGAGTTATTGTCTTATTTAAGAGGAAAATGGATGAAAACCTGGGAAGAACTTCCAGGGCTAAGGCAATCCAAAGTGATGCTGGGATCTTTTAACCAGAAGAGAACCTAAGCTTGCCTGAAACTAAGCAGGAACAAGCTCAGAATTCTGACAGGAGCCCTGACGGGACACTGCAGACTTAGGAAACATCTCAAGGCCCTAGGCCTAGAGGAGGATGATGGATGAAGATTCTGTGGCTCAGCAGAGGAAACCCCCATACATCTGTTCAAAGACTGCGGAGCATTACTCCGCAAGAGACAGATGTACCTTGGGGCTCACTGCTTGAACACAGAGGATCTGCAGGCCTTGAATCCCACCCAGATCCTGAGATTCCTAAAGGAATCAGGATTAGAGGAGGCGCTCTAAATGGGTAAGTACACCAACACTTGGAGGAGGAGGGTGGGGTACAATAGATCTATAAAGGTCGCAGTACAAGTCGTCACCACCATATCTACAATCTACAATCTATTGTCTTATTCGGGCATTAAACCCTTGAACGAAAGGCTATCGACCGAATGACCAGAGACGTTCCAACCTCAAATTACTGTTTTTCCAAGAAGACCATAAACAACAATTCGTACAGCTAATAGAGAAGTAGACACGGTAACACAATGGATGGTGGCGAAGAAATTAAAACTGGCCCATGACAAAACAGAATCAGTGATGCTGTTAGGACAAAGAAAACTTAGACCAATAAAATTTAAAGTAGGAATCACAGAGATAGTTCCCAACCACATATTAAGTATCTGGGTATTATGATTGATAAAGGGCTAACATTCGCTGCACACCTTACTGAGGCTGCAGGAAAAGGTCTAAAACCCTTGGAAGCAATGGAGCATTTTTTTCCAAACGTAGAGGAAGTCAGAAACTCTAAGCGAAAGTTACCAGGCATTGCAGCGCAATCAGCGATTCTATATCGTCACCATTGTGTGTAAATAAATTGGCAACTAGGAGCAACCTGGATAAAATACCATCCGTCCAAAGGAACGTTGCATTGAAGGTGTGCAGTGCATATCGTATTATGTCTGGAGAGGCATCAATAATTATCGCGAGAATTACACCTATTGATCTGCTCGCTAAGGAGAGGAGAGGGATAGAAACATCAGGAAACAACTAAAATACTAGAAAAAAAAGCAAGAAAAAAACATTCTCCAAGAATGGCAAGAAAGATGGACAAATAAGGTCAGTGGACTAGGCTATTAATCCCGCGCATAAATACATGGACTAAGCGAGAAACCTGAGAAGTTAGTTACCACCTGACACAATTCCTAACCGGTCACGGTTGCCACGGTAGCTGTGTGCATATTGCAATGAAACATTCACAGTATGCCATAAAATTTTTGATCGTTATAGATGGGATAACGAAAGAGACGAAGTTGTGAAAACATAGATACTCCCCTTAATACAGGAGCAATCATTGGACATATGCTGGAGGATATAAAAAAATGGGAGAAGGTACAGAAATACATACTATCGACGAAAGAAGCAGACCGTAGACGAAGTATAGAAAAACAAATAGATTATAATTAGTTAGACACAACTAGCATTCTGAAACCATGTAACAAGCATTTCCTGAGTGCTTAGTTGGCTTTCAGGGGAGGGGGGGGGGGGGCACTTAACTGTACAAAGCACGGCTACGCCCTCCCAAAAAAAACTACAAATTTGGAGGTCGCGGGTTCGGTCCGGGGAGCGAGTTTTGGCAGCATCTATACCAAAAGACAAATGTGTAATTAATTAACCAATTTATACAACACCTAGGTTACTGGGCCTATGAAATGAAAAATGTGGGCAAAATACATTAGGCCTTGTAGCTACAGTGTTTGAAGAGTAATTGACCCGGTATATCCACATTGAAGCAAACCTATCAGTTCAGTTCAACAAAATCAGTTCAGTTCAACAGATCTAAAACTAATTTATCTAATATCACAATTAAAGAACTTTGTGGTATACCTTGTTTAGTATTTCAAAATTTAACTTGAAATGTGAAGAAACGAATATGACAACTTCCAAAGCTCGATAATTATTGTAGTATCGAATAACAAATGTGTCTGATTAAAAAAGAAGCAGTGATGCTGTCAAGACAAAGAAAACTTAGACCAATAAAATTTAAAGTAGGAAGCACAGAAATAGTTCCCAACCACATATTAAATACCTGGGTATTATAATTGTTAAAGGGCTAACATTCGCTGCACATCTATCTGAGGCTGCAAGAAAAGGTCTAAAAACCTTGGCAGCAATGGAGCAAATATTCCCAAACGTAAGGTAGCCCGAAACTCTAAGCGCAAGTTGCCACGCACTTTCGCGCAATCAGAGATGCTATATGGTGCACCACAGGGCAAATAATGGCATCAAGGAGCAACCTGGATCAATTATAATCCGTCCAAAAGAAGAGTGCATATCGTACTGTGTCCGGAGAGTCATCAATAGTTATTGCGGGTATTGCACCTATTGATCTACTCGCGAAAGAAAGGAGAGCGATAGAAACATCAGAAAACAACTTATATGCTAGAAAAAATTGGCAAGAGCAAACTTTCTCCAAGAATGGCAAGAAAGATGGACAAATATGGAGAAAGGATAGTGGACTAGGCTATTAATACTACACATAAATACATGAACTAAGCGAGAACACGCAGAAGTCAGTTACCACCTGACACAATTCCTAACCGGTCACGGTTGCTTCAGGGACTTCTGTCACCTGATTGGAAGAGCAGCGGATAGCCTGTCTGTATACTGTGGTGTAACAGACACAGTATGCCATATAATTTTTGCTTGTTATTAATGTGATAACGAAAGTGACGAAATTGTGAAAAACAAACTCCCTTTAATGCACGAACAATCAGTGTGCATATCCTGGAGGATAGAAAAAATTGCAAGAGGGTGCAGAAATTTATACATACAATGTTAGCGACGAAAGAAACAGACGCTAGGCAAAGTATAGAAAAACTAAAAGATTATAATTAGGTGAAAAGAACTAGCACTCCGGACCGTTTGAGGAGAGCCTAGTTCATTTTCCAGAGGGACCATCTGATTGTACAACCTAGAGCCACCCCGCTGCAAAAAAAACTACAAATCTGGAAGTTACTGGTTCGATCCTGGAAGCGAGTATCTACCGCATATATATATATATATATATATACCATATATACCATAAGACAAATTTGTAATTAATTAACGTCAATTTTTATAACACCTAGGTTTCTGGACCTATGAAATGAAAAATATGGGCAAAATACAATAGCATGCGCTATAGATGCATTTGAGATGTGGTGCTATCACCCCATACTCAGTATCCCATGGATACACCACGTGCCAAACGACACGGCACTGCAACGCATCGGTTGACGACTGGAATACCTACCAAACGTTAAACGCAGAAAATTGAAATACTTCGGACATATCATGAGAGGTGAAAAATACCACCTTTTTCAACTCATCCTACAGGGTAATATAGGGGGCCGAAGGTCAGCAGGACGAAGACGAATATTGTGGCTGCGAAATTTACGAACATGGACCGAAATAACAGCAAAAGCTCTATTCAGAGCAGCAGTGAATAGAGTGATTTGGATCAACGTGATAGCCAACATCCACAGAGGATAGGCACTTTAAAAAGAAGTCCCTAAAACAATCATGACCGCTTAGCACTTGTGAAAGGTGAAAATTCGTTTCACCATGCTTCCGTGACACTCATCGCTCGACGTCAGGTATAAGGATCCTGGTTCATTGTCCCCTATTCGATAGCTGCCTTATACATTTGGCCCCTGACGGCTTTCTTTGTATTGTTCTTTGTGCAGTCATCGCTTGTTTTCATATGGTTCCCTTGTCTCTCTAGCACCAATAACTCTATTGGTACTATGCATACGATTACGATTAGTGCGGCCTCCATTGAGACCGTTCGGTATGCGTTGAACACTCTGAGTACCATATAACTTCAAAAGTAATTTATGTAATATAACTATTAATGAACCTTGCGGCGTACCATGTTTCGCATTTCAAAATTGAACTTGAAATGTTAAGAAACGAATATGACAGCATTAGTGTAAGCTCCAAAGGGCGATAATTATTGTACTAAGGCTATGTACTGTTGTACTAATGCTAAAAGAAGGAATTTTGATAAATGGAATGAGATTAAACAACATCCGATATGTTGATGATACTAATGTATTTGCTGATACTCTTTAAACGATACAAGCATTAATCGATAGAATTGTAAGAATCAGCAGCCAGTATGGGCTTGAAATAAACACCACAGAGACAAAACTCATAGTCATAAGGGAAATATTATGTACAGGAATAAATGTAGTCATAATCCATAAAACTATAAAGAGGGTAAAACAATATCCGCACCTTTGGACCATAATAAACGAAAATTGGGATAACTCGCAAGAAAACAAGATTCGTATCGGTTTCAGAAAATGAGTGCTGTCTTCAAAAGCTACAACCTAATTCTAAGAACAAAATTCAGACTTCTGCACTGCTATGTATATTCTGTCCTCCTATATGGTGTAAAGACATGGACCTTAAATAAAATCACAAAAAATAAACTAGAGAGAGGCCTTTGAATTGTGGCTATATAGACGGATCTTGAAAATATCCTGGATCCAGAGAGTGACAAATATAGAAGTAATGAGAAGAATGAACACAATACCTAAATTGATCAAGATAGTGAAATGCCGAAAGTTGAAATATCTAGGACATATTATGCGAAATACAAAGAGATACGACCTACTCCAAAAATTCTTCAAGGGAAAATTAACAGCAAAAGTGGTCCTGGAAGAAGACGATAATCTTGGTTTGACAACCATAGATGCCGGTTCAAATAGGTCTTCAGCTTAACTGTTGCGCGTTTCCACCAACAAGACAAGAATAGCCATCATGATCGAAAGAAGAAGAAGAATATCGACCAGAGACCTATTTATATACTATTTTTCAAGAAGATCATGAACAACAAACGTGTGATTTAAAGTCTGTATTGAGTTAATGTCTTAATCGAGCATTAAACTCTTTAGCGAAAGGCTATGCACCTACCGACATTCCAAAGACCGTCCAACCTTAAATTACTATTTTTCCAAGAAGACCATAAACAACAGACATTTATGATAATAATCAATAAAAAAAATTAAAAAGTCAAAGTCAAAGGAAAGACAAAATAGACTTAATTGTTCCCCTTGATTAAGTGCATTTTGTCTTTCTTTTGATTTTGATTAATTAAGGGGGCAATTATGTCTATTTTGTCTTTCTTCAAAGGAATAATACATTTTAAAAAAGATTCTTTAGAAGCAAATCTTGTTAAAAATATGTTTGCAAATATTTAACTCTTATAATAGGTTTTTACAGTAAAATCAGTAAAAAGATTTCGCGACTCGTCACTTTGTTTAACGGTGTATTTTTAATTATTCCCGTCAATACAAACTCTCGCAAAAAAAACTCGTTGCATAATTCGCCAGAGATCAGTATCGCGTTTTATTTAAATCCTCTTGCGTACAAAAAAAAACGATTTTAAGTTATTTCAAGTCATTTTTTTGTTAAAACCTTTTTTATTTCGTTAATAACGCATTAACGGCCTCCGTTGGCTCGCTTTACAGTTACACAACTTACAACAGGCACAACCACTCACACACTCATCGTGATGCCGTGCCGAACGTTTCGTCGGTTATTAAACGCACATATTATATCGGTTTCTCGGTAAATCGAATCATTAACGGCATTTATTTCAATATTTCGTGTTTTCTTTTTTGGATTTTACACGATTTAGACTGAAAACGAATCATTTACAACTCAACATTCCAGCTATAAACACGAAATAAATTTAATAGTATCTAGAAATAAAGTCTTAAAAGTATTCACGAATAAATGCAATATGATATAGTTTAGGTTTGTACAATAAAAATAAATAGATTAACCAGATTTATTGGCCGAAGGTTAATGTTCAAGTTAACAACCAATCACTAAACTTTTCAATTTTCAAATTTGTTAATATTCATAATAATCTTTAATTTTGCCAAACTTTAACGAAATCTGTCTTTGCTTTGGTTTACAATCACAAAACGTCCTCCAAAATCTGATAATTTAATTTCGTTGTCATAGCCACATTTATAAAGACTGTGAATGAAATTTGAATTTCCACCATTTATTAATATTCAGTATAATCTTCAATTTCACCAAGTTTGATCAAAATCCGTCTGTCTGCTTGTTTACAATAACAAAAAGAGCTCCAAAATTATCAAATTAAAAAAAATATATTAAATCCACATTTAGATAGATAGTTAATTGTAAGCTATAATTAGAAATTTTCACCATTTATTAATATTCATAATAATCTTTAATTCTAACATGTTTTAAAACTTTATTAGAGGAAAACTATTCGATATGTGCGAAGTGCATGGTGGGAGTATTGTAAAGCGATCACAGCGCATGCCGTGGCAGAAATCCGTAACGATTCGGGATAGTCAATTTGTATATTTTTAAATGGGTATAATTGTTGTTGTGTTGTGAACTGCAAAACTAGCGGTTCAAATAGTCGGTGTTATGTTCCCAAAAATATATCTAAAGAAGTTTTGTGATTCACAAGTTGCTAGTTATACACGCCTGATAAAACGAGAACCACAAAGTCTCAGATACCATATCAAATCAAGCAAGAATTGAAGAACGAAATAAATTAAATTGACCTCATGTGGTCAGGATGTCGTCAGGATGTTTTCTAAATCAAATTTAAGGGAAACAACCTTTATTCGTAATAGATTCATTTAGAGTGATCAGTGTAATACTTAAATCCAAGCGGACACAAAAAAACTTCAAGAATTGTAATGACAAAGAATTCAAAAAATAAAGATAGAAGTTGTTGCACTGACGAAAAAATCGTATGAGGCTCAATCTGCCGAAATAAAAGGCCAAGAATTTATTCATCAGGTATTTCATCAATAAAAAAATGTTCAAGAACTCTTAAATCTTGCTGATGTGTCATTTAGCAAATTTGAGTTAATATCATCAAGATTAACTATGAAAATTTGGAGTTCCTATCAAAGACCTATTTCTATTATTTTTTTTTTTTGATGAAAATGAAAACATTTTCAGCATTAAGTGTGATATTTAGTGAACATAGTGATGAATTGTGAAGTGTGATATTTAGTGAACATATCTCTCGAATATTTCATTCAATTTTACAAAATCTAGCTTCTGTTAATTTAATCTTTTGACCGGATAGAGCCACTGTACGAGAAACAATTTATATACTGTTTTACACTTACAAAACAAATTTTTATAATAACAAACATTTTCTATATGTTTTTTTTAACAAAATCCTCTAAAAATACTGTTTGCCATATTTCTATTGCTTACTTTATTTATTATAAAACAATAAAACGTTTGTATGTCATTATTTGACATAATCCCGAATAGTTGCGCATGTTAGGTGGTGGTCTTAATAAGACTAAATATTATAGAGCTACAAACAGGTTGAATAAATTTATATTTTCAGACTATTGGTTATGTGCATGATAGTACGCACATAGTCAATAGCCTGAATATATAAATATATTCAACCTGTTCGTAGCCAACATTATCCGTAGTATTATGTCCGTTGCCAATATTATCCGTGTATATTGTCCGTAGTCTATAACAAGCCATATTAAGGCCACAAAACAAATGTCATGTTGAAACAACTACTTCTCGTGTTAATGCCACGCAGGATATACACAACTGGCATTTGCATGTTATTACTAGCCCACAGTCCACTTTGGAGTCACTAAATGAGTACTAGATAAATAACATTGTTTTTAAGACCATACCTTGCTATTTAACTTTAATAATAATAATATACTTTATATTTCTGCACCAGCACAGGCACAAAGGTGACCGTATCACGACAAGTTTTCATTTCAGTAGCGCGGTATTCTGGAAAGCTGCGTAGTACCTAATAGATTTGTCATATGACACACAAACAGCAGCAAATTCCTCGGTTTGGCCCTCAGCGAGAACCTCGTGAATATTCCCGAATAAAGAAACATGATAGTAGTCATGTTTGGACTAATAATTCTTGGATCTCTGCGCATGTGCATGATTGCTGTAATGGGAATGACATAATCCCTATTTTTTTTTGGATTTGAGCTGCTCGAGTAATCGTTTACCACGCAAAACCATTTTGGAAATGTGACACATTCCAAATTGATGGAAAAGCTTCGGATGTTGTGTGATTTGATGTGAGTTGTGATGATTTTTGTGGATTTCTTTCGACTTAAGATTTGGATATTAACGACAAATTTACGCAGACGGGTTTTGAGATGTATTTCTCAGCAGTGCAACATTGCCGTTTTGAATTATAAATTGGAATACACATACTTGAACATCTCGTGCATGATTGGCGAGGTTAGGTTTTAATTTGACGTTTGTGGACAAAGACATGAACTTAGTGGGTTATTGATTTAACTGATGAGTGAAAAATCTCGAAACGCTTCTGCAGATGGCTATTCACTTAAGTTATAAACAAAAATATAATCTTAAAAACAATGTTATTTATCTAGTACTCATTTAGTGCTACCAAAGTGGGACTGGAGGCTATTAATTACTTGAAAAATCTTTTGTATAATTCAATATACTATATTTCGCATTTAATAAAGTTTATATGATTATATATAAATGGTATGATACACCACTAGACAGCAATAGTAATAACCAACCGATAGTATAGACACCAATAGTAAACTACCATGTTTTGTCGAAATCCGTGTGTCCGTCTTTGTAATAACGAAAAACACACATTTGCACAGACACAATTATGAATTTCTACTATTTATTTATTTTCATAGAATATGAATATTCATATTAATCTTTAATTCTATCAAGTTTGATTGATACGTTTGTTAGTTTGTTTGCAATCACAAAAGACGCTCCAAAATTATCAAATTTATAAAGATTGTTTGATTGTATTAAATAAAAATATAAAAATCGTTATAATTGTAAAAAAAAGCGACATTTAAAAGATAGAATTTTGAGTTTTCACTATTTAAAACATAATAATAAATCCATAATAATTTTTCCACAAAGTTTTATCAAAATCCGTTTGTCCATTTTACAATCAGGAAAATAGAACTACACTATTTATAAAAATTCATAATAGTCTTTAAATCTACAGAGTTTGATCGAAATCCGTCTGTTTCGAATTTTGAATTTCGACTATATACTAATAATCATAATAGTCTTCATTTCTACCAAGTTTTAACGAAATCCGTCTGCCCGTTTATTTGCAATTACAAAAGGCTCTCCAAAATTTGCCAATTTCATAAAAATGACAAAGCTATATTCACAAGGATAGAATTTTGAATTTCACTATTTCATAATATCCATAATAACTTTTCGCACTACCAAGTTTTATAAAAATCCGTTTGTTGATTTGTTTGTAATCACAAAAGACGCTCCAAAATTTGCTGATTTAGAAAAAATGCTAAAACCACATTTACAAAGATGGAATTTTGAATGTTCACTTTTTATTATTTTTCATAATCATTTTTAGTTCTAGCAAGTTTTATGGAAAGCCGTTTGTTTTTAATCACAGATTTCAAGAAAGCGACAATTTAAAAAAATGTAAAAAACACATTTACCTAGATGGAATTTTGAATTTTCACTATATATATTAATATCCTATAATCTTTAATTCCACCTAGTTTGATTGAAATCAACCACATTGATTTGTTTGCAATAACAAAAAGCGCTCCAAAATTTGCGAATTTTAAAAAATGTCAAAGCAACATTTAAAAAGAATTTTTAAGTACAACTATTTAGGGTAGAGTTGTCTAAATCGTGCTTGCGCATAATTCGTACCACCCCATTTTTTCGTAATCCATAATACATGTAGGGCCATCTACTTGTGTGTAGCTTCCCTACTACTAATACGGTCGTTTGCATATAGGTTAGATCAAGTTGCAGCAGTGTTTTTATTATCGAAGGTAGGTTTCTTAATCTTTTTAAGTAACATGCTTGCTTATTTCGTAAAGATTTTATGCGAATTCTATAAAACCTAAATGAAAATGCAAGGTATGTTATGAAACTATATCCTTTTTCGATGTTATTTATTATGGATTCAACGCGATATCGAATTTCATAAACTTCAAATAGCCATGTGCAATCCGCAATTGAGCTTACGCCTATTTCGTACTGACTTTGCTTTCCAAATTCGTACCGGTACGAATTAGAAATTAGTAATTTAGGTTGCCTAGATTTTTGTTTTAAAATTGGTAAACATAGTTTCAAATAATAAATATTTTAAGGGTCTAATGGAGAAGCGTGCATATAATAAATGGTCCAAAAATAATTTGGATGCAACAATCCAAATTTATACAAACGGCACATTAAAATTTAATGAAGTATGCCGTGCGTACGGTATTCCAAAACCTAAATTCTTCCAATTCTTTAAATTCACATTCAAGAATTGGACGCCCAAACGATTTTACGACAAAAATGGAAGCGTTGCTTTTTCATTATGTTCTAACTATGGATGCACACTTTTTCGGTTTAACCATTACCGATTTAAAACGTATAGACTACCAATTAACTGAAAAATATAAACTTCAGCATCGCTTTAACAAAAAAAAAAGGATTGGCAGGTTGGAAATCTTATTACAAATTTATGAAAAACCATCCAAAGGTATCCTTAAGAACCCCTGAACCAACTTCAATTGCGCGATGTAAAGGATTTAAAAGACAAGTTGTGTCCAAATTTTTTGATACATATGAAGAAATCCTTGATAATTTTTAATTGTCACCGGAGCCAATTTTTAACATAGATGAGACAGTTCTCAATATAGTCCATAAACCAGGTAAAATATGTGTTTTGAAAGGAAAGCATCAAGTTGGCTCAGTAACTAGCGGAGAACGAGGAATAAACACTACATGTATTTGTTGAATAAATGTAGTTGGAGAATATACTCCTCCAATGTTAATTTTCAAACGAAAAGAATGACAGATGAACTTAAACGTGGTGGTTCACCTAATACGCTTTACGCGTGTTCTGATAGTGGTTGTATTGTGGCTGCTCTATTTATTGAGTGGTTACAACATTCTATAAAATATTTAAAGTTGGAAAAAACACGACGTAAACAAATTCTGCTGATTTTAGATGAACATACGACACACACTAAAAATCTGTATGCAACAAATCTTGCTAGAGAGTATGGAATTGTAATTTTGTCCTTGTCAGCTCACACTACACACAAACTTCAATCCTTGGATAGATTATTATTCACGTCCTTAAAACATTATTTTAATAGAGAATCTCTCACATGGATGCGAAACCACCCTGGGTCTGCAATGAAGCAGACAAATATTTCTGAAATTTTAGGAATTACATATCCTCGATCAGCAACAACTAAACTCATAAAAATATGGAGAGATCAAACCATTACTAAAAGAGTTGAGTAAAAGTAATGCTGGCCAATTCCTTGATCTTCCCAATTGCAGTTTACTCCGCTGAAACATGGACACTAAGGAAAACCGATCGAAAACGAATTATGTGTCATGGGTGGAACACATAACAAACGCCTCTGTTCTACAATAACTAAAAATCAAAAAGCGCCTACTAAACCAAATCAATAGAGCATATCTCAGTTACTTTGGCCACATAGCTAGAAGAACAGGTGAGATATAAAACCTCGTGGCCGAGGGAAAAGTTTAGGGAAAAATACCTAGAGAACGTTCTCCAATGAGATGGACCAACAGATTAAAAGAAATAACGGGACACTCAATGCACGAGGCAATACATCTAGCACAAGATAGAAACAAATGGAAACAACAAATTCAAACACATACCGAAAATAGTATCACTACACCCTCGTTTAGCTTGTATGCAAACTGCTTTAAATGGTTTTGAATCATGTGGATTGTGGTCATGTAACATATATAAATTACGTGATGAGGAGTATGTAATTCTAGAAGATGATTATATTCTGGCACTTAACAAAGCCTGGTCCTTCTACAAACAATAGAAACAATTCTTGCATGTCATTAAATGAGCCTCGTCCTTTTACAAACAATATAAACAATTCCAGCACATCATTAACTGAATTTGGTCCTTCTACAACCAGTGTGCCTTTTAATGTAATAAAACCCAGAAAGTCATCTATACAAGCTGATGACGTTGTCTCCAATTTGTAAAATTCCGCCAAAAAAATTTAAAAAAAACGGAGGAAAAAAAAAGGACTTACTGAGTCTTCATATAAAGTGGAATTAGAAAACAAACCGAATAAAGTAAAAAGAAAAATTGGTATGCCAGAAGTTGGTACGAAGAAAAGAAACTAAAAAGAAAATTGATACTGCAAACTATGCAATGAAAATGAGGAAATGTCTATGATACAATGCTTAAAATGCTTAATATGGGTGCACGAAAATGCGCAAGAGTGAATAATGAGAATACGTATTCTTACTACTGTGAGGATTGTGATGACGAAAGTGGCTAAAGTACGATTTCGGAATAGTTCAGTTTGATTTAGGAGCTATTATCTTAAATCGTGCTTTTTTACTGTTTTATAAATATTCCTTTTTCTTATGTTAAAATATGTTTTTTAAATATTTTCTTATGTTCAAATCTTAGCTGTTTTATAGTTATTATATAATTATGTTATTACATATAGTTATTATAATAATTTTATAATATTATTATTATAATAGTTTATAGTGTTGCAATAACAATTATTTTCAGTAATGTTTTAGACAATTATGACAGTTTCTTCTTAGCAGGTATTATTTAGGCAAGTTTACCCTATTAATATTCATAATAATCTTTAATTTCACCAAGTTTCAACGACATCCGTCTATCCGTTTGTTCTCAGTCACAAATGCTGCTCCAAAAATTCCCATATTAAAAAAATTCACATTTACAAAGCTAACATTTTGAATTTCCACTATCTATTCATATTCATAATAATAGTCTATGTGCTTGCAATCACAATTTCAGATAGATTTTGTGATTGCAAATACGACCATGTTTTAAAGCAAATAACATGCCACATATTCTAATCTAATGCCTTCTACTGTATACAATTTTCAACAAAGAGATATTTGTCTTGTCAAAGAGTCTTGTCCTAGCTTGGATACATGAGATGTCCCTTAAAAGAGCCTTATTTGTAACTTTATTTTCGACTAACTCTTAAAATATTCTCGTCAAATTTGCTGCATTTCTTCCACCAGGATTAGTAATATTCCACAAGGATCGGTAATTATTGAATTTCTAGAGATTAGACTGGATAATATATTACTAGATTTGACCAGATAGTTATTTACTAGTGTAGAGTAGACAATATTTTACTAGACTAGAAGTACTAGGTTAAGTCTATACAAAACTAGACAACAATAGACTAGATCAGCCTAGACAAGACTGGACAATACGAGACAAGACCAGACGAGATCAGACAAGATAAGACAAGACCAGACTTGATTTTATTTAGCTTCATGAAATAGGTTTATATTTAATTAGTAACTTTTTATTTTGTTAAATGATTGAGTTTAACAAGGCAAAAACTGGCTTACAAACAGAATAAATGTTGAATCGTGAAGTCGAACAAGTTTTTTTCGGTTGTAAATCTCGAGGCTGTATAATCACAGGCCAATAAACAAACAAAAAATCCGCTCGTGCAATTTGCCGAATTGATTTCGTCTGGCTCTTGCCCATCTCTCGTCAATTTATATCAATCCGATAACGAGACGAATCCGGGTCAAACCAAAAAAATCTCGTTTGAAATGAAGGGTAACATTGAAGCGCAGTGGTTTCGGTTGGAGGTCCCCCGTTGCGACGCTCGTAGAAAGTAGAGAGTCAGAGTTCAAGAGCAAGAAAGAGCTGCCGCGCGATATCAAGGAACTCTCCCAGCGGCGGTTACGCAACACGTTTTACTTTTACTTCGCCGGCCGCACAATAGAACACGAAACGTAAACGAAAATCGCAAAAATTGCGTTTGCTGTAACGGTTAAATTGGCATGCACTTAGTTACTTGTTTGACTTTCGATGCGCGTTTGCATATGCAAACGCTCGCTTTCTATGCAGACCTGGTGGATACAACAAAAGGGATTTATTTAGTTTTTCTTTTCTCTCATTCACTTTCCTTTCGATTTGCTTCATTTCACGACATTCTAATTCTCCACAATCCTCCTGTTTTCCATAAACATTGAGAATATTAAACACCGACACTTCATTTGAATAACAACTAATACGAGTTTCGATTTCGATTTGCTAACGATTGATTTTCGATTTGTCTAATTCATTTTAAAGAAAAGCTTTAAGATCACATTAAGAAAATAAATTATATTAGATTTAATTAACGGCTGCATAAACCAGACGTGTTATGGGTTGCCTCAAGGATCTAAGCTTATACAATACAGAATTAATGTTCACATTCAAATTCAATTAGATTAATTACATTAGCACTATAGATTCATCATCATCATTGGTCCTACAGCCTTGAGAGAGCCTCGAGCTCTCTTAATCTTGTCCGCCATTTTTCCCTATTCTGTGCTGCTCTGCGCCAGTTTGTTGCTCCCATTTTCTTGGCGTCGTCGTCTACCCCGTTTAGCCAGCGCGGTTTGGGTCTTCCTCTGCGTCTTCTTCCCTAAGGTTGGGCCGTTAGCATGTGCGTCGGAGGGTACGTTTCAGCCGCTCTTGCTAAATGCCTAGCCCATCTTAGTTTTCCCACTTTTATGCGGTGTATCACTTTTCTTCCATTGTCTATGTTGCGGAACATGTGGTAGATTTCGTGGTTGTATCTCCTACGCCAGAATCCGTCCTCGCATGTGGGTCCAAATATTGTTCTTAGATTCCCACGTTCAAATGTTAATAGTAGGTAATACTGGTCTTGTCTGGTATTTAGCACAATAGATTAGATTAGATTAAATGAAATGTTACAACAAAGACTAAATAAACCAGACGCGCGAAGTGTTGCCTCAAGGATCCAAGCTTAGACAATCTGCTGCTTTTCCAGGATATTCAATAGTATTTTAAATTGTAGATTGATTAAGTTAAAACAGTAATTTCCTCTTTTATAATTTTTTTTTTAATTTTTTTATAATCTTTTTATTAATAACATCTTTTTCCTCTTCATCAGATTTCCATCATCCACTCTTGTACATAAGCCTCTTCGTAAGTCTTCCACATCTGGCGATTTTGGGCTTAGCTATGACAGTCTTTACCAGCGATCGATTTAATGTCGTTCAACTACCTTCCTTCTTTCTTCTGGGGGTTGCTATAGAGCTAGTACATTTTACCGAGAACGGTCACATCGAGTGTCATGGACAGGAGATGGTTCTAGGAATTGGTCCTCGTAGGGCACCTAACTCTCGTTTATGGCTCCATATGCCACACTTCGGGCAACTGCATTGACCTGCATGCTAAACTAACCGAGGGTAGCGAGATAGATATGGTGATCTCCGGCGTCTGACTACCAACAGCGTTTGCATCCAGAGGATTGGCTGAAAATACTCGCCAACACGCAGGGCAAACGCGGCGTTTCAACTGTCAAAACCTTCGTAATAGACCATTAAAATGACTAATCTTAAAACAAAAGTACCCCAGGTGATTAGAGGATTAATCTCTAGTCAGTCAGTCAGCCCTATGGATTTTGGGAAGAATAAAAATTCAACCAACAACAACAAAAAATCAGAGAAATCGATGTTTATCGCGACCTACAATCAATGTTCCCTTTAAGCTGCGAGGGTGCGCGGATGCGCAGTAGTTTTCGTGACATTTTAAAATCTGCGCAGATAAATTTCCGCGCACTTAAATTACGAGACATTGATTTTGTCTTCGAAATTGGGGAAATTTCGGAAGAAAGAAGATTAATTAATATATTAAGTATATAGGTTTTTATTTAAAAAGAAATATTATTCAAAAACAACATAGTTAATAAACCACAAATATTGAATAAATGTTAATTTTAAAAATGTAAAAATGTTAAAGAAAACACCTGAAGAACGTCTCGGAAAAAAGGAAAAAACAAGAACGGTCAAAATCTGATTTTGAGAGAGTTAATATTTCAATCGAAACTGTAATATTGGCTATACGTATTAACTGAATAACGAACACGTATCAATGATTCTCGTTCCTAAAATCGATAAGCATATGGTAAAATTAAGTTGCCACAAAATTGGCGAAGTCAAAATTATGCTTTTGAATTCATCGAATGTGTAAACCCAATAAAAAAAAAACCTGGAATAAAATGTTTTTAACGAAATGAAAATTCAACCTTCAATACATTAATTGTCGACAAATGCACCGATATTTCAGTACAAAAAGTACTAAATTTGGATTTGGATTTTTGATAAATGTCGTGATAATGATATAAATTACAAAGCTCTATTTGTTGGTATTTTGAAAGTCGAACATGACAGCAAGTCAATTGTAACAAAAAAAACTAAAAATTATGTTGAACATAACTTATACATCAACTAGAATATTTTGCAACTAGGGCGGTAAGTTTTCAATTGGTCACGAGAGCGAAATTGGGCGCACGAACGAAGTGAGCACATTCGCTTGAGAGGGCAATTGACAATACCGCCCGTGTTGTAAATAATATTTCTTATTACTCATGCGAGGTGACTTATCTTACAAGTTTGGGATGCAGGGGCCATGCATAAGAAATAGAATCAAAAATAAAGAATTTGCATTTTCAATTGTCTCCGGTGGTGTGGATTCGTCATAAGAACTTTCATCAGTCTCCGGTATCAACATATAATTTACACTAATTTTAAAACGTTTTCTTTAATTTTTATTTTGTAAAGAAACTTTTTATTTTGTAATGACACTTTTTTAATACTGAGGTCTTGATTGTGTTAATTTTATTTTTTTAAATGTAGCTTAGCGATATTGAATATTTGCGTGCGTTTCCCAAGTTATGCAGTAAAACAAAAAAATGGCATTTTTCGCACTAAAAAGCGTGCACCAAGATAGTACTTTTAACGCATGAGTAATAAAACTACGACAATGTTTACTGGAGATAATGTCATGCTTGGAAAGAAAAATGGGTTATATGCAAAATGTACCTGTTATGCAGAACATAGAAAATTTACTCAGAAATGTTTACACAATGTTTCACCGATCGAGTATGAAAAACGAAAATTTGAAGATTTAGCCCAAGTAACTGCACATGATGCCATAGAGATCTCATCATTTAAACTAATCAATGAAGTAAGGTAGTCTTCCAGATATTTCGCAGTTAGTGCAACGATTTTCTAATTAACTATTGTTACGTTAATTAACGAAATGATCCTATCTGTAAACATTGTGCAAAAATTCTGACGGATTCTTAATATCGGGTAGCAATTTTCGGTTCAATATCGGATAGCAAGAAGAGCTTTCATCTTTGTACAAATGTCCAAAGAAGAGTAGTTTTCTTAAATTATTATTGAAGCACACCAGTATGTTAAGACGAAAATAAGAAAATCAGATCTCAATACCTGGGAGACAAAATCAATTGGAGCAATCATGTAAAAAAACTATTATCAGAAGATAAAATAATATTGATACTTCAAATATATATAATGCAATTTGTCCAACGTGTCTGTATGCATCTGGAAAGACAATTTCCCGATGACGATCAAAAACAATGCTAAGCACTTGATAATGTGATTATTAGAAATTCAGGAAAAAATTAAAATTTTGGAAAATAGAAAAATGAATCTTTCCGTAAAATATTCTATATTTATGATAAATCAAAATATTGACATTGATAAAATATGAGATCAATATTCTGAAATGAAATTTACAATATTGAAGAAGAGTAAACTTGGATTGTTGAAAACATTCGACGATACTATAACTTACCTAACCCATAAAAAAACCTACTAACCCATCCATGATTTTCTAATCTTGCTATTCTTTACGAACGGGGATTTTCAGTAATGAATTCCATTAAAAGAAAAGATCGCAACAGACAGCAATATGAACATCTACGTGATCTAATGAGAATAAAATTACATTTATCAAATGGGCAAATAATTAAAACCGAGTTTTAAAACAGTGGGTTAGTTCAAAAGACAGAAGACAAAAAAAAAGATTTCATTGGAAATATTCAAAATTATTGATTCAAAACTATTTTATATTATGGTTTGAATAAATAAAAGTATAAAAAATTGCGCAATTTATTTTTAATTTAATTTTTTTTTTGCTCACACTCGACTTTGGACCGCGCAGCACTAACAAAAATTAGAGGGAACACTGCCTACAATATGTATATATTGTATGTTATATATTCAATGCACAGTTGAAACTTTTATAACTATAATAAATGCTAAATAAACCAAACGCGTTAAGTGTTGGCTCAAGGATCCTAGCATGTACAATACAGCATTAATGCTCACACTCAAGTTCAATTAGATTGATTACATTAGATTACATTAAATAAAAGGTTAAATAAACCAAACGCGTTAAGGGTTGCCGCAAGGATCCATAGAGAGATCCTTAGACAATAGAGTATTAATATACACATTCAAATTCAATTAGATTGAATACATCATAACAATAAATAAGATTAGATTAAATGAAAGGATACAATAAAGACTAAATTAACCAAAAGCGATAACGGTTGCCGCAAGGATTTAAGCTTAAACAACCTGGTTCTAACAGGATCCTAAATACTATTTTAAAGAAGAATAAGATTGAATAAGTTAGAACAATGGAATAGATTAGATTAAATAAATGTTAAAATAAATGCTAAATAAACCAGACACGTTAAGTGTTGCCTTGACGATCGAAACATGTACAATACAGCATTACTTTCAAACTCAATCAGATTGATTACATACGAACAATAGATTAATTTAAATGAAAGGCTAATATCAATGCTAAATAAACCACGCGCATTAAGGGTTGCCTCAAGGTTCAAAGCTTAGACAATACAGCATAAAACAATATGCGTAGAACAATAGATTAGATTAAATGAAAGGCTTTAATAAAGGCTATATAAACCAGACGCGTTAAGAGTTGCTTCAAGGTTAGACAATACAGCATTAATGACATTGAAATTCAATTAGATTCAATACATTAGAGCAATAGATTAGATTCGATAAATGAAAGGCTACAACAAAGTCTAAATAGACCAGACGCGACCAGATTTGCCTCAGGGATCTAAGCTTAGAAACTGTGGTGTTCTACCAGGATTCCGAATAGTGTCTTAAATTGTAGATTGATTACGTTAGATCAATAGAATAGATTAGATTGAATGAAACGCTACAAGAATCGCTAAATAAATCAGTCGCGATAAGGGTTGCCTCAAGGATCTAAATTTAGAAAATCTCGTATTCTTCTGGAATTCTCAATAGTATTTTAAATTGTAGATTGGTTACATTAGAACAATAGACAAGATAAGATTAAATGAAATGCTACAAAAAATTCTAAATAAACCAGACGCGTTAAGTGTTGCCTCAAGGATCTAAACTTGTACAATATAACATATAATGTTCACACTCAAATTCAATTAGATTCATTACAAGGGAACAATAGATTAGATTAGATTAGATTAGATTAGATTAGATTAGATTAGTTTAGATTAGATTAGATTTGATTAGATTAGATTAGATTAGATTAGATTAGATTAGATTAGATTAGATTAGATTAGATTAGATTAGATTAGATTAGATTAGATTAGATAGATTAAATTAGATTAGATTAGACCATGGGGTCCTACGAAAAAGAACAGCAACACTTACAAGAAATGTTGGTAGATGTTAAGAGCGACAATGCAGTTCGAATAATGGCGTATGACGATCATTCGGATCTAGACGAAACAGTTCTGGATGAACCGAACAACGAAGAGCAACAACTTGAAAATGGTGATTCTCAGCAAGACATTTCTGTCCATGAGCATGAACAAGACAGTAGCAGCACCACCCTACCATGCACCACGCGTTGGCGGAAATTTGTGTCACAACCAAATACAGCTCCAACACGGTAATAGAATATTGTCACGCGTTTACCTGGTTCCACATTAGCAACAAAAACTTGGCCGACCCTCTCCAGATATGACAGCATTTCTTCAATGACGAGATGGTCAATATTATTGTGGAATGTACCAATGAGTACATTGAATTTGTTGCCAAAAATTTTGCTCGCAGAAGAGATGCAACGCCAACCAATCGAATTGAATTTCACGCTCTGGTTTGATTTCTTTATATGGCTGGTATATATCATGTAAATCCGTTTAAATGGAGAAGATTTGTAGGCTACTGGTGCGCCTGGTGTAGAAATATTTCGCCTCACCATGAGTCCGCAAAAGTTTATATTCATGATGTTGATTGACATGTGTGTGAAAAGACTTAGTTTCAGTTATTGATTTATATGATAATTGTATCTAGGGTGAAACTAAACTAATTATAGATATAATCATACCAACTTATTACAGCGGCAAACAGCTTCAGCCTATATTGAACCCTATACTTTCAAATATTCAAATTACCTGAAATTATTTGAAATTACTTGAATTACCTGAAAAAAGCAACATTTAGATTTTTTTTAAAAAGAAACTAAAGACTATCTAATTGGAAAAAATGTTCTTACTCCCTAAAAATGTTTTGAATGCAGCTAAAGCAGATATTACACAACTTTGTTTATTTATTATTTTTTTCTTTGTCTTATCTTATTTGTATAATTTTGTACATCACAAGATAAATATACTTTTGATTTGATTTGACTAGATGAACAAGGCTAGACAGAGAAGACTATAAATGAACATTTGATTAAAAAACAAGAAATTCGTCTAGTTTCACTCTAGATTTAATTTCATATAAATTAATAACTGAAACTAAGTTCAGGTCTTTCCACACACGTGTTAAAACAGAACCTATCCTCGTCAACCCAGCACATGGTTTTCAAACTAATGCAAGTGATTCCATTTTATAATTCAAAAGGGCAAAGCTGCACTGATAAGAGATAGATTTCGATACGCGTCTGCAGATGGCTATTCACTTAGGTTAAATAGGAAGATCTTAAGAACAATGTTATTTATTTAGTGGCTTGTTTTAGTGTCACGGAAGTGAACTGAGTCCTAGTAAATAACACAAATATATGTTGTCTTTTAACATGAAATTTGTTTCATAGTCTTAATCTTAGACTTAATGATATAATAGAGCTTCAGAAAGGTCGAATATTATTTATATATTCAAGCTGTGTGACGCTGTAATAAGTTAGAATGTCTAAAATTAATTATAACTTTCATTGCATTACCTTTGACTTACATAACTAATATCAATCTCAGTACAGGAACATTTCCAGAAGTTAAAATAAATCTATAATTATCCCTTTATATAAAAATAAAAATCGATCTTTAGTTGGTAACAACCGCCCTATTTCTATGTTATCCAACATAGCGAAAATAATAGAAAAATTGGTTAACAGAGAACTTGGACACCTGGAATGAAATAGTCTAATAACACCTAGACAGTTTGGTTTCCGACTAGGGCAGGGTAATCATGATGCCTTAGATACAGTTACTTCAGAAATAAATGAATCTTTAGACCACATCAACAAGACAATAGGAATCTTCCTTGATTTAGCAAAAGCGTTCGACACAGTGTTTCTCATGTGCTGTCGGTTAAAAAAACTTGAGAGTATGGGGGTGAAAGGAAAAGCTTTATGTTGGTTCATTAGCTACCTTGCATGTAGGCCTCAGCAGATTAGTTTGGGGGATGTTTTCAGCGCTACTGTGTATGGTACTTGCTATGAAATCACTCAAGGTACTGTTTTGGGACCTGTATTATTCCTAGCATTCATTAACAACCTGCTAAAACTTGAACCAGATTTAAAAGGGCACACCTACTTATTTGCAGACGATACCGTGCAGCTCTTCTCCACCCAGACATGGTCCAGCACCTTACATGCCTTGCCTCAAAAGGACTCGAAAGAGTGAAACGGTGAATAGACCTCAGCAGGCTCATTGAATCTTGATAAAACCAAATATAATACATTCTCAATCTATCAGAATTCTCAACCGAATATTTTATTTAGTATTAAATTAGGACACAATACAATAGAAAGAATTCAAAGTATTAAATATTTAAGTATTCAGATAGACCAGCATCTGAACTGGAAATCACACTGAGAAACTCACACTAAACGAATAAATCAGTTGTTTTATGTGCTTACCAGATTAAAAAATATTATGGACCAAAACACTTTAAAGACCGTGTTTTGGTAAAGACTTCGCGTTGGCCCAGTGGATCCTAAATTATGGAATACTGTCTTGGGTTAAGGCTTGTCCCACAACGTTAAGAACTCTAAACGTTGCACAAAATAATTTGCTTTGAAGAAGTCTAAAGAGGGGAAGAAGCGACTCGGCCGCCCCTGCCTTGTATGGGGACTTATCAGTTTTAACCATCAATCTTCTTCTTCTTCTGTTGGCTTATAACCCGCTTTATTTGCCTCTATAACAATCTTCTTCCGTTTTGTCCTTTCACCGGCTTTCTCTCTCCAATCCCTTACTCCCATCTTTCTAAGACTTTCCTCCACGTCTTCCATCCATCTTTTCCTTGGCCTGGCTCTTTTCCTTCTTCCTACTGGCCGCCAGTTGTACATTTTCTTAGCTGGTCTGTCGTCATGCATTCTGTACAAGTTTCGCAGCTATGCTATTCTTTGAGCTTTTACATATCTCACTATGTCCGCTTCGTTTATTAACCTGCTTAGTTCATGGTTCATTCGTATCCTCTAAATTCCATCCTCAATTAGGATCGGCCCGTAGATCTTTCTGAGGGTCTTTCTTTCAAAGATGCGTAGCGCGTCCTCCTCTGCGGTGGTTAGAGTCCAGGCCTCGCATCCGTACGTTACTACTGGTCTTATGAGTGTTCGGTATATTTGAAGTTTGATTTTGTGTCTCAATAACTTGGACTTCATCAGTTTTTGGTATCCGTAGTAGCGTCGGTTTCCACCAAGTATTCGCGAGATTGTTTCTTTAGCGAATACGTTTGTTCTGTTGATTTCTGTTCCCAAGTAGACACAACTTTCAACCTGCTCAAAGCGATACTCGCCCAAGTTCAGGTCATTGTTATCGTGATGTTCTCTTCCAACTTGCATGTATTTACTTTTTACCTCATTTATTTTCAATCCCCTTTTTTGCGTTTCATCGTCCAGCATCAATAGTGCTTCCTTTAGCGCGTCTTTGCTTCTGCATGTCAAACTGACATCATCTGCATATGCAGAAACCTGTGTTGATCGGTTGACCATGTATCCCGTTATATTCAGCTTTCTCATGCATGCCTCTAATGTTAGGTTAGGTTAGGTTAGGTTTTTATTAGGTTAGGGTTAGGTACCAGTAGTAAGGTTAGGAATATCATGGCACTCATGGCATCTCCCTGCCTCACACCGATTTCGATTTTAAAGGCGGATGTAAGTTGGTTGTCTACTCTAACCGAGGATTTCGAACCGGACAATATAGCTATTATTAGTTTTACGTATTTACGGAGTATTCCTAGCATCAGTAGATCGTCAAGGATCGTGTTTCTTTTGACGGTATCGAATGCCTGCTTAAAGTCTATGTAGAGGTTGTGCAGCGATATATCAAACTCGTATGCTTTCTCCTGCATTTGCCTTATGGTGTATATGTTGTTTATCGTTGACCTATTGGCACGAAATCCGCTCTGATATTGTCCTAATATCTCTTCGTAGTGGATAGCGAGTCTGTTATAAAGAACGCCTGTTAGAACTTTGTATGTTACGTTGAGAAGCGTTATCGGCCGGTAGTTGCAACAGATCGTTTTGTCTCCCTTCTTGTGTATTGGCTGTATGATACCCAGTGCCCAATTCTCTGGTATTTTCTCTTGCTCCCAGATTTCATTAATCAGGTGTTTTAGTCTTACCGTAAGGTGTTCTCCTCCTTATTTCAGAAGTTCGGCTGTTATACCGTCTGACCCAGGGGCCTTGTTATTTTTTAGCTTTCCAATAACACTTTCTATTTCTCTTACGCTGGGGTTCTCAATTCTGGGGTCTACCGTATGTACATCTAGCTGCAATTGTACAGGCTCTAAACTACAGTATCTTTTAAAAATATCCGAGAAGTACCCTTTCCATCTTCTGAGTATCTCCTCGTTCTCTGTGAGCATGTTTCCATCTTTATCCTTGCATACTGTTATCTTTGGTCTAGAACCTTGAGTTTAAAAAAACCTTGTTTTATTGTCTTGTAAAATTTTCTTGTTTCGTTTCTAGAATGATTCAGTACCATTTCCTCTACTTTTCTGTTCAGTGCCTCTCTTTTCTTTTTTCTACATATTCTAAACGCGTTTATTCTTTCCCTATTGCAGGCTGCTTGGTTAACTCGTGTGCTTGTATCTAACAGTTTAAGTCGAGCTTTCCGATTCACGGAGGTTGCTTCTCGACATTCCTCGTCATACCATTCTTCGTTGTGAACTCCTCTTTTTTCTCCAATTCTTTCCATAGCACTCTCTGTTATTATTTTTTCGATGTTCATCCAGTCTAGCTCTATGTCCTGTGTTTCTTGGTTTTCTTGTAGTTTCGTTCTGAGACTTTCCTGGTAGGCCCTCAGAACTTCTAGGTTTTTTAGGCGATCTATGTGCCATTTTGGCTGCTTTGCAGTTGTTCCCCTAGCCACTGTCGATAATTTTTGTTTTGACCTTGCTCCAACAAGGTAATGGTCGGAGTCCGCGTTCGCCCCGCGAAAGGATCTGACCTGTTCGACGTCCGTTGCCCATCTTTTGGTGATTAGTATGTGGTCTATTTGGTTCGTGTTTCGTGATCTAGGTATTTTCCAGGTGCCCTTATGGATTTTTTTCCTGGGAAGAAAGTACTAACAGCAGAGTAGTTATTAGACGCGGCAAATTGGGCAACTCTTTGGCCATTATTGTTGGACTCATCATGCATGCTATGTTTACCAAAAACGCTAGTGTAGGCCTCTTCTTTAACCAATTTGGCGTTATAGTCGTATAGTACTATAGCTGCGTCATGTCTCGGTATTTTATCGCCGACTTCTTGAAGTGCTGCGTAAAAACGTCTTTGGTTTCCTCTTCTGCGTCCTCTGTGGGCGCGTATACGTTCACAAAGGTTATATTGTGGTATTTTCCCTTTAGTTTTAGGGTGCATATTGCATCTGATACCGGGGTAAAGGCTAGAATCGATTTTTTTAATTGTTTGGATACGATATATCCAACTCCTTTATGGCCACTCCTTTCATCGTTTCCTGAGAAATACATAGAGAATTTTCTCTTGTGAATTTCGACTTTACCCTTCCATCTTATCTCTTGTAGGGCCACGAGATCTATTTTGTATCTTAGTATCTCATCCGCTAGGCTATCCATAGCCCCTGCTTTCAGAAGCGTACATACATTCCATGTACCAAATCTTAGTCTGATTCCGTCAATCTTATCCTTATTTCCCTGCGATGGTCGTCGTATAACCATCAATAATGTTTAAAAATTGACTGTTTTAATCAGAGTCCATATGTGCAAGGAGTTTTTGGGGAGGGTGGATCATGAGGACGGGACCAGCGGCGAGGTTTGCTCAGGGCTTCCAGGAAACTGACCACGCAGTGCATGAGACACTGTTACGCTAATCTTACCGGGGTCCTGTCTGGTATGCTGACCTCCCTCGCAACATTTGTGTTTGGAGCATATAATTGGCATTTGCCAGGAGTGCTGAGAAATACTAAAAACCAATTAGTAAATTATTTTTATTTTTTGGGGTTGTAGAAGAGCCTTTATTTGGTTGTAAAATACTTTTTAATTTACATTTCTAATCTTTTTTTTAATTTAAATTTAATTAAATGTGTTGTTCAAGAAAACAGCGTTTTTTTAATTCGGTGCTAGGTTTAGACAAATGGGCCACTATAGCCCAATATTTTTTTGTAGTAAAACAATTATATATATTATTATGTTAAAACTTCCCCCTATCTAATTTCCAAAAAGTGTTCTTGTTATACGGTCTGTGACATCCGTGCAACTACTCATGTCTCAGCATTCGCATGACTACTGGAAGGTTAATAAAACTTGAGAACCAAATATTATTATAAATAAATATACATGAACAAATCATGTTTTAATCAAGGATCAGAGAAAATTGATGATTTTTCTCTGCGTTCAATTTTCCGCGATCAATTTTGCGGACCCGGTTCATCAAAAGATCCCTATCAACATTTTAAATTGCAACTAAAAATATTTTCTTTGTAATTAAAATTCTACTAAAACGGAAACTAAACGAATTGGAATGATAAAATTTCAAATTAAAGCAGATACTATACTAGCATATACTACGTACACACGGTATAGAAAACTAGCGTATAGTCCCGCTATAGTTTGACTATAGCTGAGCGACCGCTTCTTATAGTTCAGCTATACAAATAGCTATAACTATAGTCAAACTATAGCAGTGCTATATGCTAGTTTTCTATACCGTGTGTAGGTAGATTACTGAAATGAAACTTCCAAGAGGAAACACACAAATTGTAGTGCTCTTAGGATCAAAGGAATCAAAGTTCTTCAAAGGATCAATAATAGCATTAAAGTGCAACCAGAAATCTTTTCTTTTTGATTAAAACAACTTGTAATATATTTCCGTCAGTCTTTCAATATCAATTAGTCCATATAGCCTGCTAAATATTAATAAACTTCCTCGCCAGTCGATTTAATTAAGAGGCGATTGGTTTCTCTAGGCGAGAACACATTTACATCTTTTTAATTTTCAACATCGTGTCTAACATTCTGCTCTCTTTCTCTCTCCGACTTCGCCTAGCGTTATCACCTCTCTCTGCCTCTCGAAACTTGCTTTTCATCATTGTCGGGCGATCGTTGCGTAGAAAACGTTAATGAAGTCCGCATTGTTGGCGTCCGAACGTTAGCCATGTGTTCCGAAAGATTTCGCACTCACTGACACACTAATTAGCCACCGGTTGATTGATCCTCCGATCCATTAATCACAGCCGAAATCTGTTCCAAAGGTTTCGAATTGAATTTCTGATCCGTTTGAAAGGAAAAAAAACCTTTGTAGAACTTTCTAAAATTTGTTATATTGCGATTAATAATAGATTAATGCAAAAAAATTCCTTGAAAATCGGCAATGTTTGATTTTCTAGAAACTAGTACACATCTCATTTCCTTCCTGCAAATTTTTGTGCAATTTTAATTAAATCTTGGCTAACGTTGTTATAAATAATTCATGAGCGGCATTGACATCGTCGTCATCCTCATTGATGGTTTCGCGGTCGCTCAGATCTCGCCGGTAAATTAATCCATAAAGCGGTCAGTGTGGATTAGTGTTACCATTATCGAACCTTGTGGCGATTATTTCACATTATTCGCCGTTACCGCTCTAATGCCTCTCGAATACGCCACACCAAATCATTGATTGCATATTATAAAATAATTGAGCTGAATCTCGTTAGAATTGGTAACAAGGTTTGGTAAGTTGAGATTTCCTCAAAATAATAAAATTTAATCCTAAATATTTGTAGTATTATCATCATTTGGTATTTCAATTATTTAAAAAATTCTTATTTTTACAACACTACCCAAATAAGATTGTGCCATCGAAATTCACAATTATTATTACGAAACCTATCGTTCGTCAACTGTTTCAGTTACACTTTTATGCGCCGAAACAATCACGTCGCGTGTGCAATAATAAATTCGTAGTTAGTGTTTGTTTTTTACTTGCATGTTGTTTCGACTGCTATTATTGTTGTTTTATTATAGCTCTGTGTGTGTCTATTGTTACGTCGCGTGTCAACAGCCGGCGCGCGCGCGCATTTCACTTTCTCTCCACTTAAAAACCGATTAGATTTCAGCAATAATCGAATGAAAAAAATAGTTTTGTTACATAAAGAAAAGTATCATCTGCGGCGTCAAGAAATGAATCCACAATGGAATGTTTACAATACGACAACTGCATCGAGACAGAAAGTTTGAAGGTGTTATATAAGAACCTCGGGGTATACAAAACTAAATTTTATGGGTTATTTATTTCACGATTTCAAGCAAGGATTGAGTTACTGCGGTTAGTAAACTAAATGTTTTTGGTGAAACATCTAACGGTTGACTTACAAGTTATTAGTTAGAACGAAACGATTCTTTACACGTTTGATCTTGTTTAGATTCGTTTCATTAATTCAATATTTCGTGCTAAATTCGTGCCAATAAAACTATATTTGTATGTGTGATCGAAAAAACCCGAACTTTTGTGACTCTATAATATGAATTATGTATATGAAATAATATATATAAATATATGAATATGAATTTTTTTCTCTATAACTACCAGTGCAGACTCAATACAATTAGAAACAAATAAATTTTAAAACAAACAAAATACAACTAAACGATTATTTTCCACAGTTTTAGGAGGAATTAAATCAAAACGAAATCATCTATTTCTGTTTAAATGGGGTCTTGATCTCATCAGTGAAATAATTAGTTTTGAACGTTTTGCGGTCTCTCTCGCGGTCTTAGGCAAGTTCATTGTACCTGTACCTGAAAATAAAAGGACGGAATTATGCAAATGTCGGTAGTAATACCCGCGTGTTCAACATATATAAGATTTAATTGCATCGTTTTGCATATTCGTAATTTGCATTGATTTATGGATTTATTATAGAAATTCTCTTTCAAACTACATTTTAAACTATTTCCAGATTACTTCACTTAAACATTATTCAATGAATTAACTAACCTGCATGGTTGAGAGTGACTAGATTTCCTAAAATATAGTCAATAAATCCTCTCTGGTATTGCTTCTGGAATTAAAACTAAATAGTAAATTTTCAACAGCATTGTTAAGACATGAACAACCAAGTAGAGTAATAAGTGGACCCAGTACGGGACCTTGAGGTGTCGGAACCATAAACTATATAATATTTGATTAAGTAGATACCTTTTGATTGACTTAGAACCTAGTACGGAACAAATAGTCCAATCTTGTCTGTCTAAACTTGTCAAACTAGTCTTGCCAGTATAGTCTCTTCTGTCTAGTCTTGTCTGGTCTGTCTTGTCTATCTGTCTTGTCTGGTCTGTCTAGTCTTATCTATCTAGTCTTCTCTGTCTAGTCTTGTCTCTTTAGTCTTCTCTGTCTAGTATTATCTGCCTAGTCTTGTCTGTCTAGTATTATCTGCCTAGTCTTGTCCGTTTAGCCTTTTCTGTCTGGCCTTGTCTGTCTAATTTTGACTGTCCAGTCCTGTCTATCTAGTCTTGTGCCTCTAGTCTTGTCCACCTAGACTTGTCTGTCTAATCTGTCTAGTCCTGTCTGACTACTAGTCTTTTCTGTATAATATTGTATCTCTAATCTTGTCTATCTAATCTTTTCGCTCTAGTTTTCTCTGTCTAGTCTTGCCTGTCTAGCCTTTTCTGTCTATTCTTATCTGTCCAGCTTTGTCTGTCTGGTCTTGTCTCTCTAATCTTTTCTGATTAGTTTTGTCTGGTTATTCTTCTGTATCTAACCCTATTTGTCTAGTCTTGTCTGTGTAGTCTTGTCTGTCTAGTCCTGTCTGTCTAGTCTCGCCTGTCTAGTGCTGCCTGTCTAGTCTTGTATGTCTGTTCTTATCTGTCTAATCTTATATGTTTGGTCTTGTCTGTCTAGTTTTGTCTTTCTACTCTTGTCTGTCTACTCTTGTCTGTCTAATCTTGTCTGTCTAGTCTTGCCTGTCTAGCTTTGTATGTTTAGTCTTGTAAGTCTAGTATTCTCTGTCTAGTCTTGTCTGTCTATTGTTGTCTGTCTAGTCTTATCCATCTAGTCTTTCTCTCTAGTCTTGTATGTCTAGTTTTCTTTGTCTCGTCTTGTCTGTCTAGTCTTGTCCGTCTAGCCTTGTCTGTCTAGTCTTGTCTGACTAGTCTTGTCTGTCCAGTCTTATCCGTCTAGTCTTGTCTGTTTAGTCTTGTCTGCCTGGTTGAGGCGGTTTCTCTTTGTTGCTTTGTTTTCAGCTTTTTACCATTTTGTTAACATAAATGAGCATGGAAAATCCCGGAAAAGAATTAAAATATGAGGCATCAGCACAAACAGACCCTTTCCAAACAAGAGGATCTTTAAAAAGGACTCCTCCACAGAAGAGCACAACAGAAGATAAAAGTTGTGTATCTGTGAGTCTGCAACTAGCTCCAAGAACACCTGGCCTAGAGAAAGATCTTCCTTTAGCGGCGCCGCCGAAAATAAATCCAAAATAAAAGCTCTCCAAATGGGCGACGTTTCTCCAATTGAAAACCTTGCTAATAGAAAACAACATAATGCAAGCAGATCCGTACAGAGCGCAGAGTTCAACGCGGAAATTGGATTCATAATCAGAAAAGTGAATCTAAGGAGACAAGAACTAAGGCAAACACAAACACAGACAATGAAATAAAGAAAACGGTGGATGAACTATGGACCCTCACAAACATGATGGGAAAAATGTACGATACGATGTCAAATAGTAGAAAAAAATAATAGTAGTCAAATAGTAGAAAATAAATGTAAAGAAATCGTGGCAAAAGATACTGTCCCTGCTGCAACGAGGGAAATCAGTACACAAAACTGGGTAAAATAGCCTAGAAATAAACGAGGAAAGAGACTTGAAGAAAATATGTGACGAGATAGATATGGGAAATACGTATGAAAATTTCCAACAAGTAGCCTTAAAAGACGGGCCCTCGGCAGCCTTCACAAAAATAAAGAAATAATTCGGAAATATGCTATTAGCCCCCCACGATTGGGATTTAGTATGGTTCCTATCGGATGACATGCATTCTGACCCAGGCGTACCGACAACGCTTTGTCAGGCATATTCGCGACCATTGTTGGTTGGAGCCCAAGAAAAAAAAGAGCGGCAACGTCATATACCTGAAACACTCAATCGATGAACCAACAGAATCGGGCGACATCAACAGCACGATACCGATACATATACAATTTAGTAATACGAGAAAAGTTGGATGTCGCCCTTAGCCCAGAAAAGATCAAAAAAGCTCCAGTAGCTCAAAAACCAAATGACACTACAAGGCGAAAGCCATGGTCCCAGAATGGCCAACAATTAAATAGCAAATAGAATTTGCATTTGCCGCAATTCAGAGGTGGATATACGAATATATTCACCATTAAAACCAGGGACTAAAAACGGAACGAAAACGAAAACGAAATAACGAAATTAACCGAAATATTTGAAAGAACGAAAACGGAAACGAAATTTTACGTTCTTGATAGTAAACGAAATAAATTATTTCAGATACCTCTTTAAACCGGTTTGATTTTTGAATCGTTTAAATATAAATTCAAAATTTTTAATTTTGTCATCTACAGCATTTGAAACATGCATTCATTATAACGTCACTGTATAATCTGAAGCTCGATTTTTGAATAAGCATAATGTTCGGAGAAATTTGTTCCTTTCCGTTGATACCACATTTATTGGAATCTTGACGGTACTTTTTGTGGAATAAAATAAAATCTGTGATTTCCCATAAAGATCAATAGCAAAGGCAAAGGTTGTCTATTATTAATATCATTTTTCTGGTTCTTTGCAGCTCTTTATTGATTTAACTGGTTAATTATCTTATTATAATGCACGAATATGCAAAGTTTACTACTTTAATGTAAGGGAGATTTATTTCCAAACGGTCGCTGAATATTCCCTTGGTCCAATAGATTTGTTACACAATTTAGTGACATTCTGTTTTCCGTAACGGCCTGTATATTTTTATTGTTTGTGTTCTTAAGATACTGTCAAAATTTTGTAAAGTTGTTATTATTCATAGAATAAAAGGTAAACTTACGAAATAATAATATAAGCTAAACATTTTAAGCAGCCTTAGAATGGGAAGAAATCAAAATAATCCATTCCAAAAAAAAATTGTATATGACTCGGTAACATATAAATCAACTTGCAAGGTTGAATGAAGGTTGCGATAAAGGGAAGTCATGCAGAGACAACATATCTGCATTTTCGGCACGTGCACCCTCGTCCAATTCATCACCACCAGCCAAAAAGAGGCGCCTAAATATTCAAACCACTTTAGATGATCTTGTTAATAAACGAAATACCAATATTTCAGTCAACACTTCAGTCTACTTCTGATTTGTTGAAGGAAGCGTGTACAGAACTGGTAACAGGGGGCCATTCAGTATATTAATTCGGGTTTTCGAAAAATTTTGGATCCGATAATAAATGGAGTAGACCAGGGATTCCCAAAGTGCGGCCCGCGTACCTTTTGAATGTGGACCGCGATGTCGATGCCACGATTTATAATTTTATTAAAATAATTAAAAATAAATAAAAAGTAAAATAGATAATAAAATATTACGAATGAAATACAATAAAATGTGAGTGCGATTTTTCAGCCCTTTAAATAAACCTGTCATAACTGGAAAAAAGTGATAACAAGTCAGAATGAAGTCATAACAGATACAGAACGATACTACGAACTAAAAAAGTCCTTCAATGGTCAGAAATTGATGTTGAAAAATCCGGTTAAACAAAATGAATCCTTCGTTTTGGCTAGTTATGTTATTGCGCAAGAAATTGCCAAACATAGTAAACCATTTATATATATATTATGTTCAAAGTTGTCTACATAGTGTGCCCAGATAAAAAGTCTTCATTCAATGATATTTGTTGCTCGAAAATGACCTCTTCTTGTAAAATAGAAGATATTGATGAGGATGTTTTACAACAATTAAAAAAAAATTCAAAATCGTTTACTGCTTTTTCCATTGCTTTGGACGAAAGTACCGATACATGGGATTCGGCACAATGGGATTCGAACAAGGGGATGTGATATTTTACGCGGTGGAGCACGCGGTGGAGATTCGAACAATATTAATTGCAACAATTTGCTAGGAGTAACTAGAGACGATGCTCCATCTAAGATGTGCCACAAATAAGGGTTTTCGCCAGAAAAATCTTATAGCTCAAGTGTTAAAAATGAATATTGTTATGAATGATTTTATTGATACAGTTAATTTTACCAATTTCACCACCAATTTAAAACTCTCTTAGAAGAGTCTCCATTGGGAGACGTTATATATTTTTCAAAAGTTCGATGGCTTTCAAGAGGACAAACATAAAAAGGGTTTTTTGGTTTAATAAAAGAAATTACATAGTTTTTAACTGGAAAAAATCATTGCCTCGTTGCAAAATATTAACTGGTTATGCGACTTGACATTTATTGTAGACATAATTGGTGTTATGAATGACTTAAATTTGAAATTGCAAGATAATAAGTTTTTGGCCCGCCAGAAATTTGAGAAATACCAAATTGGCCCGCCCAGGAAAAACTTTGGGAATCCCTGGAGTAAACAATAAAATTAATACAGAAAAATATTTAAAAATGGAGTCATCCGAAGCTTCAAATTTTAAAGAAAAAATAAATAAATAATTGATGGCGAAATTATTATCTTTAATAGTTGATGTCGCAAGTAGATTTGATTGAAGTATATTAGGAATTAATGTTCAATTTGTAGGAAATAATAACTGTTTAGTTTTAAGGACTTTGGCGATGAGAGAATTTAAGGAAAGGCATGCTTCCTCAAACCTTCAAAAATAATATTACCGGTCTTGGAAGAATATTATGTTGATCTGAAGCAAGTCTTTAGTACAACAACAGATAATGGGGCAAATATGCTCAAAGCAGTAGGTTTGTAAAAAGAGCAACAAAGCAATATTAGTGACGATGAAGAAGATGATGAGAAATGAAGATGTGCTACTATTATATGTAGTAAAATTTGCAAAACCGGAATTTAATTTCGGTTCAGGAAAACGAAAACGATTTGTTTTGGATGAAAACGTAAATAACGAAAACAAAATTTAGCGTTTTCGTTCTGATCAGAAACGAACGAAATATTTTTCGTTTTTAGTCCCTGATTAAAACATATGAAAGATTCGTTAAATGAAAATACGGAGAAATGAACATGTCGAGAAGTCGCATGTGAAGTCATATGTCGTAAAGATAATAAAAAAGAAGAAGACGGGAAAAAAGGCACACAGATGAAGTCCTCATTAAGGCAAGCGGAAAAACATACGCCGACCTTTTAAAAATGATTAAAGACATAGTTTATCTAGAATCTTCAGGAGCTAGCATCGAAGGGGTCTGCAAAACTAGAAACGACGAATTCCTTCTGAAAGTAAAATAGGGCAAGGCTGAAAGTTTTATACAGGTTATCGAACAAAAACTGCCAGACATTAAAATCCCTGGAACAAACCGAAACACTGTCGTTAACATTAGAGATCTTGACTCGGTTACCACGAGCGAGAAAATAATGATGGCACTTCAAGACGCAATTTAGATCAGAAAAGAGCAATTAGAAATAAAAACATCAGACCCGCGTATGCAGAGACCCAGGTGGTAACAGCATCACTTCCCCAGAAATAAACAGAGAGACTTATAGAGAAAGGAAAATTAAAAGTAGGATGAGTACATTGCAGGGTGATAGAAAGGATCCAACTGATGAGATGCTATAGATGTTGGCATGTAGGGCACCATGGTACTACGTGCGACGGACCAGACAGAAACTGTGTTTAAAATGTGGCAAGGAAGACCACAAAGCAAATGATTGCAAAAATGAAATATTTTGCCCAATCTGTAATAAAAAAGGTCACCGCGCAAGCATCACGCTTTATCGGAGGCGAAGCGAGCTAGATGGTAAAGAAAAAATGTTTAAAATCGTACAAGTTAATACCATAAGATGCCGTGCCGCATACGACCTACTTATTGCAACAGCGATTGAACTTCGAGCTGGCATATTGCTCGTTAGTGAACCTAACAAAAAGTTTGTTAATAATACAGACTGGTTTACGGACATTAAAAAAGATGTAGCCATTAGGGTTATGAATCACCAAATACCTGTGCTCAAAGCAGGAAACGGGCCTGGATTCATATGGGTAGAATTACAGTTGTACATTATATACAGGTGCTACTTTTCACCTAATGAAAACACAGAAAAACTGGCCGAATCACTAGGGGCACTAAGTGAACGCTAGGTCTCCCTACTGGGGATGTCTAAAGATTGACAAGAGAAGAGACCTGGTCATGGATTAGGCAGCTGAACTTGATATCGTTCTCCAAAATAAAGGAGCAGCAATATACGCTCGTTAGAGGAAATGCTCAATCCATTATAGGCCTTACTTTCACCACAAATGCCATATCAAATAAAATTCAAGATTGGAAAGTGCTCGATAGAGAGAGCTTGAGTGATCACCGCTATATTATGTACAGCATAGAAGAACCCAGAAAACAAATTAGCCAAATAAAAATAAGTGGATGGAATTTGAAAAAAATAGACAAAATCAAAACTAGTTTGGAAATAGAAGTAGCAAGTACGCGAAGCGCGGATAACCTAGTAGAAGTAATGAGGAAGGCATGTGATGCAACTATAAAAAAAAAAGAGGAACACTAAGGGAAGAGTCAGGCACGAGGGCTAAATGTATCTCGGCAAGAAGCCAACGACAACAAGCTAAAAAAGGCGGGGACAACTAGAATGGTCTGTAAGAGGCATTCAAGAAATTGAAGAAAGAGTTACGCAACCTAATAAATAAAGCAAAACGGGACCATTGAAGGAAATTTTGTGAGGATCTCGACGTGGATATATGCGGAGACGCGTTCCAAACCTGAAAACCCTGAAAAACCCAACACCCAGGGGTGCAAATGACGATGGAGAGAACACTACATGTGGTTAAAGTCCTATTCCCACGTCAAGAACTTCATCTGGAACCAACTCAAAGTTACCGAAGTACCACTATTGAAAGAAGAGGAACAAGTAAATGCTAAAAACCCCATACGAAACGGAAAAGACTTCGTGCCATCCGAAATCGTGAAGACCACTGCTCAGCAAGAACCTACGTTTATGCTCGAAGTTATGAACAGTCCGCTGCTTGCTGGAAATTCCCCATACAAGTGGAAACGCACAAGATTAGTTCTTCTAAAGAAAGGAGATAAGCCGATTGGTCAACCATCGTCGTATGGGGGCCTCTTTATAGGCCTCTTTGCTTGCTAGACGTAGCTGAAAAACCGTTGGAAGCCCTTTTACTGGCAATATTAGAAAAGGAACTTGATGCCGGAATTGGATTATGCGACTTATGGATTTAGAAAAGGCAGGTCTACGACGGATGCAGTAAATGCAGTACTTAAGATCGCAGAGAAGGTCGCAAGAGCAGGTACATCAAGAACCAGAAAAATCTGCGCGTTAATAACGTACATAACTTTTGCTATGCGAAATGCTTTCAACACTGCTAGCTGGGAACTTATAATGGGTGAACTGACAAAGAGACACATAGCTCCATACCTGCTGCGTTTGTTAAAAAACTACATTAAAAACAGAAAACTGTTACTGCAAGCTCAAAACAAGACGGTAGAAGTGGAAGTGAGTTATGGGGTTCCACAGGGCTCAATAATGGGCCCCACATTATGGAATGTCCTATATGACGACATCCTGGGATTAAAAGTTAATGACGGTGCCACATTCATTGGATTTGCGGACGATTTAGCCTTGGCTGTAACGACAAAAAATGAACACGGGATAAGGCACACTGCCAACCGATTGATAGGTATTGTAAGCAAGTGGATTACTGGAAAAAAAATAGAACTGGCGACTGAGAAAACTGAAGCGGTCCCGATGACTGGACAAAGAAAACGATTGCTAATAAAATTTAAGTGGGCGAAATAGAGATAATCCCAAAACAGCAGATAAAATTCTTAGGACTTTATTCTTAGGATTCTTAGGTAATTGACAAAGGGCTTACTTTCGCTGCACATCTCTCAGAGGCTGCAGGAAAAGGATTAAAAACACTGGGTGTTATAGAACAACTAATGCCAAACGTGGGAGGACCCAAAAGTTCAAAGCGCAGACTATTGAGCAGTCTGGCGCAATCGGTTATGCTCTATGGAACTCCAGTGTGGGCAAACATAATTAAAACCGGAAGAAATAACAGAAACTGGCATCAGTACAGCGTAAGGTTGCTCTGCGGACATGCAGTGCATAACCGTACGGTGTCCGGGGATGCAGCTCTAGTAATCGCTAGCATTGCTCCGATCGACCTGCTTGCGAAAGAAAGAGCAGAGATAAGCAAGTCAGGCAACAACATACGCTCCACGCATAAATCTAGAAAAAAATCTCTTTAATGAGTGGCAGCAAAAATGGGAACATTCAGAGAAAGGCCAGTGGACTAGGCTTCTCATTCCAAACATAAGCATGTGGATGAATAGGAAACACGGAGAAGTGAGTTATCAATTAACACAGTTCCTATCCGGCCACGGTTCTTTCCAAGACTCTTTGAACCATATTGATAGGGTAGCTGATAACACTTATGTATACTGTGGTGACATAGACACAGTAGACCACACAATTTTTGAGTGTTACAGATGGGAGAGTGACAGAGAGAAAGTTATATAAAACGTGGACGTGGACAACCCTTGAATGCAAGAACAATTATAGGGCATATGCTGGACACTAAAGAAAGTTAGGATATGATCCATACACTAATAAAAACAATACCATCGGCCAAGGAAAAGGATGTGAGACAAAATATATTTTGCTAGTTTCAACATCGGACCCAACCTACACTCTGAATTCATGCGTAAAGCGTGACCTGGAGCGCCTGGTTGGTATCATGGGGACCACTTGTTTGTATATCCTACAGCTACTCTCAGAAAAAAAGGCTCTTGTCTGACTAGTCTTGTCTGTTTAGCCCTGTATGTCTAGTCTAGAGTGACTAGTTTTATTTTTTTCTTTCGGAGGGAGGGGGAATGCATTGTTGCACACCGGATATTCAAACTCGTGTAGTGTGGGGCTCTCTGATCGAGTTATTCGTGACCAGCATACCCACTAAAACCCCTCCTCTGTCTCTACACTACACTCCACCCGGAACTGCGTGAGCATTACTTCAGATGGGTGGTGGTGTACTAATTTGACTAGTCTTATCTGTCAGGTCTTGTCTGTCTAGTCTTGTCTATCTAGTCTTGTTTGTCTAGTCTTGCCTCTCTAATAATCGTGTGTATCTAATCTTGTCTGTCTAGTCTTGCCTCTCTAGTCTTGTCTATCTAGTACTTTCTATTTAGTCTTATCTGTCTAGTCTTGTGTGTCCAGTCTTCTCTGTCAAGCCTTGTTTGTTTAGTCTTGTCTGTCTAGTCTTATTTGTCTAACCTCCTCTGTCTTGCCTGTCTGGTCTTGTCTGTATAGTCTTGTCTGCCTAGTTTTGCCAGTCTAGTTTTGTCTGACTAGTCTTGTAAGTCTATTGTTGTCTGTCTAATCTTGCCTGTCTAGTCTTCTCTGTCTTAGTATTGTCTGTCTAGTCTTGTCTGTCTAGTCTTCTAAGTCTATTCTTGTATGTCTAGTCTTATCTGTGTAGTCTTATCTTTCTAGTCTTATCTGCGTAGTATTGTCTTTCTAGTGTCTTTTTTGTCTGTCTGAACAAGATATAGTCAGACGAGAACAAAATGAAATTTCATTAAATTTATTGTCGCTATAAAACGAGATCGATTTCCTGCGAGAACTTTTTCCTGCAACAATCGTCCAATTATTTATGGAAGATATCCGCGAATTTCGTTTCGTTCGACAGAATTTTACTCTTTCTCTGTTCTCTTCACTCCCGAGCCGATCTTCCCTCTCTCACAACTTGCACCAATTACCCCAAAAAAACGGCAACAATTCATCGGTGAAATTCTTTGAGATCAATCGTGTGACCAACAAAACCTACTTAAAAAAATATGTTACTCTTAATTCTTCCCTTTTCACTTTTTTCCTTGTGTTTAATCTAGATTTACGATTTCCTGAATTATCCGCGCGGAATTCTTTTAATGGCGCTCGTATTTAGTTTTAGAAACTGCAGCTTCATTTCACCTACTAATTAAAAGACGAAACAAGGCTAAAACTGATTTCTTATTTAGTTTTATACTCGATCTCGGCGGCGCATTCAGTCTACTATATCATGAAACAAATTACCAAGAAAACTAAATAAAATAAGAGAAGAAAAAACTCGGCTTAATTTATTTTCTACTTTCTATTTGTAACGAAATAAACTTACATTAATTGTCTCTACTCCAGTAGTCTAGTTTTGGTACCTCAAGGTTTTACACTGGGTCCAACAAACTAATCATCTGAAGCACTTATATTTTTTTGTCTAGATTAGAGTACTTTCGTATTTGTGGTGATTGCGTATGCGCAGAAAAGTATTATACAGAGAGACAAAACTAACTCTCTAACATTTTCGCGTACGTGTCACCAGAAATAAAACGGTTTTTATCGCGAAGAAAACCGTCGCTTGCCGGCCGCACAGGAGGAAAAAGCGCTGGAAGTTTCTCCACATAAAAATAGTTTATATTACAAAACCAGATTCAGTCGTCGATTGCTGTATTTACTTTTGAAAACTCAATCCGATTTCTTATCGGGCTCCGCTATCAGACCGTTGCAAGCGGGCGATAGTTATTAGGAAATTTTAATTGAATGCTGCGTTTCTGCGGCGATTAATCAAGTGCAGCGGGATTAGTACGTGCGCTGGCGAAACGGGCATGAAGAACGGGTATAAACGGGTCGCGATGTCGAAATTAATTGCCCGACGCACACCCAATTCAATTAAAACACGGGTTAGAGATAATTATAGATTTCTGATTGGATTTAGAGGTTGCTGTTTGAAACCGCTGGAGATTTTCAGATTTTACGAGAAGAACCGAATATTGCTGGACTGGGGATTCCTCAAGTATGTATTATTGACCTTGAGAGAACTCAACTTTTCGGTTGTTACAATATTTGTTATAATTGACCAGTATTCAATTGCAAGTTGGAAAATCTTTGCAGTAGAGATGATATCTAATTACGGAAAAATGAAATCGCACAATTTCTATCGACAAAGAAAGACTAAATTTGTTGAAAATTTTATCGCGATTTAAAATCAAACTGTAACAGTCTAATTCATAAAATAGTAGTTTATGATACAAGTGTGTGAACTCATTGCGATTAAATTCATAAATTGTCAAGATAAAGTTTATACTTAGAAAGATCAAGTTTACTTCGAAACTCAGGCACAAAAATCGAAGATCTGATATAAGTACCTAAGCTAACGTAACCTAACAGGCATGTTAGAATACTGTCGGATCTACAAAAAAAAAATGTTTCTTACCGATATTATTGAAAAATTGAAATTTTGACAGGTAAAATACTTCAAATCACTGACACAATAAGGTTAGAACGTTCAGCGCACGTTCTATTTTGTCTGTCAAGAATTGCTAACTAGTAGAAACACACTGTGATGGGAACACTATTTGGTCGTTGTCGATGTAATCGTAGTTAACCTAGATTGAATCTAGATTAGGTAATGGTTAGGTTAAGATATATTACAGCCAGATAAATCTAGACTGAGAGACCAAGACTTCTTGATTCAAAATAAGAAGAACGTCAGAAAATTTATTTTCACGTCTATGTTTTTTGTTTAGTGACACGAGTTGTTGCCATAGTAACAACAAACAGAAATCGTTTAATAACGAAACTCTATTTCATTTGTATTGGACTTTTACGCACGATTTGGATATTTTTACACACGATTATAATGGTGGCATCCTACATATAATAATTTACTTATTAACGTGTTTATTTTGTTTTTCGAGTAAATAAATTAAAGTGATTACTAGATAAATAATTTAAACGCCTGCTGAATGTATAGCATTAAATAATATGTCGGATAATTTTAAAGAAAGTTAAAATGCTACAGGTAGATATTGTTTTCGCAAAACGTTTGCTATTTGTTCGTGTGTTTTGCCAAAATATGTGAGAGAAATGAAAGTTTTATCTAAATTTGGAATTTTAGAATATATTTGGGTCATTGTGATTTAGATCCGTTTTTTTTTTAGGTATATATTAAAATTTTGGATGAGTGAAATTGGGAAACATTAGTTCTTGTGTCCGCAGCAACAGGAATGTAAAAGGCTTTACATTCTGGGATCTTGGAATGATAATCAGCTATTTCTAGACCTATTGTTGGTAGAATTTGTTTAGAACTAAGTTTTGAATTAAACTTTGTTTAGAATTAAATTTAAACTAATTTTGATTAGTTTCTATACAACATCTATATAACACGGGTTTCTATACAAGCATAATCCTCTGTTTTACGAAGTGGTAGAAATTTGGTTCCATTCACATCACATATTCCGACACTTATGGGACCAGACAATCGCCGGATTATCAAACAAATCGGGATTATCAGGATTAAAACAAAACAATAAAAATTTTACATATTTTAATCGCGTCACCGTTTACTACAGTTCGCCGAGTTCAAACATTCAAGTCATCGTTAGCTTCATCGTGATCCGTGGAAGAAATTAGGCTGAGGATTTTTTCGTCAGAAAAAGAATGAAAATTTTCTTTGCTAGTGCCTAGAAACCGAGCTGTATCATCGTTTGTCAGCGTAACACCTAAGCTCTTGTAAAAATTCCGAAGACAATTGCAGAGTAGAGTTAGCTTGGTCAGATTCACGAATCAAGTTTTCAGAGTTTAAAGGTGTCCCTTTTGACTTTAATTCAGATGTGAGCGAAGTTTATATCCGACGTGGGACAGCGGCAAGAAAAGACAAGTGTTTCCCAGAGCGCCGGATTACTGAACGTGGCGGAATATCAAGATTATACTACACTAGAAGATAGCTGGAATCTTCTAGTAGCGAAGATGAATTTTATGTGTTTGAAAAAGAAAATTGGATAAATGTAGCAGATGAAGATGGAAGTGAATTACGATAGTTCTGATAGTGACTTACTTCCTAAAAGAAAACGTGTTATGCCTATCCCGGAGAGTGATACTGATGATGAACTCATCCAGAAGGTAAATATAAACGGTGCGAGGGACGACTCAGTCGAATGGGAAAATGTTATTGAACGAAATGATATTTTTCAGAAAATAAAATTTACACTATCTCCAAAAGTAACAGGGCCATAAATTTCTCCTAATATATTTGAGGCTATTGAAATATTCAAGTTGTACTTAAAAAATGAATTAGTTGATAATATAATAAAAGAAAGTAATAATTATACAAATAGTAAAATAAGTGGAAAGAGATTGACAAAGTGATCAATTTGGAATAATAATATAAAATATTTTTAATTTGGGCTTTTCTTTCAGTAATTTTCAAAATGGGCACAATGCCGTTGGAAAATAAATTTGAATATTGGTTAACAAGCAATATTAGCAGAATTCCGTTCTATTCGAATGCTTTTACAAGAGATCGTTTCAACCAAATATACTGGATGCTACACTTCCACCTTAGAAAATTCCACCTAGAAATACACTATCCATAATAAATCCATCTTAGAAGAATACTAATCCATCTTAGAAGATGTGAATTCAAAGAGCTAGTATTTTTTTGGAATACATAGATTCCAAATTTTCACATCATTTTATACCAGAACAATGTCTCAACGATATGTATAAAGGTTATAAAAGGTTGCCGGTGAACTGGGAGGAAGGCTTAATTGTATCGATATACAAAGGTTGAGATAGGGAAGACCTAGCTAACTACAGAGGAATAACGGTTATGGACGCGGCGTATAAAATCTATGCGAAACTGCTGGATCAAAAGCTTTTGTGTGAAGAGAAAGATAAAGGTCTCATCCCGGATGTACAAGCCGGATTTAGAAAGCATTACAGCACGGTGGAACACTTGGTTACGTTGAAGTATATTGTGAAGCAGGAGCTGGTTAAGAAGCAAGGGAAGCTTTATGATCTGTTTATAGATCTGAAAGCAGCCTACGGCACTGTGGTGCGGGAGAGAATGTGGGAATATTTGAGACAGAAAGGTATAGCGCAGCGTTAATTAGAGAGAATCAGGGATTTATATCAGGATACGCGGTGCAGAGTGAAAGTAGGAGAGGAAGTTTCAGAAAGTTTTGATGTGAGAATGGGGCTAAGGCAGGGTTGTCCGCTGAGTCCAATAATATTTAACCTGTACACGGCAGATTTAGAGAGTGTGCTGAGCAGAGGTCAAGCGGGAGGGGTAATTATTGGTAGTAGGAAAGTTTGGAGTTTGGCAAATGCGGACGACGTTGTGATTTTGGCTAGATCGAAAGGAGAAATGTCAGAGATGATCGAGCGGGTGAAAAGATTTTTTGAAAAGAGGAAATTGGTAGTGAACGTGAAAAAGACTAAATGGATGATGTTTCGTAAAAGATCGGGTAGAAGGAGTGAGTCATTTAAATGGGGAAGTAGTGTAATCGACCAAGTTAGCAGCTTCAAATATCTTGGTTTTATGTTTGAGCAGGATGGGTCCACGAAAGAGCATGTGAAATATATTTGTAAAAAGGCTTGGGTGGCTACTAACGGGCTAGGGAACGTATGGAAGGAGTGCTTGAGCAATAGCTTTGAAGCAAAAATGGTAGTGTGGAAGGCATGTGTGAGAAAGAAAAGTATGAAAAGAAGCTGTATGAAAGCTGTGGCTGGGCATATGAGGAAATTGAGAGAATGTTTGGGAATGGAAGGAAGGTGGAAGAATTGATATGGAAGGTTAGCCGAGGTAGAGCTACAGTGTCGTCAGAGGAAGATCGAGGGGAGTAAGTTCCTCCCAGAATACAGGAGCGTACAAGTGTTCCAAAGACTTCCGTTGTACCTCAAAGGAGCTAGGCTGCCGCAGGCATTGATTGCACGACACAGGTGCGGGTCAGAAGAAAAAGGCAGGAGGTACTGGATGGACACTCGCTTTAAGCTGTGTGGCATATGTGGGGAAGCTAGTGACAATAGTGCAATAACAACGGAAAATCTTCCGAATCCAGAACATCCGATAACTACCAGAATACCATTAAATTTGTATCAAAAATTATTAGAAGTATCAGCTGAAGGATATCACATCTTTACAGATCACTATTACACAAGTATATTCAGCTACTGGATTCCTAAAACTGAATTGCCGGGCGAAAACGAAATTTTACGGGCACGATAAAACCAAACCGAAAAAGATTACCTCAAGGCATTAAAAAGCCGAAATTTACTATAAAAAACAGAATTGCTTTGAGGAAACGTAACACATTAGTATTAGCATGTAAAGACAAGAGGGTTATCACCTTGCTGAGTACTTGGAATACAGCAAAAATTACCCAAGTTCCTAAATAGGAAAAAACGTCGCGGTGAAACGGTATCGATTGATAAGCCAGATATTGCAATAAACTAAACTAAATCTATGGGAGGAGTTGACCGCGCAGACCATTATGCAGCGTCAAATTGTTTCTTAAAAAAATCTTTAAAATGGTGGAGAAAGATTAGGGTTTCTGAATATCCGCACTTTTTCAAAATCGCGGTTTTCGGTTTTTGAAAATTAAAAACCTCGGTTTCGGTTTCGGGTTCGGTTTTTGAGAACTTTTGGTGGTAGTGCCTGATATTTAAACGAGATCTTAGTTTTGTACAAAAATTGCCGCTAAGAGAAAATGATCTTTCGGAGTAGGTGGATGTAGCTTTAATTGTAGAGAGTGATTGAAACAAAATATTTAATCTTTATTCTTAATAATATTTAATCTATAATCTTTATCTTTAGCAAACACATTTTTCATAGAATTAGGATAGCGATTTTTTGCATATTTTTTTTTGCATAAGTATTTTTATTTAATTCTTCTAAAATAGCTTTTTGTACTAGGAATAGTTTGGATTGGTCACATCTTCTAATTCTTCTGAATTTGCCGAACATTCAACTTCGACTTCAACCTTATTGTTGTCAGGATAAAGTCGTTCAAAAAGATTTTCCGCCAATATAAAAACAGACTTTGTTGGAACTCTCGAATGATATAGTAAGCATCTAGCCAATTCTGTTAATTCCAGATTTTCACGGGTCTTCAAACGTTTCATGATATTTTTCATTGAAGCTTTGCTTATATAAGAACCAATTAATTTCTCTTCCAGGATTCCTATTACACCTTATGTCGTAAATCATAACGTAATTCATAACAATTGAAAATTAACATTTCCAATTAAATGCACTGAATTTAAGTCTGTTAGAATCTGTAATATTACGACTTTTAGAAGAATAAATTTTTCCTAAATTGGTTCAATAGAACACCACCTTGTCTTGATGTCCATTGCAAATTCAATTTCCTTTTCAAAAAGAGCTTTTACGTATCGTTGTAGGAAACTGATTTTATCGGAGATAAACGAAAATAGTTTACATGTTTTCTTACCATTTGTAAATTAATTTTAATTTCAGTACCTTCCTCGACGTTATACTCATTATGCACATCTTCTCCGTGCGGTTTTTCAGGAAATAAATCTTCATCTCCACTGCTGCAGCTGTTTTCTACTTGACATGATTTCCTGTAAAAAGTGTCGCACACAGCGAGATTAATTGTATGGTTAATGCAAATTTTTGGTTCAGCAGGACAAACTGTACCATTTTTTTAATTCAAATACCCGGACATCGTCATGTGTAGTATCTTACTCAATAATAATCCCACAGCAATAAATCCTAGGCTCAATTCAACTTTGAGGTTTTTGCGACCAGAAATTGAAAACGGCGTTGAATCTACCGAGGATTGGTTGCATTTGTTTATTTCGAAATTTCGCAGCGTCCGCAACAAATTCGATGTTTTGTTAGAGCAAAACGGGGTTTGAAAGCGAGACTGAAAACCGCGTTGCGAAATCTTTGACAGCGGCGTCGCGACGCTACCGCAAAGTTCAATTTCCAAATGCGCCTGCTTGTTTTTCCGCCGTAGTTTTCGTAATTTTCAAGTTAGCGAAACAATTATGACGTTTTGTTGAAGGAAAAGCTTGTCAGGAAGCGGTAGTGAAAACTGCGTTGCAAAATCTTTGATAAAGGCGTCGAGACGTCGCCGCATAGTTCAACTTGCTAATCTAGGTCGAATTTCGGGTTGGAAACTCGCGTTGATTTTTCAGCTGTAGTTTTCGCAATTTTGCAGATAGCGAAACAAATTTGATGTTTTGGTGAAGAGAAAGCTTGTGGTAAAGCGCGACTAAAAACCGCATTGCGAAATTTTTGACAAAGGCGTCGCGACCTCACCGCGAACTTTAACTTTAATCCAAGTCACACACAATATCATTTCTGAAACTGATACGAAATGAATCTAAATGTTTTTCAACACTTATTACGATATTATTTTCAGAAGAAGTTCCTTCAATTCGCAGAAAGTCTAAATTGCAATAAAAATTGTTTTCTCCATGAATATTAACTCGAAACTCGAATAATTTGCTCGAACACATATACCATCGATGGTTGCCATTTTTGCAACAACAGTTTGCAATGTTTGAGAGCAGTAAGTAGTATTGAATGTACTTTATTTTTATTTATCTTTAGATAAAACCGAAAACCGCTGTTTTTTATGACGGTTATGCGGTTTCGGTTATTGCTCAGAAAGCCGCGGTTTTGCGGTTCGGATATATCCGAACCAGAAACCCTAAGAAAGATGTTCTTCTGGGGACTAGGAATTTGTTGCGTCAATTCATACATAATATACGGACGACAAAGACAACGGATAAATTTGAAACCAGTTTCGTATTTGAAATTTAGAAAAATATTGATAGAACAATTAAGGAGCGACTTTAGAACATCAGCGTAATCCCAACGTCGGGCGTCAAATTTACAAACAGAAGGCAGGTTGCACGGAAAATTTCATGTTATTCGTACAGGTGCGAAAAAAGATTGCGTTGTTTGCACGGATAGAAAAACGCCGGGAGGAAGGCGAGAAACAGGTAATTATTGCGAAACGTGTACCAAAAAACCTGGTATCCACATAGGTGACTGTTTGCGGAAGTACCACACCCAAAAAATATATAAGTAATTTTGTATAAATACATGTTAATCTATAAAAAAATATTAAATAATAATTCATTGTTATTCTATAAAAACTAAATTTATGAATGTATACAAATCTGTATATTATACATACTCTCTATTCGTTTATTTCAACTCTCATTATTTTTCTGAAATTTTCATTACAGTATCCTTTTGTATGGACATATCTGTTCGTACAACACCAATTATTAATTAAAGTTTCAATAAAATCAAATAAAGCAATATTAATTATGCACTTTACAGACAACAGGTCTGATGGGAGAATCGAGTTTGTGAGTTTTTATGACACCGTAGAGACAAAAGCGGCCAAGAGAAAAATATAAAAAAATAGTCAACTCACAGAAACTGTTAGAGCTGCAAAGAAAACTACTAAAGTAAAATAAAAGAGACACAATAGAAATCGGAGAGCTAAACAAAGCTGTGCGTAAAAAAATCAAGGATGACTTAAGAAAGCATAAAGAGGACAGCATAGTAAGCATAGTAGATAGAAATCGATACTGCAAATAAATGGGAATAAACAGCGGTAAGAAGAAAATAGTAATTCTCAAGGACGAAGACATAGAATAACGTACGAAGATCAAAATAATAACAAACCCTGAAAAGTACTATGAAGGCTTATATAGATCCAAGAAATACCCATCACCAGAATCAATAGCAAGTTTGTCAAGGAAAATAACCAACGAGGACTCATTAACGAGATAAGACAACGAGAAAACAGGCCAGATATAACCAACGAGGAAAAAGAAAAACCCAAAAAAGAAACAAGGTGCAACACGGCTGCAGGAAAGGCCGGAATATTGCCTGAAAGGAAGGAAAAAGGTGACGAAATACCTGAGAATCATGCTCAACAAGATCACGAAAGAAAGTAAAATACCGAAACAATGGAACAGCGCCAAACCCATATTAATACATATAGAAGCAAAAACCGTCGAATTTGAACAACTATAGACCAATATCTCTTCTGTCACAAATTTACAAGCTAGTGACAAGAATCTAACAAGCTCGACACCCATCAGCCTACGGAAGAAGTAGGTTTCAGGAAGGGATATGGAATATGTGACCACCTACACATACCAATACCCTGAAGATACCAATAGAGAAAACTAATGAATACAACGTACTTACCATTTATCGATTAAGAAAAGGGTTTCGATAGCATTGATCTATGGGCAAGAAGCACCAAACAACAGTAGAATACTCCCGAAAACAAAATCTATACATAAACATGCTCCTGCTCCTTTTCCCCATCTAGCCCTTCCCTCCTCTTCCATACTTCTTTCATCCACTGAATATCTCTTCCATCTTCATTCAGTATTTCTTCTCTTTTTCTTTCCTCTCTTCATTCATCCCTACACATTGATTCCACGTGTGCTCCAGTGTCTCTCTCTGCTCGTAGCACATCCTACACAAACTTTTTTCATATTTCATCCAATATCTATTTTCTCTCTCCTTGTTTCCACATCTGAACCTCGCCATTGTATTCCTTTTTTTCGAACTTTCTGTACCTAGGGACTTCGGAATCCCTTCTATCATACAGGTTTCTATCATACAGGTTTTCATATTGTATTTAGATTGCATTATTCTTTCTCTTCTTTCCTGCATGTCTACGCTCTTGTCTCTTTCGCTCGTCTCCCCATTCCTCCACTTGCCTTCCGCTTTTAGCCTCTCTATTTCCTTACGCGCGTATCCATTTCTTTTGTAATATTTCTCTCTTCCATTCATTTTTATATCCTTCTTTTTCTTTCCAATAGTCTTCTTTACAGTCTTCCCTTCGGTTCATTCTATCTTCAAACCTAGTTGCTTTCTTCTTACATTCCTCTCTCACTATGTATACTGGAGTTTCTCTGTCTACCCCTAACACTCCTCTTAGGTATTTCGCTTGCACTCTCTCAACCTCTTCCTGTTTTTTCCAGCCTCAGATTTCTGCTCCATACATTAACATACTCTCTATCAAACTTTCAAACATCATCATCCTCCTCCTGAAGTTGCTTCTCCATTTTCTCTCTCCTATCCCCCAAATACACCCCATTACCTTGTTTGCTTCGCTAGCTAACTCTCTCACTTGTGCTTTATCCGAGGCCCTCTCAAGGACGCAACTGTGACGGTTCACCTAGACGAAGAATTACAAACGAGCTCTATAAATAATGGGAGAGGCGTGAAACAAGGAGATACAATCTCCAAAAAATTATTCACTTCGGCGATGGAAGACCTATTTAAAGAACTAAAGTGGGAGAAAAAAAAACATCAACGGTAAATATGTCAACCACCTCAGATAAGCGGATGATGCACCTCATCTCGACCACCGAGAATGAGTTGTAAAATATGCTTATAGACCTTTATGAAGCTTCTTTATCGGTATATCGCACAAAACACATTGACTTTGGGCGAATCTCGTACATGTTCAATGACTGCATGTGTTTACCTGATCACTAACACGTAAAGTGGCTTCATTACTGAACACGATGCATGATATTGATACACGATGATAGATCATGAATCTCGTTACAAAATGACACATGTTTGCGTTTGTCATCAGTACAGAGCTTGTAACAGCTGGTATTTGCCGCTATTAATATAAACTAGACTATGTATTCGTTTCTCCAATAGCCGAGCCGAGGTGCAGAAATCGATAGTTTGGACAAAATAATACTTTGTAATATGTTTATTCTTTTTGAAACAGCTTGTGTATACTTAGGACAATTTATTAGACCTAACAAAGAAAACCAGACAACGGGGATCACAGGTAGAATGAGAATGGGATGGGATGCGTTTACACCGGAAACCAATGTTTCTCAAGCAAGGGCTGTCACAGAAGTAATCATCGACAAATTACCGAACACGCAGAGGTGCTGGGAAAGTCAGTAGCATGGAATATCGCTTAAAGACAGGAAAAGGAACTAATGGATAAGCAACAAAACTAAAATCATCGAGGTGATCGAAAGAACAGTAAGCCTAAAATAGAAGTGGGCAGGACCCAACGAACGTAGAGATGACGGGAGATGGAACGCACTAATCGGAAGATGGAGACCATACGCAGGGCAAGAGGGAAACCACAAATGAGGTAGAAAGATTATCTCGTATAACATGCAGGACTCATGTGTCAAAGAAGAACTCATAACAAGAACAATTGGAAAATGCTAGCGGAGACCTATATCCAGACGATGCAAGTATAGAAAAAGGATTTGAAAAAAGAGCCTGGGAGCTATGCAGTTATGATTGATAATTTAAAATTTCTCAAATTCTGGGAAAAAAGTTGCAGCATTTTTTAAAAGGCTTCTAATATGGACTTGAAACTTTGTTATGGGATCCTTATTCATGAGAGTTAGGTTTTCTGTTGAAATTAATGAGTTCATTTCAATAATGTACTATTTCACAATGTATTCCTCATATCCTCCTAACCATTGGATGAAATGCCAACCCAAAACCCTGCATATCTGTGGTTGTGCCTCCGCGGTTAACAACCATAGTTGTAACGGGACCTAGTCCGACCGCAGGTGATCCCTGGACAGTGAACCATGGAAAGTCTTTTAAGGAATACCCCACCGCCTGAACCAAGAGTTCAGAGAAGACAGTACTCAGATACGGCGGGCTGCCACTTAGAAGATACATTGTGGTCAGAGACATTGAAATACCCTAACACCCAGACGAATAAGACACTAACAAAATCAAAAATCACACCAAAGCAAATAACCTTCTTTTCCACACACAATATAAAGTCACTAATGCAGACTGGTAAACTAAAAGTGATGACATACATAATGGACCAGCACCAAAATCTCATCATGGGACAAGAAATAAGAAACACGGACCAGGACACCATGGAATCTCAAGGATAGAGGCTCTACAAGGGTATACCGGGGAAGAGATCGATAAAGCATATCCCACAGTTTGGAACGGGCTTTTTAGTTAGCCTTAAAATCATAGACTCTATACAAGATTTCAAATCAGAATCCTCTAGAATCTCAACACACACGGTAAAGGCATCTAATAACATCTACATCATAAGAAATGCCCACGCTCCCACTAATAACAAAAACAATTTTTCTAAAGACCGTAAAGAGACAGAAAAATTCTGGGACCTACTCGACTAGACCATCAATAAATCCCCAAAAATCACGAAAAGATAATAATAGGAGACTTCAACGTTCAACTAGGCATAGAAAGAAGATACCGTGACATCATCGGAAAATGAACTGCACAAAAAAGAACAAACAAAAATGGACAGAGACTCATCGAGCTCTGCAGAAACCATGGACTAATCTCCAAATCCACATATTTCAAGAGAAAATCTCACGACCTCAAAACAAGTAAACACCCTGACAACACTAAAGAGAATGGCAACAAACAACAACACAGAAAGATAATGTCAAAGCCCTCAGAAGAGTATACACAGGTTGGGATCACTACGTAGTTAAAATTAAAATTAAAGTAGCTCCCCAAAGGAACAAAATCAAGCTCCTAAGCCTAAAAGAAAAATGGACCCTACTCAGCTAATCAAAAATTCAAATTTCGAAAAAGCAACTGATAAAATAAAAATCACAGATAAACTTGAAGATCTAGATAAAAAGCTTAAACAAATTGCAGAGGAATTAGCCCCAATAAAACCCTGTAAAAGCATCAGTGGTGGAATAGTGGAAGGTACAAGGCAGTAAAGGAAAGATCATCAAGCGTGGCTGATACACCAATCTCAAAAATCAGTTATGTCTTTCCAAAATCTTGTAAAACAAAGAAAAGAAACCACCTAGACAAAGTAGAACAAAAAGACAACATCATAAGGACACATTGCAATCAATTGAAGAAGAATTCAACAAAACACAATCGAGAGATTACTCCAAAACCTTCAGAAAACAACTTCAGAAATTTGAACCTCCAACGCTATTAATGAAGGGTGAAAATAGTAATCTGGCACATAGCAATACAGACAATGTAAGAATCCTGGCTAAATACTTCAATAAACTCCTAAATTGCAAAGAACCAACAGAACTCCTTAACTTAGACACCGACACTTCAATAACAACACCACCAGAAAACATCAACTCCCCAACAATAAAAGAAGTCTACCAAGCACTAGATGAGATGAAAAATTACAATTATTGCAAGTAAAATTGGCCTCAAATATCACTTCAAAAAACAGTAATTATGCCTCAAAAACCAACAGCATTGAAAGAAATAAACATAAATGGCAATAAGTCAAAATTGCAGCCCAATTCAAATACCTTGGAGAAATAATAACAAACAATCTAAATGAAAAAACTTCGATCCAAATTAGAACAAACAAGCTAGCTAAAGCACAAAAAATAACTTGGGATATCTACATAAAAAAGTGCCTATCCATAAATGCAAAAATAAAACACTACAACAAAGTTATAAACCCAGAAGCCACATATGCAGCAGAAACACTGTTTCACTTAAATTAACAATCAAAGACCGACAAACTGCAGAAGATCGAAAGAAGAATTGGCAGAACGTGCATTATTGAAAAGTACCAGAAAGACGGACAGTGGCGGATAGTGCCGAATAAAGTCGTGTAGAAAAAGCTAGAACCCATTACTCACACTATGCGTCAAAGCAGACTGGGGTTCTTTGGGTACATATTGAGAATACCAGATTCGAGACTTCTGAAACAACAGGTTTTTAGTATATAATACATATATATATATATATATATATATATATATATATATATATATATATATATATATACAACATTTTAATATACAACACAATCTCAACTCCAAAAATACCACAACCAGGTGCAGATGAATCAGAGAAATAAGAGAGGATCTGAAATAAATTGGGCTTACACAAGAAGACACCACAGACAAGATAAAATTCAACCAAAAAATCAAAGACTCAAATCTCCGCTTCCCATTCACAAAGAAGAAATTCACAACACGGGTATTTTCAATTGAAGAACGGACACGAAGATCAGACATATGAAAAAGTATTGGGAGGACCGCAAGGCTCGAACAATCCCCTCAAAGAGACTTAGTTAAGGGACTGAAGTGATCCTATGTGGTCATAAAATAATAAGAAGAAGAATATACCTACTGTTTCTCTTTCAAGAACGACAATCGAATTGGATTTATCTGCTTTTGTAAGGAATAAAGAAAGCACTCTATTTTTTATTTTATTGATTTGATTATTGCGGAGTCTTGGGCTAAATTGCGAGCGTAAGATTTTATACGATCTGCTATATTAGCTCGAGGTATGAGAGGTTCCGGAACTTTTCTTGGCGCGATTTCTGATTTAGCGGATTTGTTATTGATAAATGGAGTGTAGTTGGGGTTTTCAGAAAGATTATTCTATGGCAGGCATCGGCAACCGGTTTTAAGTAGAGCCATTTTCTTTAAACAAATTTAACGAATCTTAGGGATGAGCCGCATAGATGATAGTATTAAAAGGCACATATCTATCAAAATGTTATATATTTAATGATATTGAATAAAGTTCTAATTCAGAAATAATGTTGGCCAATGTCCTCTTAATCTTTGGAATGATAACATGTTCAATAGCATTTACTCTTCTGTGATTTTGATGACTTCAACAAGAGTTAAAAATGATATTTATAAAGAAGCTAATTCTACAAGGAGTTTTACTGCATTTTCGTAATTTTTCTTTAATTTAGCTAATTGTTGACCACCACAGGCTAAACCACCTAGCTCATAAATATCATCTTGATAGCTTTCAAACACATGCAATGTAACACCAGCTATATTATCCTTCTTGGTGTGAATTTTAATACTGTCTTTAGTTACATTTTGCAAAACAACTTGCTTGATTGAAGTCACCGGTAGTGAATTCACATTCAACCAAGGAACAGGGTTCTCCCATCAAATACTCAATAATTTTACTGAGAATCATACGGAAACGCATGTTTAAAGCATTAGCCTCCTTCTTCAAGAGACTGTGGCCTTTTTGGGTACCCTTCAGTCTCGCTGTCATTAACCTTTAATAAAATGAACCATTAATTTGGGCACCTCTGGGAGGGAAAATTGGATGTCTATCTTTTACAGACAATTTTTAAGGTGTGTTAGAATGAACTTCTCTACAAACATAATTTGTAACTCTTGATGAAGTCATCATAATCACAAACAGAAGAGTGAATACTATTGAAAACATTCCAAACATTGTTTACGATTCGTGACACACTAAAGAAAATACAGGCCATGATTTTAAATCAGAAAATTGCTGTGATGTCAAATTCTCTATCATATTGAATGATCGATCATGAAATTTTCTTGGAGGTAATATAATTTGCAGAATCATTACTTTAATAAATTCAATCTTGACTTTTTAATTTGTTACAATAAAGTTAAAATATATATTTTTTTTGACGGGCTGAAGGGCCACACAACTTACAATTACATAAAAGGGCCGCGTGTGACTCGCGAACCGCGTGTTGCCGACCTCTGTTCTATGGGACTGAACGTAACTTTTGAGAAATTGATGAATTTAGACCCTAGATTAAATTCTGAACTTACTTCTGGAGCTACTGAATTTTTATTCTCTAAGAGAACGCACAATTGCATTTTTAAATTTAAATATTTAATATGGTTAAAAAAATAGTAATAAAAATATAATTTTTTCAATTGAGATTATGTATTGATAGACATCGCAACCATCCGTTTTGTTCTTTCAAACTCTAAAACTTAAAAAAATCTCATTTACACAATTTTATCTAAATATTTAAACTCCAACAATTCAATAATAGTAGTTTATGACACAAGTGTATGAAGAATGGCTTTTGTGCATGAGTTGCGAGGTTTAAAATTTTGCACCAAAGCCTTTCATACGCGAGTGTCATACAATATTTTATCTACGAAGCATGTAATAATACTTTAAATAATTGTTTCTTGCCGAGAAAATTGTAATTTTGACAGACAAAATACTTCAAATCACTGACACAATACTGTTAGAACGTATAGCTCCGTGGCAAAAATTTCTAAGTAATAAAAACACACAGTGACTGGAACACTATTTGGTCGACTTAATCTGTGTTAACCTAGATTTAATATATACTCGAACCGGCGAGAGAATGCAGCTGTTCAGCGCCGAGATATGAGCCGTAAGGGACGCGGCGAGGTACGCGCAGATTAGCTTGAGTTAAGAAATATGCGCCAGTTTTTCAAATACGGACAACTAAACACCGCGCACTCTAAATAAAGTAGAGGGTATGCGCAGAACAATGCTAAACTCGTCTAGACGAGCTGCATTCTCTCGCCGGTACAAGTATAGATTAGGTTACGGGTAGGTTAAGTTATATCAGAGCCAGATAAATCCAGACTGAGAGGCAGAGACTTCTTGATTCAAAATAAGAAAAAATAATTTAATTTTGTGACGCGAGTCACAACAAACAGAAATCGTTTAATAACGAAACTCCATTTGATTTGCATTGGTCTTTTACGCACGATTTGGATTCTTTTACAGAAGATTATAATAATGGCATCCTCCGCATACAATAATTTACTTAATAATGCGTTCATTTAGTTGTGCGAGTCAATAAAAACAATTTAAACAAAATTACGTCAATACAGATTACTTCTGCATTCACCAACGTGACGAATATCTACATGAATAAGTGAAACTATCAAAGTTGTTTCAATAAAAAGCTTAAATAAATTATTCAAATTTCTCGTATACAGTGTTCTCGGTGAATTAAGTTTTCGACTTGTCTTGTCTTCTCAAATATCCATTAAATATTAATTCCAATTAAACATTAATTTCAAATAAAAATTTGAATAAATCTATTTAAAAATAACCTAAATTTTGATTAACCCATCATAGCAGAGAAAAAAAAACATAAATATTTACGTAACTGTAATTTAATTTTAATAGATTTATCAAAATTGAATAATCTGTTCACTATGTGGTTAATATGAATGCAGAGTCGGTTTTAATTAGATGCAAATAAATTTAGTTTACAGCGGATAATTCATAGTGGAGACTCGTCGTGTGCATATTGGATAAATTCCTAATTAATTAATAAACTTATAATTAGAAATATGTAAATGTTTATAAATGTATACTATTTCCACGCGCTTAATTGAAATTTAATAAAATATGCTAATGGGAAAGTGTTGCTTATGTAGTTTTTTTCTTCTACGAATTATTATTTAAAAAAAACAGATAAAAACTTGATAGTTTCACTAATTCACCTGGATATTCATCGCAAAGATGAATCTAAATAGACGTAGATATAATCTAAATTGATGTAATTTTGTGTAAATTGTTTTTTTTTATGCTTATATTTTATAGCTTGAGAAAAATTAAGCGGTTTTTACTGTTTATATTTTAAAGCTTCAAAATCATTAAAGAAATTAAGGATTTTTCTTTAGTAATATTGTTATTATTTCGAACAAAACTTGAAAACTGAATTTAAAAAAATGATCGAATCTAGGTTCTACAAAATGAAGTATTTATTTTTAATTTTCTGCTGGAATAGTTTTGCTGGAACTAATATTTGCGAAGACGACTTCGAAACAAGTGATTAGTTTCTAATTATTCCTCTGGGCTTTAGAGGCTGACAGCCTGCTTGTATCGTTAAACAAAAAGAGATTCTACACCCAATGCCATTCGGATGACATAGTCATTCCCTTGTATTATTTCAGAGTCCATGCAGAAAGCTCTGAACGAGGTAGAAGGATGGTGTGAAAGAGAAGACTTTCGGGTGAACCTCACAAATCCACCATAGTGCCTTTAACGAATATGAGGGCCTAAAGCTCCCAATTTTCTACAAATAGCAATTAAAGGCAAGCGAATAGGTTAAATACTTATCTAGGCATAGTCTTGGATGCAAAATTGATCTGGAACCAACGAAGAGCGAACAACAAGTGCAATATGGCATAATAGAACACTTGGCAAATTGTGGGTTAAAACCAAACATGGTACACTGGTTGTACAAGGCGGTAGTAACAGTCATCTTGACATATGGGTCCACAATATACCAAACTGAAACAGTAGGAGGCAATAAACAAACTCTCCATCGTACAGAGAGAAGCTTGTTCACTTATTACAGGATCGATGAGAACCGCACCTACTACTGCTCTGGAAGCAATGTAAAGCTAGCCTCCTCTGGATATTTTCATCTCAGGTGAGGAGGCAAGGGTGGGAGCTTTCAGATGCAAATGCAACAATACATGACAACCCCCGGCAAAGTCAGGGTATACCACAATAACGGCGGTAATGAAAGAGCTAATTCTTAATAAGGAAGGTGACTCGATGCCTCAAAGGCTTCAAACTATATACCTTTCAAAACAAAACTACAGTGGACAAAAGAAAAGTCCAAAGTACCACAAGAAAAGTCAAGGAGACTTATCCTGGTACACAGATGGCTCCAAGAAGGACAGTGGAACTGGCGCTGGAGTCTGTGGTCTGTCTCCTAGGTGCTGCATAACTGTCCCACAGGAGAAGCACACCACGGTCTTTTAAGAGTAAATTCTTGCAATCAAAATATGTGTCTGAGAAAATTTAAAAAGGGACTACATAAGTACAAATATCAATTTTTTTATTGACATTCAGGCTACAATAAACGCCCTGACATGTCATGGAATAAAATCTAGAACAGTTTGGGAGTGAGGCAGTCTGGGGGCCTAGTACAATCTACGCTTGTATGGGGGCCTAGTCATATAGTTCTGAAGGGAAACGAAAAGGCGGACGCACTTGCAAAAGAGGGCACTGCTGAAGTGCTCCAAAATTAGAAGGGAGAAGTCCTACATCACCAAAACAAAATAAACAGAGAATGAACCGATAAGAGTCACCAATTACAATGGGCCCGCAAAATTAACCAACAACACAGCACGCGAATGTTAGATTTCATATCTAACACCCTAAGAGCTGAAATCTTGCAAATATCAAGAAAGAAGATTGTAGATATAGCAGGTCTCTTAACGCGACACTGCGCACTTGGCGGGTACTTGCCGAAGATGGCCTTCTGAACAGATGAACCATTATCGAAACTCTGCAACGAAGAGGGCATAACTGCATCTTATAGTAGTTTGTATATTTATTTTCTTTACAGGTTTATAAAAAAAACAAATTTTATACATTTCCACATAAAACATTTTATATAATTTATAACCAATAAAACTAAATAAATCACTAATTTCTATCCCTAAACAGATTAGCAGCTTCACGCCCCCACATATTGTTCTTCTTCTCCCCTCAACTTTCTTCATCCATTCTACCATCCCTCTACCATCTTCGTTCAAAATTTCTTCTCTACTCTCATCTCTCTCAGTTCTACGCATTTGTTCAACAAGTGTTCTATCGTTTCCTTTTTTTTCGCATATTTCCCATTGTACCTAGACTCCATAATTCTTGTTCTCCTTTCTTGCACTTGCAGATCTGCACTAATTCAACTCTATCTATCTGCACTAATTCATCTGTCATTGCTCTGCCTCTCTCTTCCGCATTCTTTCTATCTCCACGCCTGCATACCCGTTTCTTTCGAGATAGTCCTGCCTCTCTTTCCACACCCCCTTTTCTATTTCTTTCCTTTTTTCTTTGAGACACTCTTGCAGAATTCTGCACTCTCCTCTCACTATCACTCTCTCCTGAAAACTTATTGCTCCATTTTCTGCTTCTATTCTAATTCCATCTCTCATTGTTCCCTACATCAATATATACCCGGTGTCTCTCTACAAATATTTTTCTTGCACCCTTTCCAGCCTTTCTTGCTCTCTCCATTCCTATATTTCCGCTTCATACATCATCACTTTTTCATTGCTTTTCACCAGGCTAGTAAACATCATTAGTCTCCTTCTATAGTCTGTTCAAATTTTCTCTCTCCTATTCCCCATACCGCTCCTATTATTTTATTAACTTTTTTGATTAGCTTTCTCATCTGTGCTGTTGCTGTATTTCTTTCATTAAACACATATCCTAGATACTTAAATTCTTTCACTTTTTCAATTTTCTCCTTCTCCCATCTCCACTCATTTACTCTTCTCCTAACACCCCATTTTGTAAAGACCATCATCTTGGATTTCACTAAATTCACCGTCAGCTTTTTCCTACTCATATATTTCTCCATGCTTCTTATCATTTCTTTCATACCTTTCTCGTCTCTCGCAAGCACCACCAAATCGTCCGCGTATGCTCAGGAACACACTTTCTCTTTTCATTATCCTTAACAACCTATCAGCTTCCCTTTCAATTCCATATATCCACGATTCATTTTGTATACCGTCCCTCCCCGGTGCCTTTTTCCTTTACAGTTTTCTCAGTTGTTGTTCTAATTCGTCTTTTGTTATATCTTTATTTTTATTCTTATCTCTTTATGTATTTCTCCAACTCTGTGTTGTCTCTTTTTAACTGCTTCTTATATAATCTTCCATTGCGATGCAACCGCGCGCAGGAGAATAAAACTCAACATCATCGCTTGGGAACTTCCACCGAATCACAAGACACGTGCAATTCTGGAGCTAATACACGGTCTAAATCTATTTTCTTGAATCGAATATTGTGAGGATATACAATAAGCCCATGAGGCCGTAGGGTTTTAAGGGATGCAAAACCCTGACCCCACATTGGGTGAGAAAAAAAAGTAATAATAGAAACTTGGCATCCCAAGTGTACAAAATAAAGATTGAGAAAAATTAAAGATATTAAGGATTTTTTTAGAATATGGTAGTGTTCGCGCCAATTTTAATAAATCTGTAATTTTCATTCAACATTTGAATCGATTTCGACACCGATTAACAGAAGGGGAAAGGTGTATCGACCTGGGCCGAAATCGCGCGATTTACTTATCAATTTACTTTGCGAATTTATATATATTCGAGAGTATACTTCGAGTGTGAGAACCGAAAAGACAAGAATCGAAGCGCGAACGAAGCTCGACCGACACGTGTACGCATCTTTAAGTTTATCGTTTTAAGTCAAGTTAACCAGGGGTGTAATCACGAGCCCAAAGGGCTGAAGCAGCATCCAACGTCTGGAAGTCACCGATTTTTAAGGGCTCCCTCCAGCAATTATCTCCATTTCCTCCCTTAAAAAATGCGCCGTAAGGACGTGGCGGAGACGCGAGCAACCCGAACATGTAAGTGATTACACCAGCCCTTTTTTAGAACTGGAAAATTTGATTTTCGTGAGACACGGTCCAAACAGGTACTAAAACTTTAAAACCAAATTCAAATAAAAAATTAAGGGAATCTAGTTTCTATAAAATTAAGTATTTATGGTATATTAACTTTCCAGTAGTTGCGCCCGGTGACCTGTCATACATTTTTTTGCGTACCATTTTGAAAAACAAGGACGCAGCAACTTCCCCTTCTACTTACATTCTCAATGCCATTAGACGGAGGGCAAGTACTAGTGAGACTGTTGCAAGGGGTGGTTGTACACATTCTTGTTTTTTTTGGCATCTTTAAATGCGAGGATAGTGTTACATGATTTTATATTGAATTATATAATGAAAATGTAGCGTACAATGCTTACAACAAACGTTGAAAGATGTTATGAGCGACAATGCAGATCGAATGATAGTGTATGACGATCAGTCGGATCTAGACGAATTAGATCAGGATGAACCGGACAATGAACAGCAACGACCTGAAAATAGTGATTCTGAGCAAGGCAATGAGCAAGAAGAACACATTATCATTCATCGAGAAAGACAAAGTTAGCGTTGGCGGAAATTTGTGTCACAACCAAAAACAGCTCGAACACGGCAGAAGAATATTGTCAAGCTTTAACTAGTTCCACATTAGCAACAAAAAACTTGGTCGAGTCTCTCCAGATATGGGAGCATTTCTTCAATGAAAAGATGATCAATATTATTGTGAAATGTACGAATGACTACATTAAATTTGTTGCCAACAATTTTGCTCCCAGAAGAGATGCAACGCCAACCAATCGAATTGAAATTCGCGCTTTGGTTGGATTTCTTTATATGGCTCGCATATATAATGTAAATCGTTTAAATGGAGAAGATTTATGGGGCTACCGATGTGTCTGGTCTAGAAATACTTCGCCTCACCATGAGTCTGCAAAGATTTAGATTCTTACTTCGTTCGAATGACAAATTCGAATGACAATAGATACATTGGCGCCTATACGTGCTATTTTTAACCAATTCGTGGTCAATTGTGCGGCTACCATCATTCAGAGTATGTAACCGTACACGAGATGCTTGCAGTATTTCGCGGGAAGTGCAGCGCTTTCGTCAATATATTTCTTTAAAACCAAACAAATACGTGATAAAAATTCTAGCATTATCCGATGCAAAATTATTAAACTAAAAAATTAGCAAACTAGAATTTTACATCGGAACACAACTAGAAGGATCCTACCGAGTTTCCAATAATCATTACGATGTTGTCTACGACTTTGTGAACATAATTTTGGAACAGGTCGTAATATTACGATGGGCAATTGGTTCACATCCCTACCTCTTGTGAGTAAACTTTTCTGTGATCATAAGATTACGGTAATTGGAACTGTCAGAAAGAACGAAAAAGAGTTTCCTCCTTAATTTTCTCAACCAACTGTTCGACCAAAACATTCCAGCATGTTATGTTTTCGTAAGAGTGCACTATTGTCTCTTACATTCCCAAAAAAAAGAACAATGTTCTGTTATTTTCTAGTATGCACTTTGATGATGAAATCGATGCAGAAACAGGAGATTCGCAAAAACCAGTGATGATTACGTCTTACAACTACACTAAAGGGGTGGTAGATATTCTTGGTAAATTGTCTGCAAGCTACAACTGTTCCAGAAACACACGCAGATGGCCAATGGTCGTTCTATATTTCCTTTTCAATGTACCTGGAATCAATTCCCAGATAATATACCTACTGCTCAAATAACCCTGACATCAAGCTTCTGAGAAGACATTATTTGAGACAACTGTCGGATGAATTAATAAGACCTCATCTACTAGTGCGTTCCACTATGAACAATATTCCCCGAAACTTAAAATGTAGACTGAAGGAACTTTCTGAGGTAAAATAATACCAACTTATGAAGCTCATAACACAAGTAGACAAAAGCTATACTCCCTTACATTTAAATGAGAATAACTTCATAATTAATAGAAAGGAAAGAGAACCCTGAAGAGGTAAAATACTTAACTTAATACTTAGCACTTACGGAAAATTTCCAAACTTACTCGAAAACGAAAACGTGGATAAGGATGCTTCCTTCAGATGGCTGAGCGATGGACATCTCTATCCGGAGGCTGAAGGCTTCGTTATGGCCATCCAAGACCGGGTAATGCGAACTAGGAATTACGCGAAGTATATCTTAAAGACAAACGTTGAGGACAAATGAAGTAAATGCGGCATAGTTGGTGAAAATATCGAACATATAATGGGAGGATGTTCTGCGTTGGCTGAGAATCCCTATTTAAATAGACATATTCAGCTTGCGAAATTAGTTCGTCAGCAACTGGGTATAAAGTATGACTTGTTGGACATTTCCACGCCACCATACTATAAATATGATCCAGCACCAGTCGTAGAGAAGTCCAACATCATCTTTTACTGGGATAGACCTGTATTCACTGACAAATCCATTGATTACAACAGGCCGGATATTCTTCTCATAAACAACAACACACGCACAGACACAATAGTTCAAATAGAAGTTCCTCTCACACATAATCTCAATAAGATCGAGATTGAGAAGAAACATATATACGAGGAACTCGCTTTTCAACTGAAAAACATATGGAAGCTGAACCACGTATCTATTTATCCATTAGTGATGTCTACAGAGGGAGTTGTCTCCAAAACCTTCCATTTTAAATTTGAGAAACTACAACCAAATCCCAACATCTTTACGATTGGCCAAAGAGCAATTTTACTCCAAACTTGCCATATCGTACGAAAGTTTCTCAATTAAAAACACACCACCACAGACATGTGGGCCAGGGTGAATTCCCTTTCCACATTGACCGAACCTAATAGCAAAAATATCTCAGGGATAGGTCAATGTTTCCAGCAGCAATGCTGAGAAAGTGCGTTAAAGCCGGATAACTATAATAATAATAATAATGGTGTGCCGTGTAGATGTTGATGACGTTTTTATTCTAAATTTTCTGCCAAAAATAGTTTTAATATTTGCGAAAACAAGTGAAAGAAAAAACTAATTACATAAACTTGTAGCATACCAAATTGACAAAATGTCACATTACGGATACCTGAGGAACATCTTGAATTAATTCACCGAATACATTAATTTGAATCAAATTTCATACTTTCTTTTTTGTATTGAATAAAACCTAGTTGAACTAATAAGCCAGCTCTTGATCGATCCCGTCCATTATAACTAAATTTGTTTGATGGAATCAGATCATTCTTATTTTCTTTTACCATCGTTTGCACAGTAAGTCTAAATTCTTTTTATGAACTAGATCAAAATGTTTTTGCTTGATTTTTGTGAATTGGGTATTTGAATAATTTTTTTTTGTCATAAATCGAAAGCTGATATATAAGTTCTATAACAAAACTCCTTTTTGTTTTTTTTTTCGTTGCAATTAAAAAGTTATAACAAATTGAAAATATATTTTTAAACTCTGTACCGAAAACAGGCCGCTTGCGTTGTGACGTAAAATGGGTAATTTTTACCGGCGCCTGACTTTGTTGATACCGTAGCTGTAGTAGACATGTCAAATATGTCAAATATTAAAAGTCAAACATTAAAATTTATCGTGCTTATTTCGTACCATCATGTAGGAGTACTACAAAACAAACTCCTCAAAAAATGTTTTTAAATGTCCCACATTGTTAAACGTCGAAACTAATGATTTTAAACAGTGCGCCGAAAAAATCCTAAAACGACGATTTTATAAAGAATGTTTATGTTTGAATGTTAGAATGAAGTTTTACCCTTTCGACGTTACAAGCAAATTATGGCGAGATTGGAGTCACGTGATTATTTTTAAAATTTTTAAACTTTTAGATTGTTTATTAATTAATTGATTTTTTTTAACTTTTTCGCATAGCACATCCGAATTATTTATAATAAGGTTTTAAATACAAAAAAAAAAGATTTTTTTTTTATCCCACAACAACCGAATTTTCTATTTTCAACCCAAGTTTCTATTCCGAATCATTTTGAAACAACATTTAGTATCTGTAGAAAGTTTTCAACCGAGCACTATCTACATGAAAATAAGAAACAAATTTTACAAATCTAAATATTCTTGGATTGAAATTTAGTGTTATCACTAAGTTCTATAATTAGAGATTATTTTACGATTTCGAATAAATTGCTCCTTCGAATACTTGTTAAAAAAATAGTTGAAAACGTGATAGTCCCAGTAATTCAAGTGAATATTATTGTATTATTGTTATTGTATTGTATTATTATAATACTGTTGCCGGAAATAGTTCTAATATTTACGAAAACAAATGAAAAACAAATGAAAGATGAAACTAATTACATAAACTTGTGGCATACCAAATTGACAAAATGTCACATTACGGATATTTGAGGCACAACTTGAATTTAAAATTTATTTACGGAATATATTTTATATTATATATTTTCATTTATTTGAATCATTTTTAAAACTTTTCCTTTTGTATTGAATAAAACCTAGTTAAACTAATAAGCCAGCTCTTAATCGATTCCGACGAATACAACTAAATTTGACTGACGGAATCAGATCATTCTTATTAATCTTTCTTGCATTGTTTGGACAGTAATTGTCAAATTTTTTGTGTGAACTGGATCATAAGATTTTTGGTTAATTTTCGTGAAATGTTTTCTATTCAAAAAATAAGAAAGAAAGTTTATTATTAGTACAGATCTAAATGTTGTTGGTTTGCAACAAAAAAAAAACAAAGAAAATAAGAAGCAAAGTAAATGTAATCCATCAAAACTTAATATTCGTCATAAAATTGTCAAATTTTTACATTCATCATACAACTTTCAAACTTTGACATCAATCATTTCATCAATTCACAAGTTGTGACATCTATTACAAAACTGTCAGACCCTGAAATAGATAACAAAAAAATATAGAGACATTGGCGTTCATTATTAAAACTAACACACATTGACATAAGCTCACAAAACTGTCAAATTTTAACATCCACTATACCGTGCCAAATGGTGGCTTTTCAAGCGGTTTTTTGTTGCTCACTTCAAGAAGTACAAATATTTGAAAATATGGAAATATTATTAAATTAAATACAATTTCAAAAACATTCAGACGAGCAGCCTAAATATTTGCAATAACTGTTGCAAAACTTCATCCTGATTTGCTACACCGTTTATGAGATATTGATTATTATTGAAGTTCGTAGAAATTTTGCCTAAAACAAATTTATACCGTAAAACTACAATGCATATAACTTCGATTTTAATATTGTTTCATACGTTTTCCTTTGATGAAATCTAATATTGTTGATTAAACTAAACACCCAATATTTGGAATATACTCTTAAGAGGACACGACGGCTAGACGGGATAATAGCAGATAAGATTAGTTCATTGTGAAAAGCTGCAAATCAACTATTATTTAGGAATATTATTGATGTACAAAAAAGGCTATTGCGCTCCAAAGATTATCAGAGAAATAACTCTCGCTGAAAAAGTTTGGTCACTTCTGAACTATACTGTCACCACTGGAAAACTTTCATATCAATTTATAAAACTATATTAACTTGTGACATTCTTAAACACAATTCAATAAATCCATCATGTTTTAATATTTTCCTAAAAATTTTCAAAGTTTAACATCCATCATACAACTGTCAAACTTTGACATCAATATGTAAAACTATTAACTTGTGACTTCCATTACAGAACTGTCATTCTTTGAAACACAACAACAAGAACTATAAAATCATAGGCATTATCAAAACAATCACACTCTGACATAAAATCATCAAACTGTCAATTTAGGTGTACATCCAGAAACTTTTAAATTATAAAATTTAATATATTAAGTTTGTCTATTTTTAGTTTATTAGTATGACATGGTATATAATATGTATATAATATGTGTAATATACCATAATTAGTATGAAAAGGACGTAAGCAATGCTTTTAACTCAGCTGCCTGGCAAAACATTCTTGAGGAGCCCTCAGCAAGAGGTATACACCATACCTGCTACGTCTGGTACGAAGTTACCTACATAATAGGAAAGTTGTTCTCCAAGAAAACAACAAATTAGTGGAGCATGATGTCTGTAGTGGGGTGCCGCAGGGCTCTGTTTTGGGACCGACACTATGGAATGTCCTTTACGACGGAGTACTCAGACTGAATCTACCGGAAAGTGTGGGCATCGTGGGCTTCGCTGATGACTTGGCACTTGTAGTGTCGGGGAAGACGGAAATGGAAACTATGTCGAGAGCAAACAGGCCCATTGAACAGGTGAATAAATGGATGGAAATCAAGAAACTAAAGCTGGCACCAGAAAAGATCGAAGCAGCATTGCTAACTGGACTAAGAAAAAGAAACCCATCACATTTAAAATAAAAGGAGAAAAAAAATAACCCCAAAGGAATCGCTAAAATATCTAGGTGTAACCTTTGACAAGAGCCTATCCTTTAATCGGCATATCACCACAGTGGCAGCCAAAGCACTGAAAACTGCAGCAGCGTAAGATAAATTAATGCCCAACGTAGGAGGACCCCGCAGTAGTAAGCGAAAACTTCTTTGCTCGGTGGTTCACTCCACAATGCTCTACGCAGCCCCGATTTGGGCAAAGGCTTTGAGAAAACAAGTGATTCGACAAAACTTGGTAACCGTTCAAAGGAAATGGCGCTAAGAGTATGCTGTGCTTACCGAACTGTCTCTAGGGATGCTGCCACAGTGCTAGCCGGCATACATAAAATACATATAAAAACCACCCATAGAACTTATGGCAGAAGAGAGGCTAGAAGTCTACAATGGCAGATCAAACGGCGATGGCACACAGGCCGAAAAAAAGGCTCTAGCGAAGGCCCGAATGTACCAGGCCTGGCAAAACCAGTAGAGTCTATCCACTAAGGGATACTGGACCAGAATCCTAATCCCTGATGTGGAGCGTTGGGCAACTAGAAAATACGTCGAAACAAATTTTTACGACACCCAAGTTTTGAGCGGACATGGCTGTTTCAGGAACTTTCTCCATAGCATCGGTAGGGCCACAGATTGCCTCTGTATTGACTGTGGACTCACAGACAGCGCGGCGCATACCGTTTTTGAGTGTGACAGGTGGATACCTGAAAGGGATAAATGGAAGGATAAGACTGGACAAACACTAGACTTATCAACGTGGTTGAACAAATGATCTCGTCAGAGGACTTATGGGCAGATACATCATTATCCAAGACATCATGACAATAAAAATGCTAGACGAGCGGAAACGGAAAGAAGCCGAAAAGATAAAAAATGTTAGTACCTGAACCCTTAATCACTGTAAGTGGAGGGGGGATGTGAAAAGCGGTCCCAAGATGCTTGTGATATTCCGGAGGGTCCACTTGCTAAGTTAACCGTGAGGTGCTTACTACGACCCCATCAAAAAAAAAGTATGAATTGGATGGTTGCGAGTGTTACTACGTGGTAATTAATACTTACATTGATACTTATAACTGTGAATAATAAGTTATATAACATTTTTACATATGTGTGGTTAAAACATAGTGAATTTTTAATTTAATGTTTGTATGATTAACCTTATAAGCTTTTTAACACTTAAATTGAGACTTGTCAAACTAATTGACACCCCAAGGTTCCATAATGGAAACCAATGGAGAAAAGAAACTTCTTGTTGCCTTGGTATAAGTCGAAAAAAACGTTGACAATTAAAAACCATTCTCGACTCGACAGCCGATATTATTATGAAATGTTGGAGAAGGAGCAACAACGAGGGATACGCGGAAGACGGCGAGTCGGTGAGAGACGGAGAGGAATTCTAGGCCACGCGTAAACACAAATCGAACACGCGCGACCAGCAATTAGAATACACACACATCAACAAGATGAAACAAAAAAAACACGATAAAGATAATAAGGAAGAAATGCGCGTGGATTATTTCATATAGAAAAAAAGTTAAATAAGCTGCTGGTCTGGTTTTATCGGTTCGTGTCTGTTCTTCAATGATTTCAGCTGGCCTAAACTGATCTTAACTGATCTTGGTTAGTCGTGTTTACTCTTGGCACGTCTTATTTAATACTGGCTGATCTTGTCTGACCTTGGGTGGTCTTGTCTGACTGTGGGTGGTCTTGTCTAATATAGCCTGGCTCTTGACTGGTTTTAGACTCGTCTTTTCTGGTCTTGTCTGGTCTTGTCAGATCTTGTCTGGTCTTGTCAGATCTTGTCAGTTCTTGTCAAGTCTTGTCTGGCCTTGTCTGGCATTGTCTGGTCTTGTTTGGTATTGTATGGTCTTGTCTGGTCTTAACTGATCTTTCCTGGTCTTGTCTGGTCTTGGTTGGTCCGGTATGGTCTTGTCTCAAATTGTCTGGTCTTGTCTGGTCTTAACTGATATTTTCTGGTCTTGTCTGGTCTTGTTTGGTCATGTCTGTTCTTGTCTGGTCGTGTCTGATCTTTTCTTGTCTTGTCTGGTCTTGCTGGTCTTGTCTAGTCTTATCTGGTCTTGTCTGGTCTTGTCTGGTCTTGTCTGGTCTTGTCTGGTCTTGTCTGGTCTTGTCTGGTCTTGTCTGGTCTTGTCTGGTCTTGTCTGGTCTTGTCTGGTCTTGTCTGGTCTTGTCTGGTCTTGTCTGGTCTTGTCTGGTCTTGTCTGGTCTTGTCTGGTCTTGTCTGGTCTTGTCTGGTCTTGTCTGGTCTTGTCTGGTCTTGTCTGGTCTTGTCTGGTCTTGTCTGGTCTTGTCTGGTCTTATCTGATCTTGTCTGGTCTTGTCCGGTCTTGTCTGGTCTAGTCTGGTTTTATCTGGTCTTGTGTGGTATTGCCTGGCCCTGTCTTGGCTTGTCTGATCTTATCTGACATTGTTATGTCTTGTCTTGTCCTGGTTGGTCTTCTCTGGTCTTGTCTGGCCTTGTTTGGTATTGTCTGGTCTTGTCTGGCCTTGCCTGGTCTTACCTGGTCTAGTCTGGGCTTGTCTGCTCTTGCGCGGTTTGCTCTTGCGCGGCTTGTCTGCTCTTGTCTGGCTTTGACTGGCTTTGAATGGCCTTGACTGGTCTTGTCTGGTGTTGTCTGGTGTTGTCTGGTCTTGTCTGGTCTTATCTGGTCTGGTCTGGTCTTGTCTGGTCTTGTCTGGTCTTGTCTGGTCTTGTCTGGTCTTGTCTGGTCTTGTCTGGTCTTGTCTGGTCTTGTCTGGTCATGTCTGGTCTTGTCTGGTCTTGGCTGGTCTTGCCTGGTCTTGTCTGGTCTTCTATGGTCTTTTCTGGTCATGTCTGATCTTGTCTGGTCTTGTCTGATATTATCTGGTGTTGTCTGGTTTTGTCTGGTCTTATCTGGTCTTGTGTGATTTTGTCTGATCTTTTCTGGTGTTGTCATGTCTTGTCTGGTCTTATCTTATTTGGTCTGGTCTTGTCTGGTTTTGCATGGACTTGTCTGGTCTTGTCTGGTTTTGTCTGGTCTTGTGTGATCTTTTATGATCTTTTCTCGTCTTGTCTGGTCTTGTCGGGTCTTGTCTGGTCTATTTGGTCTTGTCTGGTCTTGCCTGGTCTTGTCTGGTCTTATCTCGTCTTGTCTGGTCTTGTCTGGTCTTGTCTGGTCTTGTCTGGTCTTGTCTTGTCTTGTCTGGTCTTGTCTGGTCTTGTCTGGTCTTGTCTGGTCTTGTCTGGTGTTGTCTGGTCTTGTCTGGTCTTGTCTGGTCTTGTCTGGTCTTGTCTGGGCTTGTCTGGTCTTGTCATGTCTTGGCTGGTCTTGTCTGGTCTTGTCTGTTTTTGTCTGGTCTTGTCCGGTCTTGTCTGAAACTAGTCTGGCCTAGTCTGTTCTTGTCTAGTCTTGTCTGTCTTTCCCTGATCTTGCCTGGTTTCAGTTACTTTTGCTTGATCTTGCATGACTTGAACGTCTGGCTTAGACAATAATTAGCTCAATATATTTGTTTATGAATAGGTAAGGTACTCACACAAAAAACGCTTATTATATTTAATCGTGATACCACAAGGTTCCATAATTGGCACTTTATATTTAAATTTTAGGTTTTTGCCCAATAGAAAGTTTCTGTTCGTTATAAAATGTTTCAAACAATCAATAATTTTGTTGTTCGAAGAACATTTTTGCGCATTTAATTTTTTGGTGTATGTAGCAGGTAGGTAAATGGAAACGGATGGTGTGTGTTTGTGTATGTGTGTGTAACGGTAAGGTAATATTTCGGTTTATTTAGCTATATAAGGCTATTATACCGGTTCACAGACTACCGAGCTGTAACAAATACATTATTAACCGTGATTGCAACTAACTATACCATGGACTTTTTAATTTTATACAATCAGCCGGAGGAATGGCTAAGACGCGTCCGTCCGTCATGCCCCGTCGACACATTAAATAGAACACACTTTTTCATATATCAATATTAAAATAAAATACACACACTCAGAAAAAGACAACGAAATTATTAGTTTGGTGAACTAGTTCGTCAAAATAAATTTACAATTTAAAGTAGACAGAAATCTTGTCAACGCTCGTATCTTACAATATGCCAGTTACTTCCGCAACGATTTAAGTTAATTCCACAAAGATTTGCTGTAATCATGTCAGATTCTCAAGGATCTAAAATAATTCAATTAGTCCTACAAAGGTCTATAATAATCTAGTTCATCCATCAAGGATCTAAAATAATCTATTCAGTTCCTCACGAAATCATAATTATTCAAAGTGTTTGATCTATAGTAAAACAGGAACTATTAGGCCTCCTAAGGGAACTAAAGCGACCTATAAAGTTTCTCAAGGATCACTATCTAATCAATTTCTCAGAGATATCTAGTACCAAATAGATCGATTGCCCAAGTATCTAAAACAATAGTTACTTCTTGAAACAACTACAATATTTTTTTTGGTTCCTCTAGGCTCAATAATAGCACTTTTTGAATTAGAAATTACAAATAGTCTCTTGATTTCTTAATTATTATATTTAGTTATAATAATTTTAAATAATTTTAAAATTCTTGATTTATTTATTATTATATTGTACCGCGAGGATCCGATTTGGACCAGTCCGCAAATTTTTGCAGATAATTTTTTTTTAATTTTAAATCTGGATCGATCAATCTGGTCGTTATTGATCTTCATTATAACTTGTTTAAATGTTAACGCTAATTTATTGCCTTTGTAGATTAACTAATTTGAGGATTAGTGTAATAATTGTTCATAAATATTAAAAAAAAAAATGTATATCTTTAATTTGAATACGTTATTTATTTGTTGTATTGACAATTTCCTACCAAACAAACCGCTGATTAATTGAGCAATTTCCGGTTTTTAATTGCCCGAAAGCTTAAATTTAATTAATTATTTTAAAAATTTCAATTTACACAATTTTTTACACCAAACAGATAAAACGCTAAACAATGGTATTTTGTTAGAAGAAAAATTTTTCTCAAATTTTCAGTAAAACAAATGTATTTATTCAAATTTAACAAATTCTTTATATTTGACAATTAAATCTTCATACAACTAATATAACTCATATTTGCAAATTCGAAAACATGCAAAACTGGCCAAAGAAGACCAAGGAGACAAAAGAGATAAAACTAGATAGACAAGACCAACCAGACAGGAAGTGACACACAAGATTGGACAGACAAACATAAACAAACAAAACTAGACAGACAAGTTGTGAAGAACAAGACTAAGCAGACAAGATGAGACTAACAAGGCTAGACAGACAAGAGTAGTTTGTCAAAATTAGACAGACAAGAGTAGACTGACAAAACAAGACATACAAGACTAGACAGACAAGACTAGATACACATGACTAGACAGACAAGACTAGACTGACAGGACTAGACAGCCCAGACTACACAAAGAAGGCTAGACGACATGATTAGACAGACAAGACTTGACGACAAGACTAGACAGACAAGACTAGACAACCAAGACTAGACTAACAGGACTAAACAGAAACACTAGACAGACAAGACTAGGCAGATAAGAATAGACAGACCAGCCTAGACAGAGAAGACTAGACAGATAAACAGATAAAACTAGATAGACAAGACTATTCCGACAAGATTAGACAGACAAGACTAGACAGGCAAGACTAGACACAAAAGACTATACAGACAAGACAGACAATACTAGATAGACAAGACTAGAGAAATAAGACTAGACGGACAAGACTAAGCAGACAAGACTAGACAGAGAAGACCAGACACACAAGGCTAAACAAACAAGACTAGATAGACAAGACTAGACAGACAAGACTTAACAGACTAGACTAGGCAGACAAGACTAGTCAGTCAGGACTAGTCAGTCAGGACTAGTCAGACAAGACTAGTCAGACAAAAGTAAAGATTGACAAATTTCTATAATGAAGAGTAATGTAGGACTAGACAAAAAAAAATATACAGACTAGACTAGACAGACAAGGCTGAAGATTAGGCAGACAACGCAGAGAGATACGACTAGACCGACAACATTAGACAGACTCAATTTTCAGGACTAGGCCGACTAGATAGTCTGAACTAGATAGACAAGACAAGCCAAGCAAAACTAGATATACAATACTATATATTTAGTGTTAAGAACAAATATTAGGTGTTGTAAAACTTATGTTTTGTCGGATATTTGGACAGCAATTACAGCTGAACGGACAGACACAACGGTTTCAAAATGAGCAGAGTAAACAATTAAAGTGTGCTTAATAAGTGTGTTTAAAGAGTTTAAATAAATCTTATATAGTTCAGGTTTAATGTAGAGAAAATAAAAAAAAATCGTCTAATCTCACGAGATTTGCGAAATCAGAATGATTGTAAATTACAGATGAAATTGTTTGTAAAATTATTTGTACCTAACAATGGAATTTTATTAGTATTGGCATTTATTGGTATATATGGCATTTTATTAGTATTTGACATTTTAGTTAATTTTCTGGGGAAAAAATAATTTATATTGCTGACATTTTAGATACTTGCGGGATACCAGAGAGTGCAAAATTCTTACCCATTTATGTGTTTGTGGCGGGACTACGAGCTAAAACTGCAAAGAATCGTGATATTCCATTCGCGCGTGCACAACAATTTTCAGCACTTGTTTTTCAGCACAACAATTAGCACTTGCAAAAATTTGCGACACAGAACTGCAAAAAAAAAGAGAAAGAAAGATGAGCAAAAAGTGGAGAAAATTAGCGACGACGGCTAAAACGTCTCGCAGCGATCGTGACACTCGCGTCCCATATTTTCGCACAACAATTATTGCAAAAACGAAAAAAAATAATTTTAAATTTTTGCAAAAATTGTTTTAATTTAACGCAAACTCACTTATCCTAGGACCAAGAGAATCACAGAAAAGAGTTTTTTTTGGGTGTCGCGTACGTCCGCCTGTCTGTTCAAACTAGCTAGTGAGTGAGGTGAGGACGGCTCGCGAGTTCGCTACCGACTGCCGGCTCAGTCCGCGGATGGCATACATCTTGTGGCAGACAAGTGGGTCACTCTCTCCCAGACACCCCGGTGCACTATCTGCACACACACATACAATTACCATTCCAGCAGGGTTTTTTTGCTTCAAATTGTCAATTTGACCAAAATCGCAAGTATACAAAAATGTATAGTACAAGATATATAATACAAGATCTAAAAAGCTAATATTACAGCCTTGGGGTATATCTATGGGCTATATATTAGTTGGGCTATATATTGGTTGGGCAATATATTAGTTGGGTTATATATTAGTTGGACTATATATTAGTTGGTATACTGGGTGTCCCATTTTAATCGGCCAGTAGCGATAATTCTGAAACATTGCATTGAATCAAAAAGTGTTCCAAATGAAAAGTTAATGGTTCTGAGGGGGACATCTGATGCCGTAGACTTTGCCCCCCAGCCCCCCAAGGGGGGCGGGAACAGGGGGAAACTTTAAAATCTTAAATGGAAACCTCTATTTTTTATTGCAGATTCTGATAGAGGGTTAAAAAGTAAGTAAGTTTTATCCGAAACATTTTTTTTATTGGTCGAGAGATGGCACTGCAAATGTAAAATTTTTTTGTCAATTAAATTGTCAATTATGTCAATTATGGTTTTTTGTCAATTAAATTGCGAAAATCGTCACGTAATTAACTGTTATTATTACTTAAGACTTACTCACAACCTTACAAGTTTGTTTTTTTCTCAGCCTGCTCAAATACTACCCCCGCCCCACCCCCCTACAAAGACGTAAAGTACTCAAAAATAGCGATTGAGTACTTATTTTTCAAATTAAATAATGGTAAAATAATTCAAAAAAGAATGTCATTTTTTTTCAAACATTGTTCAAAATCGCTATTTTTGAGTACTTTACGTCTTTGTAGGGGGGGGCGAGGGTAGTATTTGAGCAGGCTGAGAAAAAAACAACCTTGTAAGGTTGTGAGTAAGTCTTAAGTAATAATAACAGTTAATTACGTGACGATTTTGGCAATTTAATTGACAAAAAACCTAATTTTTACATTTGCAGCGCCATCTCTCGACCAATAAAAAAAATGTTTCGGATAAAACTTACATACTTTTTAACCCTCTATCAGAATCTGCAATAAAAAATAGGGGTTTCCATTTAAGATTTTAAAGTTGCCCCCTGTTCCCGCCCCCCTTGGGGGGCTGGGGGGGCAAAGTCTACGGCATCAGATGTCCCCCTCAGAACCATTAACTTTTCATTTGGAACACTTTTTGATTCAATTCAATGTTTCAGAATTATCGCTACTGGCCGATTAAAATGGGACACCCAGTATATAAATAATTTGTGTCTATTAAAGTTTGCCGAATTCAATATTGTCTATTTAGTTATCTCAAACATAACTTAATTTTGTCCATTTAGTTTAGTCTATCCAGGTTTATATAAATCAATTTTGTCCAATGAGTTTATTCTATCAAGATTTGCACAGATCAATTTAATCCATTTATGTTTGTCTATCACTGTTTATATAAGTCATTATCAACTACAGCAATAATTTAGAGGCATGCGATAATGCCAATAAAACGTATAGACCAATCATTAAATGTAGAAGAATGGTGTAACAGATAAGAAAGCTAGTAAATAACTGGCAAATTTCACATGAGATTTGTTTTTGTTAGTCCTAAAAAGACTCCGGAAAGTTGAATATATTTATATATTCAGGCGGTGTTTCGACTTAATTAAGTAATAGAACCATATACGAGGAGAATAAGATACTCAAAAATATACAGGAATAAGAAGGGAAACCTTGGTGGATGTTCACTAAGCACAATCATCGAGTTAACTATATTCGATGCGACGAATGGGAAAAGTACTTTGCAGAACTGCTTGCAACGCCTCTAAACGACCTTCCCCCGAGAGAAGCATTTACTGAAGAAGACAGAGATTGGTATAACGAACCAATATCTCAGGAAAAACTTACGGAAGCCGTTAGTAATCTAAAGAAACGGAAGGCAGCAGGCTGGAACATCTGGAACGAAAACATAGAGTTATGTTCACTCAATCCTATCATCCTGGTGGCTCAAATTATTTAATATAATGTTGGAAAATGGAAAAATCCCAGAATCGTGGAGAATTTCTATCTTGAAAACCTTCAATAAAGGTAGGGGCAATTTATAAGACCCAAACTGTTACAGAAGGATTGCTCTGATACCGACCCATCTCAAGCTTCTAAGAAAAATAATTAACACCATAATAGCAGCATACATGGAGGACAAGCTGCCCGAAGAGAAATATCTATTTAGAAAAAATAAAGTTTGCGAAAACGTCTTCTGCTAACTAACCACAGCAATAACAACAGCCATAACAGCCGAAAGGGAAGTTATACGTCGTATTTATAGACTTCCAAAAGGCCTTCTACTCGTTCGACAGGAAAATCATGTGCGAAAAGACGTCGGAGCAAGGTATCAAGGGTAAACTAGGTATTTAACTTGATTCATGAACTTCTAAAACGAACTACGTCAAAATCGACAATTGGAGAGAGCTAATCAACACGATCTCCTAAAAGCAAGGTGTCCTGCAAAGCAACACATTAAGCCTCTTCTTGATATTCACTCACTCTTCACACTCCTCTTGATATTCGTAACAGACCTGCCGGCCGCAATTAAAGTGCCGGATGCAAATTCTATTATGTACGCAGACGATCTAGTAATTTATTCCGGAAGCCTAAAGGTGCTCCAGGCGAGTCTAGACAAACTCCAGGGCTGGTGTATAAAAATAAACTCACGATAAACCTCGTAAAAAGCCAAGTAGTTAAATTCAAGAAAGGAGGGCAACTGAAACTCTTGGACAAACCACACAGGAAGCTGTCAGTTAGATTTCACCAATGGATATGAGTACTTAGGACTGACACAATAAGTTACCTTAAACATAACCAAGCATATTAACAACAAAATGAGAAAGATGGCACAGTTAATTGGAAGGCAGAAGTACCTAGAGAGAGTAAGCTTAGAAACTGCACTGAAAATATACAACCTTATGAAATGGCCTGTGGTAGCGTACGACCCTTACCGCAGGTAATTTCATAAGGTTGTATATTTCGTTATGTTGTTAAGTTTTAACCGAGTGGAAGCAAAACATCTGCTTCTCCTCGACAAAATCAAGGCACGCTTCTTTAAGAAAATCCTTGGGCTCCCGAGGAACGCGTCTAATACTTTTACTTTAATTTTGGCGGAAACCAAGACCATGGGAGAAGACCTGATGAACAGCTTTGAAAAGATCCCAATGCGAAGAAGTCTCGAATACAGGAGAAATATAGAAGACAAGCTATAGGACTTCGTAGCGAAACGATACACCGAAGGACCAGCTTTCAGTTCCCAGGGTTGGAAGAAAGCAAACCAAAATTGAAGGTACATACTCACGTATGTGACATGGATTCCATCATCTTACGTGCGACAAGAAACATTTCCACGATCTAGACCACGACTGCAGGTGCCGATCCTGTGGGGAGAAATTTGACATTTCAAAAATATGTATCTATTACTCTGAGACAAATATGCCAAATTCGATCTATCTTTCAAAACACAACTACGTTGGATGGAAGGCAAATATATGTCAAGGTGGGCAGGACTGGTATATACGTCTTCAAAAGGAACGGTGGAATTGGAATCTAAATAAAACAGAAATCTACGGAACATAACTGGGGTACAGTCCATCTGTGCCCCTGGTAGCACAATCTCCGACATTCCAAGTGTAAATACATCTGTGCAACATTCCAAGTAGAAATATCCGCATTTTCACGGACATTCAGGCTGCTATGTTTTATCGCGTCATGAAATTAAATGTAAAACAGCATCGAACTGCCTTCAGGATTTTAAGGAATTGGAGAAACATACAAGGTCACACTTGCTTGGAAACCGAGCCACAAGGGACAGGTTGGAAACAAAATACCGAATAAGTCAGCAAGAAATGAAGCTAATAAAACATCAGTACTAACAGGGACTCCCACATTACTAAAACCATCCCGAAACAAAATCTTTAAATGAGTAGCAACTAAGCACCAGATACATTGGGACAAAATGAATGGTCCGAAACATAGCAAACGAATGCTACAAAATTTATCGAACGCTTTAACTGCAGAAATCAAACTGTCAAGGAAGCAGATTACATTTGTACTAGGCCTATTCATACTGGACACTGCGCCCCTATAAGGTCAACTGCACAAAATAGGATAAAACTGCCTGCCATATAATCTTACATTGCGAAGCAGTTGCACGTACGTGACACGAGCTTAACGTTACAACAAAAGAACTCCCCGCGAAGAACGTATTTTGATTTTATATTTGTCAAATTAAAAGACAAATTTCAAAATTTTAGGATTGTCTAGGAAAATCTAGGATTGCCAGCTTTAAATTTAGTAAAAACTTAAATCTATCACATTTTAAGAAAAGTCATTTCTCAAACAATTGCTGTTAAACTTTAAGGAACTCAAAGTTATTAACCTTAAACATATTTACAGCTGTCAAGCTTCTACAGACAACGTTGTAAAACCTGACAAACTTAAAGCTTGACAAATTTAAAGCTATTACATTTTGACACACTAACGTTTAAAATTTTTTACTGAAAAGCAGTACTTTAATCTTTTTTTTTCCCGGGCGTAGCTGGCAGCAGGGAGCTATACAGACATGTGGCCCGTAAGAAGTCAATCGCACCGGAACCGCAGATAGCATATCTTAAGTGTGATGGCTGTATTGAAGTTAGTACTTATTGTGGCTTTCTCGAGAGTTTCAGTCTCTCATCGTCTTCCTTGTTCGTTAGGATGTCTTTAACCAGCCTCTTAATAAACCTCCAATTTTCTCTCGTTGCGAACTTCTTCGCATTACTGTTAATGATCTTAATTTTTACCCAGATGGGGTCGGGGTATTACAAATTTGATTGAATGACAGTGCCCAAGATCATACGTTCGTGGCTTTTTGGATACTTTAATCTTTAAAAAAAAATTAAAAGCTGCCGAAGTGAGCAAAAATAAAATCGGAAATCCATAACAAAGCCTTAATCCACCGTTTCCAAAATTGACACTCAATTAGACATATCAATAAAATGGTTCTCTTACTAATTACTGTGACAATTTATTTTGTCATTTTATTTTATATTGATGTTACATTTTTCAAGTCTAATATTGATTCTATATTTGAGACATTTCACGTGAAGCTGACACTGAAAATAATGCCAGATTCCTGATTTTGTTCATATATGGATTAATTGTACTTCTGTATGACCTGAATGTATGTATATCATTAATTTTTTTATGAAGCCTAGTTGCAAATGTAAGCCTTTAAAGAATTGACGAAATTTGATGAATTTTGTTAAAGGTATTGCTGCTTTATCCAAGATCGAAAAACAAGTTTGTAATGTTTTTTGAGAAAACTAAATGTTTTTCTTGGCTGTTGTATAAATTCGAAATTTGATTTTTTTATGTATAGAAAATTGGAGGAAACATTTCAAAGCAGATTTCACTTATCTTCGATATTTTTAATTTTAATCTAACTATGTAGCTTGTAGTATATAAATAATACGTATATAGTTTAGAATGGGATCTGAATTCGTTTTGGAGATAGATAAACTAAAGTGCACAGGCGCTGTACTAATTGTAAGCGCCGCGCCGGTTTGGCCATTTCTTAGGACTGGTGTACAAGCCAACGGTTTAAAAATCACTGCAATGTTAATATTATTATTGCGTATTACAATTATGCTTCTATATATAGTTTCTTGTACTTATTTTTATAATTTAAAAAAACATTGCTTGTTTAAAGTTATAATGAAACAAATACCTGTATGTAGTCGTAAAGGAACGGTTTTATTTTGTAATTTTTACTTACAGTGTGAATTTTAAAGTTATAATAATAACATAAAAGCCTTGATTTTGTCAAGATTTGATAGCTTTAGATTTGCTTTTCTTATCAACCCCTTTAGTGGCGAATTAAATTTCATTTTACCGTTACCGAAATTACGCTTTTTTTCTTGGAATAGTATATTAAAGAACGAGTTCAATAAGCGCAATTGTTCAGGACCATGTTTAGAAAACGACGAGCGTGGCGAGGAGTTTTCTAGTGGACAAAAAACGCTTTATAAACGTGTTTTTTTATACTACTTTTTCTATTTTGCGCCTTTGTATGCCATTTCTAAATAAAAAAAAGCCGATACATATTGAGAAAATATATCACACTCGGCGAGTCATTAACTAACCCATATGAGTTTAATTATATAAGTTTATTAGAAAATCATATATTTTTTAATTTTTATTTTCTATCAGTGGGTGTATTTTATATTGCAAATAAAAAAAAATTTTTTTCATAATAAGAATAAACTTAGACAAACTTGGCCAGGTTGTGCAAAAAAATGATAATCTATCATTGTTAGGCAGTTCTAATAACCAATTATTGTTCTTATTATAATTATTATCATTCCTGTCATCACTTTCGTCGCTAGAACTTTCACTATCAGTTTTATTCAAAATATCATCCAATTCAGCCTTACTGTCAGATTTTAACACTTCACTATCTTCTTCGGATTGTTCAAAATCACTCTCATTTTCTAACGGGCAGTGTAACTCAAAATTTTCAAGAATCTCTTCCAATTCAGTAGATGTACGTCTCTTCCTTTTTCTATTTTCCATAATAAGAAAATTAATTTGTAGGTACATATAATTAATGTAAATAACAAAGAGTTAGTTAAATATGTGGCAAAAAATCAAGGGGTTGTTCCTTGGTCTATTCTAAGAATATTTTGTTCCATGATGATTTCTGAAAAAAACCCTTTGTCTCGAAGATACAGGGTAAACAAAATTTGCGACAATCATATCCGATATTTGTTGAAATAATTAATGCAAATAAAAGTATGGCGTCCGCCAATGAGTCTATGAAGTACAAATAATTAATTAATTTAGCAAGTACAACTTGCTGATGGCAATTCATTAAAATCTGGAGGATTGTACATTGGGTTTCCTAGTCGTAATATTCCCGAAAGAAAAATCTTCAACGACGTTATTCATTCGTAAACATCGACGTCTTCGTGAAACAGGCACATTGAAACGAAATGGAGGGCAAGATTCAACTATGTACTTCTTCGCGGCAAATTGTCAATACTTTGAAGATAAGTTTGGTAAATTCTTAAGGGCAATTTTTTGTATCCATATCATATAAAACGTGTTCAAATACTACCACCTACTGATTATTGTCCACGTATTGCGTAATGACAATAGCTTTTGCAAACATTAGTTCTAATACCTCAATTTTTGACACAGATTCTTTTCGAAGATCGATTTCAACATCAGTTCTCCTTGAAACTTGGGTTGAATTTGTGGGTGACTATTTAATTGAACCGGTATTTCTACCAGCAAGACTTACAGGCGAGATGTATCGCAACTTTTTGGAATAAAAACTGCCCGAGTTTCTGCAGGATGTACCATTGGCGACAACAATTGCAATGCGGTTTATGCACGATGGTGCACCACCACATTTCAATTTGGTGGCTCGTGATTTTTTAACAGCAACATACAGAGATCATGTTTGATCCCCAGACTTAAGCCTTCTAGCTTATTTATTATGGGGCTATCTGAAGTCATTAGTTTACGCTACTCCAGTGGAGAATTTGGACGAATTGCGAAATCGGAGAATTGCAGGGTGTAACTCAATTAGAAACAATCCAGGTGTGTTTGAAAGAATTCGACATTCTATCACGAGAAGATTGAATTCTTGTATCCAGGCTGGAGAAATTAATTTCAAATATTTATTGTAGATTGGCAACTTTACATGTACTTTTTCATAATAAAATTCATAATAAAATATTGTTACTGTCGCAAATTGTGTTAACCCTGTACATTCAAAACAAAGGTTTTTTTCAGAAACCAACCAAACAATTTTTTTCAGATCTATAAAGTGTCAATCCAAACACTGTTTTATGGGTACGAATTGCACTTCAATACCAATTTTGGTATAGCAAAATTTATTGTCACGAATATAGTTCGGATTTACCATTTAATTTATAACATTTGTAAAAGGAACACAGTTCGTGATTATTAATAAAAATATACATATTTTTTATCAGTAATACCCGAACTCTATTCGAAATTGCAGAATAAATGCCGCTGTTTGGCGACCACGAACACAGTTCGGGATTGCCATTTGACGCATTAAAATAGTAATATTTGTCAAACTTTGTCAAACAAATCTAAAGCTATCAAACCTTGCCAAACTCAAAGCCATTAGGTTTTAACCAACAATTGTTTAAAAAATCACAAAAGCCTATACCAATTCCATAGTCCATAAAAAACATAATCATTCAATTGAAATAAAAGCTACTAAAACATAATCGGAAATCTATTATAAAGCCTTAAAACAGGTTTTTAAAATTATCACCCTATTTGACATTTCAATAAAATGTAGCTATTTCAAAACTCTGTGACAATATCGTTTGTCATTCTAATTAATATTGATGTAACCGGCGATTATACTAGATTATTGTAAATCATTTCTCTATTGTATTTTAAATAAATTTTGTCGAAACAGTTTCACATCCGCGTGACATAATTAAAAACCCAAAACTTCCAAAAACCAAATGTAAAAACAGTGTTAGGTAACGTTTTATTTGTTTTTCCCGTCAGTGTAGGTGTTAATTACACTTTCACTGTCCTTTTGTATACCAAAAAAACTAACCCAAACAATTATTACTAAATTATGAATCACAAAAAGACTGAAATTTCCAAAAAAAAAACAACCGCTCATTTTGTGATATGAGAAAGTGCTAATGGAAATTTCTTTTTCTGTGCAAAATCTCGCATAAACATTTGTATTTAGAAGAATTTTTACATATTGGGTTAAAACTATATATAGTTTTTAGTAGTTCTTGTCCTCGATATGATATGCAAAATTTCAGACTAAAACTAGATAAACATCACATATAAATAATTCACAAAAAAAGTTTGCGTTAAATTAGTTAACATAAATTAATTAATTATAAATATGTGAAATCGTATTTGGTATACCACAGGGGTATCCATACTATTTATTGTGCTAAAAACCTTGAAAATCTCGGGGTGATGTGTGTCCTGCGGACGGTTACCTGCGGGGACAACGTCGCGGAGTTTTTAACGGAGGCAATTATCGCTAATTGCTGGCGGCTTCGCGATTATTTACTGAAAATTTATCGTCCACCGACAAGGCATTAATATATTTAATAAGCAAAACCGGTCGAAAGCCGGTCCGATTTATATTTTCATTTATATATTGTTGCGTGATTATTATTATTTGGATAAATCATATCGCCAATAATTTATTGGAACTTGTTAAATTTACAATTTTTTAATGTCTCTGCCTTAAATGGAGATTCCGATACGTGAATCTATAACTCAAAGGCGACCCAACATAAATCTCTTTTTACTTTTGATTTATGGACCTCAATTAGTTAAGCCTTACTGACTTATTTATTTATGCTTATGCGCCCTAAAAGAATACGCAAGATGGTAAAAGTCTTCGTATGCACCATTTATTCGTTTCTTACCCGTAATTCAATTCAACAACGAAAATTATTTGTTAGCTTTCAAAAACTTTCAAAAATTCTAATTTATTTCGTTCACTGAAAGTCGATTAGCTTTTTTTCCTGCATTTTATCAGAATTCGATTCGAGTAAATCCATTTGCTAATTACTCGAATTAATTCGCATTTTCTTTAGTTTTCTTTTTGCAGCGAAAGTGATTTTTAATTACATCAAATCGAGGTCTGAATATTTACAGCTCGTCTGCACAATAGAAAACTAGTTCACCATAAAACTAGATAAGTAAGACTAAACCGATTGGATTAAACTATGTTATATATTATTTTAGGTTAGGTTTATATTAGGTTAAATTATCTTAAGTTAGGTAAAATTATATTAGGCTAGGATAAATTATGTTAGCTTAGATTAAATTATGTTAGATTAGGTTAGGTTTTCCTAACAAGACTAGATAGACAAAAATATACAGACAAGACTAGACAGAGAAGACTAGACAGAGAAGACTAGACAGAGAAAGCTAGAGAGACAGGACTAGACAGACAGGGCTACACAGACAGGACAAGACAGACACGACGAGACAGACAGGACTAGACAGACAAGACTAGACAGACAAGACTAGACATACAAGACTAGACAGGATAGACAAGGCAGAAAACTAGACATACAAGACTAGACAGACAAGACTAGATAGATAAAGCTAGACAGACAAGACTAGACAGACAAGACTAGACAGACAAGACTAGATAGATAAGGCTAGACAGACAAGACTAGACAGACAAGACTAGACTTACAAGACTATACAGACAAGACTAGACAAACAGACTGCATAGGCAATATGTCACACACAAGACTAGACAGAGAAGACTAAACAAACAAGACTACACAGACAAGACTAGACAGACAAAACTACACAGATAGGACTAGGTAAACGAGCCTTTTTTGTAGGGGGGGGGTGGGTCCTGACTAGGCAAGTGGCCCCCTGGAACAAATCCGTAAACTCTGGACCCGCTTGTCGCATAACCTCGGAGTGACGGCTGACTTATAGAATTAGTCTGCATTTTCTTTTGCCATCATTATTGTATGAATTAGCCCCTGATTGGTGTTCCAGTTTGCTTTTCTCTGTAGCATATATGAAATTATTGTTCTGAGGCTAATAGGTTCTTACATGATCATTTGAGCTTCCTCTCTTTCCGTTTGCCATCTCCAACAATGGAAGATGGTGTGACTGCCGCTGTCTGTTTCTCCACAGTATACACATAAACCGTCCGTTGCTCTGCCAATGTTGTGGAGGTTATCCCTGAAGCAACCGTGGCCGGTTAGTACCTGGGTAAGATGGTAACTAGCCTCCCCATATTTTCTATTCATCCAGGAGGATATGTCCGGTATCAGCAATTGGGTCAACTGTCCTTTTTCATTTAGCAGCTATCTTCTTTTCCAAACCTCAATGAGTTCTTCTGTGGCAAGTTGTTTTTCTTTCTTGCTATAATTAGAGTCGTGCTGCTTTTTTCGCTCTTTTTGCGCGCAGGTCTATTGGTGGTATTCCCAAGATAACTTGAGCGGCCTCTCCTGAAACTGTACGGCAAGCGCTGCATGCACGCAGAGCCATTTTCCTCTGGACGGCTGCGAGTTTGTGGAGATTTCGTTTTTTCTGTAGCTCCTAAATCCACAATGGAGCGCCATACAACTTAACGGACTGAACTACAGTGCTAAGTACTCTACGTGAGCTGTTCTTTGGTCCCCCTACGATTGGCATTAGTTGTTGTATGCATGCCATTGTCCTCATTCCTTTTCCTGCCGCTACGGTTATATACGCCCCAAAAGATAATCCTGTCTATAACTAACCCGAGATATTTGATTGTTTCCTTCGATATTATTATCACCTCTTCCACTTTATATTTTACGAGTTGTCTTTGGATTGTGAGAAGGACCGCTTCAGTTTTTTCAGGCGCCAAGCTCAGGCTCTTCGATTTCATCCACGCACTGATCTGTTCTATTGCATGTTTGCTGTTTGCATTTTTTTCTTCTTGTCTCGAATTGTCCTACTTTGGACCACGCTTGTTCAACTGTTGGGCTTTGATCTTTGCCCAGTATTGTCAAATCTTTGCGTATCTTTGCACCTTCTGCCGGTGTAACTGCTTTTTCTCTTCTGTCCAGGGGGTACCTTTCCTTAGGGGCATTTACTGAAATACACGGACTTCCTTCAGAGTGCGTCACACAGATTGTCTGTTTTGGTGATCTGTTATTCCTAATTCTTTAATATCCTTCTCGGTTTCTGTCAACTAAGTTGTACGAACCTTCTTGTTTTGCCAGAACGTTAACAGACGGTTGGTTAGTAGGTTTGGAGGCAATCTTGCAACGTGGCTATAGAAAAGTACCCTCCTTTTCCTTGCATAGTTAGAGAGCATCTCAATATGTTCGTAGAGCTCAGAGTTGTGCCGCCTTCGGAACTCCCCATCTTCCTTTACCGGGCCTAGGATCTTCCTGAGGAATCTCCTCTCTCTGATTTGCAATTTCTCTACCAGACCTCTTCGGTTCAAGGAAAGATACTCCAAGGCATACAAGGCCTCTGGTCGTAAGACTAATGTGTAGTGCTTAATTTGGAGGTTGAATGACAGGCATTTCTTATTGTAGGTGTTCTTAGTCAGTCGATAGGGTAGTTCTAACTTGCTGACTCTCTTGGATAATTATGCTTTTTCTGATAAGTTGGGTTTAATCCATTCGCCAAGATACTTAAATTTTTCAGACCTCTTGATGTTTCCCTGCTCTAGTAACATCTCTCTGTTTGCTTCTCTGATGTTGTTGAAGAATTGTGTTTTCTCCAGCGACACTTGAAGACCCACTTTGGCAGCCTGTTTTGTGAGGCAATTTACCTGCATTGTTGCTATCGCAAGAGAATCAGCAATCAGTACCATGTCATCTGCAAAGGCCAGGCAATCTACAACCAGACCATCGTTCTTACGTCCCAGGTAGATACCACTCTGAGCACCCGAATTGACCGGTTCCTTGCGCCATTCTCTCATTACCTTTTCAAGGACACAGTAGAAGAGAAGTGGTGAAAGTCCATCTCCTTGTCTCACACCAGTTTATATTTCCAAGCTTGCTGAAATGTCGCCTCTAAATTTAACTTTGCAGCTCTAAGTTCTGTTCTCGCTGTTACGACTAGTGCAATATCATCCGCGAAACCGATTATGGTAGCCACCAAAGGTAGCTTCATTGTTAAGACTTCGTCGTATAACATATTCCACATGGTAGGTCCTAGAATTGAGTCTTCAGGAACACCGCTAACAATTTGTCGTTTTATTTTCCAGTCTCCTAGTACTAGTATGTATAGGTAAGGAGATTTGCACCTTATTGTCAAGCTGTTCATAATATACGACGCTCAAGGCGTTGATATTGCTGTTTGCATCAGTTTGTCAAATCTTTGCGCATCTTTGCGTCTTTCTACCTTCTCTAAACTCTAAACCCATATTGTTTTTCCGACAGTCCCACTCCCGCCTCGAGTTCTCTCTTTAATCTTGATTGCAAGAGTTCCTCCAAAAGTTTGCCGGACACATCCAATTGGCCGATAGGCCTATAAGATATTGGATTTCTTAATGGTTTATCTCTTTTCGTAAAGAGTGCAAGTTTTGCTTGCTTTCATGTAACTGGGAAGGTTCCGGCAGTTAATAGGCTATTCATTACTTTTAGAACGACTTTAGATTGTTGACTAGCGGTTATCTTCACCATCTCAGGTGGCGTTCCATCGGGGCCTAGTGTTCAGGTAGACGGGACTAGGCAGACGAGATTAAGCAGACAAGACTAAAAAGACAAGACTAAACAGGCAAGACTAGATAATAGGCAAAACTAGATAGAGAAGACTACACAGACTCGCAATTCTTGGATTAAGAAGGAGGTAAAATGGTCAGCCAACTAAGGGATATTCACTCTCCAAAAACAATATCCAATAATTAAAAGTAAATACTTAAGGCAAAAAATAAATACTCTATGGTTATTAAATCGTCAAAAAAGTGTTTCTTTCGTCATAAAATAATACGAATATAAATAAATATAATAAGCACGAAATAGACAAAGAGCCTTCTGAAAAGTAATAAAGTAGCAGACGAATATATCTAGCGCAGCAGAACCAATCCAAATGGAGGAAAATGCATGTTAGTTACTCATCCAAAACAGATTGCAACAATCTTCAACAACTTTTTTGAACAAGCACCGAATATAATCCGCCAAGAGATCCAACTAAAATACATCACTGATGAGCATATCAGACTCAACTAACAAACAATATTCCTGGAAACATTTACAACAAATAAAATCCTACAGATTATGGAGTCACTAAAAAATACAAGCTGTGGCCCTGACCCACTGTCTACCGTCGGAGATCAGACATGTACTGGTACATCTAATAACAGACATTGTGGAGACCCAAACGTCTCCTTCTGTACTGAAATCTTACCAGAAATTTTAGAAAACGCAATAATAATAAACCGCTATAAAAATGAGATAAATAGGAGATAATAAACCGTGATAAAATAGGAGATAAGTCGCAAGCAAATAACTAACGCCCTATAGCCCTAATATCGGTTCTAGCAAAGATATTAGAACATTGCATGCGGATTAGAATGTTGCCCTTAATAGAAAATTCCACCTAGTGCCAAACCAACAGCACGGTTTCTCCAGAGCTAAATCTACAACAACAGCGTTAACCGAATTCTATAACAAAATTTTAGATGAAGAAAATCACCCGATTGGTATCTTCTGCTACTTATCGAAGGCATTCGACTGTGTGTCGCACAGACAACTCCTTAAGAAAATTTACAATTACGGAATAAGAGGTAAATCTGATAGATGGCTCAAATCATTTCTCACAAATAGGAAACAATTAGTGAAAGTAAAATGCGGATCGAAACTGGCCAATCCGACTTCAATTGTGTAAACATAGGTTGTCCCGCAGGGCAGCATCTAGGCTCCAACTCTATTCTTACTATATACTGCAGACCTGGTCAGCTACATCGGAGATCAACACTGCACCTTTTATGCTGATGAAACTGGTTTTATCGTCTCCGCAAAGACGATCTCGTCTTTGGTTCTTCCGAAGCCTTAAGAGATGGTACCACCCGTATTGTTCCGTGATTTATTTAAATACGAACTTATTTTCTTATTGTATTTTCTTTGTTCCCCAGTTTTATCAAAATTTAAAACTGGTGTAGATAATTTTCACACTTATTTTAAGAGACAATTCTTTGTAAAATATTGAAAGAAGCAGTTGCAAAATAGAAAAAGATCTGTGAATTCTGGACAATATCTAAGTGTCATACACCGCGGTGTCCAATGACGAATTTTCTTCTGGTAAATCCTGAGATTCAACATTCATCTCCTGTTTAAAGAAATCTAGCTGGCTCAACCACGTGGTGGAACCTTCGAACTCTGCAGGACCAGGTATACACCAATTGTTGAAGTGGTGAGTGGGTCCTTCGTACACTGGTGTTTTCATTTGTTTAATTTTCCGCATAGAATTTTCAATTTTTTTTTTTCTATAATCGTACGCAAGTACACATGGTAATGGCTATTTACACGCCACACCACTTTTTCAACAGAAATAAAACATAATACGTTATATTCACGTAGCAACTACCCCATACGCAATTCACGTATATTCATACAGCACGTCGCGACTAATCCATAGACATCCAGTTGAAAATAATTAACGACGAAATTAAACCGACTAAGGTGGCTAAATTCCTGAGAATTTATTTAGAGAAACATCTTCAATGGAACACTACCATACAACATATGTGATCCAAGCTACATAGGAAGCTGTTTCAAATTAGGTATCCACGCCAATTTATAAAAATCGGAGATCTCCTTAGATTCTACTTTGCGGAGTTCCAATCGATAATTTCATATGATATTCTGCTTTGGGGTTGCTTATCACAAATTGAATCCATATTCATTGTGCAGAAGATAACTTTCAGATCCCTAATGGGTATCAATGTCATTAACACCTGTAGACCCTTTTTCAAGAAGCTGGGTATTCTCACAGTCACAAGTTTTATATATTCTAGAACTAACATGCTACATCCATAAACAGAAGCACACCACCCAGAAGCATCTGTATAAACATCAATACTACACAAGAATTTAACACCAACTATACAGGCCCAAAACAAACCTAATAATCTGTGGAAAAGATCCAAATTACCAGGGAGTAATCATTTATAACAAACTAGCCATTAGTGTAACAGAGGAAAAATCCTATAAAAAATAGGAAAACAACAAAGGACATCCTCCTCATCAACCCAATCTACAACCTCGAAAAATTTACAATATATACTAAAAATGTAAACTCTAACAGTATATTGTAAATATCAAATATTTGACACTTCCTATAGATTCTATATCTCATGGGCAATAAATTACTTGATTTGATTTGACTATACAGATAAGATAAAACTAGAGAGATAAGACTAGGCAGACAAGACTAGACAGACAAGACTAGAGAGACAAGACTAGACATACAAGACTAAGACTAGACAGACAAGAATAGACAGATTCGATGTTAGATTAGTTTACTTTAGGTTAAATTCTGTTAGGTTTTCCTGTGTGCAGAGTCAAACAAAATTTGAATCTTAAAATAAAGTCATAATAGTGTCTAAAATAGTGTCATAAAATGAATAATGTTAAAAAACCGATTTTGTCGAACATATCTATTAATAATTGGTAATCTTGTCGTGTAATTTAGATTTACTACACGATAAGAGTATATCATTAAATATTCGTGTAGTAGTAAATCTTGAGGATAAAGAACCGATAAATCTAGATTTATGCAATAGAAAGTGACAATGTCGACACCCACAGCGGGAAAGAAAAAAACTACAAAAGAAACTGCGCCCAAAATGTAGAAAGCAGTGAGACAAGACGAACTATCCCAAACTAATTCCTGCTGTTTCGAAATACAAGGACACTTTAAAATTACATTTTTGTTGTTATCTCTTGGCGAGCTATCTAGACGAGTTATCTAGTTTCTCCTGCTGAAACGTAAGCTGTGGGAGTTTACTCGCAGGAATTTTTCGGTTTTTTGTTTCCTGCTGCACGTTCCGCTGATTACGCCACGGATCCGATAAAGAAATTTCTTGTCTTTTTTTCGTCATTTTTTTGAATTAGTTGCACCAGTCATCGTTGCTTCCACGAAGAAATTTATTGTTACGACCGAGACCGCTTGAGTTACAAAACCATTTTTCTAGATAACGACTTTCTTTTTTTCCAGCTTATTGCATTGAGTAATCATTGAATAATTTCAATAACAAAATAAATATATCCGTTTGGATTAGTCAGAAGACCAAAAAAAATCGAGTTTTGACACAAATAACAAATCCCTGTTTAATTACTAAATGAACTAATATTAGGTACAACTTATCAGAAGACTAAAAAATATGAGTTTTAAAATAATTATCAAATTTCTAAATAAACTAATATTAGTCACAATCGATTTACGTTTCTGTATTACTAATACTAATTCTATTAAAAATTAAGATTCTTGACTAAACATATTTTGAAAGTTAAGAGTTATTAAATGAAGTGACTTACTTAGCTAACTAATCTATAAACAAAATCATTTTTTAGTTTCTGTTAGTGTGTCGCGTTCTGGATACGCGTGTAGAGCTGCAGACAATGAACCGTAAAGAAGACAATACTCCATTAAATCGCCCTCAGATTCTTTCAGTCGACCAAATCTCTCGGAGGAACTAACTTTCTTGAATAACAATTTAAGCGATCGAAAATTATTAGTCTCGGCCGATGAAACGCGCGGCCGATGCGGAAACGCAAGCCGACAAACGGACACGTCTCCATTTAGTTAGTATTGTCTGAATTTTAAGTATTATGAAATTAATTCCTAGAAATCATGTAAAACGTGACCTATTAAATCGAGCTTGGTAAATTTGTCTAGCCTGTGAAGTATTACCAGTTTACACGTAACTGTCTTGTCTGTCTAGTTCTTGTCTGTTTAGTCTTCCCCTCATAGTTTTATCCGGCTAGTCTTGTATTGTTTCAAATTTTACCTTCGTAGATTAAACGGCTTTAGCTGTGCGTCAGTCAATCAGAAAGCCGGCAAGACACTTACACTTATAATAAGAAAGATATCTAAATTTATCTAAAGTGGATTTATCTAAAGCGTATGATACCGTGAACCACAACCTGTTACGTCAAAAATTATGTGTGTATGGCATTAGAGGAGTAGCCCTGCAGTGGATCGAATCATATCTAAAAAACCGATCGCAAATAACAGAAATTTCAACAGGACAGGATAAAATCAAGTCCGAAATCAGAACTACCAATGTGGGGATTCCGCAGGGAAGTGTGTTGGGCCCCATATTATTTACAATATATGTAAATGATCTGCCTCAAACGACTATAGAAACAGATACAGTCATGATAAATTACGCAGATGACATAAGCCTCATAACCACAAACAAATATTTAGAAGATATCCCGGGGAAAGTTAGAACTACCATTAAATTACTAAACACGTGGTTTGATGAAAATAAATTAATCATGAACGAAGAAAAAACGAACGTAATATTTTTTAAAACAAAACGGGACCAAAGATTATTCCCCAAAGAAATAGTAATCTCGGACAACACACTAAAAGTTCAAAAGTGCGTTAAACTGTTGGGAATATATTTTGACGAGAATTTGGATTGGGAAATGCACATAATTAATTTATCAAAGTAACTCAATAGGTCTGTATATGCGATGAGAATACTTAGACGATATTTAGATACAAATACGCTAAAAACAGTTTATTACGCTAATATACACAGCCTATTGAGGTTCGGGATCATGTTATGGGGCAGCGGAACATTGATAAACGATATTTTCAAAATTCAAAAGGAGGCTATCCAAATTATTTTCGATCTGGAATTCACCGAGTCGTGCAGAGTAAAATTTAGAAAAGCGGAAATCCTAACAACAACAGGAACTTATATATATGAAAGTCTGATTTTTCTATTTAAACATAAAAATTACTTTAGCGATTTAAAAGTAAATAACGGAAAGAATACCAGACAAAACTGGGTAAATTACAACTTCCCAACACATAACCTTAGCATGACAGAAAAAATGCCGCCCTACAGTAATATCAAACTATTTAACGCGCTACCAATGAATTTAAAACGAAAAAATAATATTAAGTAATACAAGCAGCACATACGAAAGATTCTTCTCCATATCGAGCCCTACACCCCACATGAGTACTACACCAGCATTAAATCACCAAATTACCTAATTTGAATTCGATTTTAATTTAAGAATCAAGAGAATCGTATGAGGAATCTTCAATTTAAAAAGGACTTGACGCTGAGTTCATATAATGTATCATCGAGGTGATGAAGGTAGTGATACTGAGATCCTAAATCGCCATAAGTTTGAGAGAGATATATTACTAATTTACCCATACTCCATAAAGGAATATTACCTGGGAGTTAAGCCTACTGGAATTTAAAGGCTAACCCATAGTTCATTTAGCTTACATATGTTCACAATTCGTTTTCTTTCTAAATGTAATTGTTATACGTTGTAGCTTATAAATGAAATAAATTGATAATTAATTGATATGAATAATTTAGTGAGAAGTTTGGGAAAGGACAAAGAAGTTCTGAATACAGTTAAGACTCGAAAGCTACAATATCTGGGACATATAATGCGTAACGAGGGCCGATATGTCCTTTTGCAGAAGAGCCTCCAAGGCAAGGTATATGGAGCTGGAGGAGTGGGCAGAAGGAGAATATCGTGGTTGAAAAATTTAAGAACGAGGTTCAACCAATCAACCACTTAGCTTTTCCGCGCTGCTGTTAACAAAGTTCGAATAGTCAACATGATAGCCAACATCCGGAACGGATAGGCAGTGTGGGGTGGAATGTTCTGCGATGGTGTCGTGGGTTTTTTTGATGGAACCGTTCATGGCCCCAGGTATCTTAAAATGTTGATCGAAGTTGTGGTACTACAACTGCAAGCACGGCCCGACTTTGCGGAATTGTTGTTTCAACAGGACGGGACCCCACCACATTATTCTTTTGCGGTCCGTCGATACCTGCGTCGGGCATTTTCGCGTCATTGGATGGACAGGCGGGGGAGCATTGAGTGGCCACCACGTTCCTCGGACTTAACTCCAATGGATTTTTTTATCTGGGCAGTAGTAAAGGATAAGGTTTATACCAGAAAACCCGTCACAGTACAACAGTTGAAGAATTTCATCGATGATGCTTTTGAGGACATTCGTTCTAACTTGAATTTGTATTGCCCTGTGTAGGAGAGTGTCGAGGATAGGTTGCAGGACTGCATCAATGCCGAATGTGAACATTTTGAGCACCTTGGGAATTAAATATGTAATTAAACCTGTAATTAAAAAATTAAATAATAAAAGTATTGTTGTATACCAACTTTGGGGCCTCTCGGTATGTAAATGACTTATCTTATATGTATACTCTCAATCGCAAGATAAATAAAGAATTTGACTTGATTTGATCTTAATCAATTATTTCGTTGGTGTATACCATGGTCTTCATAAAGCCCTATCAAAAGAAATCAATGTGGTTAAGGTTGGGTGATCGAGGAGGCTATGGAACAGGACCACCTCGACCAATCCACTTATTTTCAAACACATTTACTAAATGTAGTCGAACTAAAGCATTAAAATATGGCGGTGCCCCATCTTGAAGAAGTCACATTTGTTGACGCGCATTCAAAGGAACTTCTACCAATAGTTCGATGAACTGATTTTGCAAAAAGATGAGAAACACATGAGGGGGATAAGTTGTCATAAGTTACTTTCCCATAAATTAACAATATGTCAACGTATTCTCTGTTTTTGCGATGGACTATTTTTACTGAATACACCTATTGAACACAACCAACTACTGAATAAATTGTATAATCTGGGAATTCGTAGTAAACTAGGTAACTTTATTAAATCATTCCTTTAAAATAGATTACAATATACAAGAATCTTCTCTAATATTAAAATCTTCACCACGGAGCCATTGAATATAAATTACGCGGTTCCTCAAGGGAGTGTTTTCGGGCCAACTCTATTTTTACTATACATGGCGGATATGGTCTCCTACATTGAAGAAACGAAATGTGTATTTTATGCGGACGACTCAACTTTCGTAATATCAAGAAAGTTCCCAATACAAAATGAAAGAGAAGGTAATTTAATTCTTCAAAAAGTAGTAAATTGGTTCTCAGCAAATAATCTTTTTCTCAACAGTGACATAACAGAATATGTAATATTAAAAACCCAACGAGGTAACTACGCTGAGAATTTAATCTTAAAAGTTGCTAACATAAACATTAATAGAGTTAAGCATACAAAATTTCTTGTGTCCATTGAGGAATACTTAACTTGGAATATAGAAATAGGAAACATCACTAAAAGGCTACTAAAGGCATCTAAAGGCATTTGTAATCCGGTAGCTCAGAAGTATAATAACCATGAAAATCTGTAAAATTTTTACAATGCCGAAGTTCAACAGCATAGTAAAAATTTTACAGATTTTCATGGTTTATACTATCTCTCTTAGCTTAAGGAGTTCTGGTTTGGAGAAACTCAAATAAAATTGTTAATGTTCTGATGGCACAGAAAAGAATAATCTTTTCCTTGATGGGTATTTCCTCACGAATATCTTGTAAACCCATTTTTAAACGGTTACAAATACTAACCGTAATCAGTATATACATATTAGAAGTGCCAAGTTTTATACACAAAAATAGTATCGATAGAAATATGGATATACACCACCATAATACTAATCTACAAATCTGTAGTAAATCACCAATCAATTTTGGAGTGTCTATTTACAATAAGCACCCTAGTGACTTTACCAATGAAATTTCTTACAAAGTTTCCGGGCAAAAAACTGAAATATGTTTTAGTAAAACAGACATTATATTCTTTCAAAGAATTCGTTAGTTTATGTGTGTAATTACTATTTTTATGACAATGCATATATCCATCTTGTACATTCAATACGTAATACATGATTTTTGATTTGATTTGGTTCTTTCTTTACTAGGATTTATTCGGAAAAATTTATTTCAAATCACAATGCAATCTAATTATATAACACGTGCCCAATACTGGGCAATATCCAAGGCGCTCAGAGTGGCCAACAGGAGATCTTCCTCTGCACAAGATGAAGGCCACAGAGGGCAATGAAGCATGTGTCTTGTGGTTTGTTCTTGTCCACATTCGCAAGACGTATCACATGTATTGAGGCACCATCTTCTCAGATTGTCTCGGGATATTTCAACTCCTGATCGTAGCCTGTTTAGGGATTTCCACACCAACTACTTCTTCAGCTACTGGCATCCAACTGCCGGGGTGGGAGGTCGATTTCTTCTATATATCCAGGCTTGATGAGCTCTTACGTTGAAAACACACTGTAAGAATAATAAAATGAAAATCTCCACACGAAACAACCTGATTCGCAAACTAGTAGGGACACAATGGGGCTCACATTCAAAGACTAATCGCACTTCTGCAATGGCATTGTGCTTTTCTACTGCTAAATTTGTTTCCCCAGTTTGGTGCGGGTTATTTCATACCAGGCAGGTAGATATAGCTTTGAAGCTATTCAACTATTCAAGCTTTGAAGCCAACCGGTGAGATGGTAAGCATCTCAGATATCGTCAGGAAGCTCTTTCGGGACCTCAGCCGTTGTTGAGGAGGATATATCCATGCAGTGGATATGCGCTGTTCTCTTCCACTCTCAGCCTCTCCCTGTTGGCAGCCACTTCTCTGCGTACAGAAGGTGGTGCTATTCCAGCCAGGTAATAGAGCTTATCTGTTGGGGTATGTTTTAAGCAACCTGTTATCAACCTACAGGTTTCGTTCAAAGCTATATCTACCTGCCTGGTATGAAATGACCCGCACCAAACTGGGGAAGCAAATTTAGCAGTAGAAAAGCACAATGTCATTGCAGAAGTGCGATTAGTCTTTGAATGTGAGCCCCATTGTGTCCCTACTAGTTTGCGAATCAGGTTGTTTCGTGTGGAGATTTTCATTTTATTATTCTTACAGTGTGTTTTCAACGTAAGAGCTCATCAAGGGTTACTCCCAAGTATTTAGGGGTGTGACAATGCTGCAATGCGGGTGCCTGACCATTCTATGCGTAACTCACGATGAGTTTCCGATCCTTAAGTGGAAGGCGCATATTTCTGTCTTAGATGAATTTCGTCAGAGTTGGTTCCAACTGTAATAACTTGATAGATTTCTCAGGGCAGATGTCAGATCTCTTTCCACTGATTCAAAACTTGCGCTCTGCGCAGCAAGGGCTAGGTCGTCTGCATACAAGAGGCTTCTTGGGTCTGGGGACAGTGGCTGATCGTTGGTATAAATGTTGAAGAAAGATGGGGATAATTGCCTGACTGACCAGGGCGCTCCCTGAGGTAGAACATTTTCAGTACTCTCCAACGACTGCGTTGCCCCTGAGTCCTGTTGCCCCTGAGTCCACAAAAAACGGTTTTGAATGAGAGTGCTGATAAGTCTAACTAGATGGAAATCCTTGGTCATACTGTACAACTTGGCATGGAGCAACAGATGATGGACATTGTCGTACGCTGCTGAAAGATCCACAAAGATCCCACTATCTTTTAAACCTTACTCAGTTTATAGATTATGGGTTTGAAACTCGGCAGGTGACAGGCGCGGTCTGTCACCTGCCGAGTTTCAAACCTATAATCTATAAACTGAGTAAGGTTTAAAAGCTGCCCTTTAAAACTTTTATATGGTCTAAATCCTGCTTGTTCAGGAATGAGAAGAGGGTCAATTACACGTACAATTCTATTCAAAATCATACGTTCAAATAGTTTATAGAGGTGACTCAGAAGACTAATTGGCCTGATGTTCTTAGGATGGTTTGCTTCCTTACCAGGTTTGAGAAGGGCTAACACCCTGCTCTTTCGCCAGATCTTTGGTCAGGCAATTATTGAAAAGCTGCAGGATCCACAGTGCAGTAACAACCGACGAAACAACTTCACAGATGGGTAAAGTTACTTAGTAAAAAAATCACTGATAATTTGATCCATTGAGCGCAAAAGCGGACTAACCCCAACACATAAAACTGAGTTATTTGGCATGCAAAATAATTGGATTATAAAGCTTTTTTTTTTTTTCTTCGAAACGTTTTTGCATTTGTTCATGTTATGTAGCTTCTGATTCTATGCAAGATGTCTATTATTGGAAACAGAACTAGTTACGCCAATATTTATTGAAAAACATGATTTTGATGAGGGTTGGCCCACTTTTGAATTGGCTTGTTTTAAATTTTTATGGCATAGTCCGTTAACAAATTCATTTAAATGCTAGAGTACGACTTATTAAAACCAAAACTTATTACAAAACTTTGTTGCACATCTTCGTCTTCGCTACAAAAATCAAGTACAGCGACATCATTTACATCGTTGTTGGTGGTTGCGTGAAAAATAGGTGGAATATATTCCAACAAGCTAAGGTCTTTCTTTCTAACAGATTTATGCAGCACCCATTAGGATAAAGTACATCTATTTTTTAGATTAGTTTGGAGTGTCTTTTGCTGATATCAACTTTATTAAACTGCACGTCAATATTGTTTGAATATTTGATATAGATTTTAAACGGCTCTTCTCTCACAAAACGCAACCATTCAATCTTTAACCACTCCACTTTTGATTGGTCCTCAGCAGATTTTCGATTTGTTATATTCCTCTCAGGCAAATCTAGTGTTTAGCGTTTAGGAATACTGATTTTACGAATATGTTTCAGATTTATTAACAACTTTGATCATTGTAAATAAAAATGATAACTGTAAGTCATAATTTCCTAGCTTATAAAACTCGTTAAATATTAGAATTTGCCTCTCTTCATTTATCTTCGAATAACACTTGTTAATGCAACGGCATGCACCTGTTTTTTGGTTGTTTTTTATGTACAAGATTACCCTTCGAATTTACATATTCTTCACCATGCGCATGCTTTGCTTTTCTCTGATTCCGCATCCAAACCTGTTCGTTCCTAACACGTTTTTTTTTCTTTGCTTCGTATACCACAACTCTCATCTACTTCCAATATGATTTAGGATCCGGTATACTTGCAGAAGACCGGCTATTCTCATCAGATGGCATGTATTCTGAGTGTGATTCTCGAAAATTATCTGGCTCCTCGCCAGATTGAATTATAATACGAAAATATTACCCTGCATTTCCTCTCCCACGGTTTTTGATTGTGTTGTCAAAACTTATGCACAATATTTGTGTATAATACAAAAATTGCGACTTAATAAACCTACAAAACTTCTACTTATTTTCACAATGGCAAATCCATTAACCTATCTTTTTAACTACACATTCCATCACATATTTGTATCTGGACTGAGCAAAAACGGACCAACCAACTTTAGTCCACTACTGCACACTGACAATATAAAAAACATTCAATGCAACAACTCTTTTTATTGTGCCATCTAATTTTGATTAAGAAAATCTGGGCTAATTCACTTTTGATCGATTCAGAAAGTAAAATAAATTACGTTAATGCCAAAAACGCAAAATCAGAAAAAATGTGGCTTAGTCCGCTTTTGCGCTCAATGCCTCATTTATCGTTTGAAATTGAATTTATAGCAATTTCTTTGCGTATTGCGATGCCACCGTGTACATGGTCGGTAAATACACACTTTCGGATACATAATGAAATGTCGAAGTGAGAAATTTTTAGCTTACTTCAAGTGCGTTACTTGCAGAGAAATGCATAATGGGTTGTCCGAGATAAGTAAGTAGGGGAAGATGATGCGTTCTAAAACCACCACCTCCTTATGGGATTTACATGTAATCTAGCCCCTTATGGGGGAATTACATGTAAAATCTAGCACGATGCCCCTATGGAGATTTACATGTAAATCTAGCACGAAGCCCCTTATGGGAAATCCTATGCAAAATAGTTCTAAACACGTCTGAGCGAGAATGTCTAGATGACGCTGCAAGATACGTGTACGTTGGATAATGGGAAAATTCAAAATGAGGGGTGAGGGGTGAAAATTCAGATAGGGGTTGATTCAAATGAGATTATGGGGGATTTAGATTGACAAGACTAGACAAACAAGACTAGACAGACAAGACTGGACAGACAAGACTAGACAGACAAGACTAGACAAACAAGACTAGATGGACAAGACTAGACGGACTAGACTAAACCATTTTAAACCATTTGATGATAAAAATCAAATCTGGTGTCAGAACGGCTCTAGCATGTGCCCTAAGGGCGCACCAACCGCCTACCCCTCAGTAGATGACATCATCCGCCGCGGCAGATATTGCTAAACTAATTATGTCGATGCTGATTGGTTGATTAACGAATAAATAATTACAGTTGACCTTTCCCCTAAATTTATATGTAATGGACGAGGCTAGACAGACAAGACTAGACTGTCTGTCTAGTCTTGTCTGTCTAGTTAGATGAAGCTAGATAGACGGACCTAAATACATGAGACTAGATAGACGGGACTAAATACATGGGGCTAGATACATGGGACAAGACTATACGGGACTAGATACATGGACTAGATATGACTGAACTAAAATATATAAGGGATTGTTTATTTTAACTAAAATATATTTTTGATTGTTTATTCGTTTAACTTAATAATCTGCGTTTTTATTTTGATTCACTGTCCCGGCTTGGCGATTAGACGCAGCTCACCGTCTAGCGCTGATTACAACTCCTGTTATCTTCTCAGCGGTGCGCGAGCGGAGAAAATAATAAATTATGAAGCGTGGTCTAGTCAATTTCTTAGGTTTGATTTTCGTTTTAATTTAATAAACATATTCACGTGAAACATCCAGCATTTCATTTATATAAACCAGAGTTCAATTTTCTGGCATCCACTTTTCATCTACTTGCATCCACTTTTCATCTACTTGCATCCACTTTTCATCTACTTGTTGCATCCACTTTCTATCTACTTGCATCCACTTTTCATCTACTTGCATCCACTTTTCATCACGCTAAACAGGGTGTGAGGCCTATGTAACCCCACGCTAAACAGGGTGTGAGGTCTATGTGACTCCACGCTCAACAGGGTGTGAGGTCTATGTGACCCCACGCTCAACAGGGTGTGAGGTCTATGTGACCCCACGCTAAGCAGCGTGTGAGGTCTATGTGACCCCACGCTAAGCAGGGTGTGAGATCTATGTAACCCCACGCTTAACAGGGTGTGAGGTCTATGGTGCACCACGTTTAAGAGGGCGTGAGGTCTATTTTTAGTCAGCTTTAATCAGCTTTTAAACAGCTTTAATCCCATTGGGTTAGTTGTATTAGCATTAAGTTAGGTTAGCATTAGGTTAGGCTACGTGAGGTTAGGCATGAAGTGGGCATGAAGGTTATTCCTAACCTCACGTAGCTTAACCTAATGCTAACCTAACCTAATGCTAACACAACTAACCTAATGGGATTAAAGCTGATTAAAAGCTGATTAAAGCTGACTAAAAATAGACCTCACGCCCTCTTTAACGTGGGGCACCAGAGACCTCAAACCCTGTTAAGCGTGGGGTTACATAGACCTCACACCCTGTTAAGCGTGGGGTTATATAGACCTCACACCCTGTTTAGCGTGGAGTCACATAGACCTCACACCCTGTTTAGCGTCGGGTTACATAGACCTAACGCCCTATTTAGCGTGATAAAAAGTGGATGCAAGTAGATGAAAAGTGGATGCAAGTAGATGAAAAGTGGATGCAAGTAGATATAAAGTGGATGCAACAAGTAGATGAAAAGTGGATGCAAGTAGATGAAAAGTGGATGCAAGTAGATATAAAGTGGATGCAACAAGTAGATGAAAAGTGGATGCAAGTAGATGAAAAGTGGATGCAAGTAAATGAAAAGTGGATGCCAGAAAATTGAACTCTGGTTTATATAAATAAAATGCTGGATGTTTCACGTGAATATGTTTATTAAATTAAAACGAAAAACAAACCTGAGAAATTTACTAGACCACGCTTCATAATTTATTATTTTCTCCGCTCGCGCACTGCTGATAAGATAACAGGAGTTTTAATCAGCGCTAGACGGTCAGCTGCGTCTAATCGCCAAGCCGGGACAGTAAATCAAAATAAAAACGCAGATTATTAAGTTAAACGAATAAACAATCAAAAATATATTTTAGTTAAATTAAACAATCCCTTATATATTTTAGTTCAGTCTTATCTAGTCTCATGTATCTAGTCCCGTCTAGTCTTGTCCCATGTATCTAGCCCCATGTATTTTGTCCCGTCTATCTAGTCTCATGTATTTAGTTCCGTCTATCTAGCTTCGTCTAACTAGTCTTGTCTGTCTAGTCTTGTCTGTCTAGCCTCGTCCATTACATATAAATTTAGGGGAAGGGTCAACTATAATTATTTATTCGTTAATCAACCAATCAGCATCGAGATAATTAGTTTAGCAATATCTGCAGCGGCGGATGATCTACTGTCATCTACTGAGGGGTAGGCGGTCGGGCGGTATCTCCCTTAGGGCACATGCTAGAGCCGTTCTGACACCAGATTTGATTTTTCTCATCAAATGGTTTAGTCTAGTCCGTCTAGTCTTGTCCATCTAGTCTTGTCTGTCTAGTCTTGTCTGTCTAGTCTTGTATGTCTAGTCTTGTCTGTCTAGTCTTGTCTGTCTAGTCTTGTCTGTCTAGTCTTGTCTGTCTAGTCTTGTCAATCTAAATCCCCCATAATCTCAATTGAATCAACCTCTATCTGAATTTTCACCCCTCACCCCTCATTTTGAATTTTCCCACTATCCAAAGTACACGTATCTTGCAGCGTCATCTAGACATTCTCGCTCGGACGCGTTTAGAACTATTTTGCATAGAATTTCCCATAAGGGGCTTCGTGCTAGATTTACATGTAAATCTCCATAAGGGGCATCGTGCTAGATTTTACATGTAATTCCCCCATAAGGGGCTAGATTACATGTAAATCCCATAAGGAGGTGGTGGTTTTAGAACGCATCATCTTCCCCTACTTAAGTAGTTTAAGGAACTCTTATCTTGTACGTAGACCGTTGCAGTTCTCTTGGATTATGTATATTATTTTCTTTTCGTGTTAGTGGTACCAGTTAAAGGTTTAGTAGTGCTCTTCGCGGCCGTTTAAAGATTTTCGAGCGATTTTGTCTTCTTTGGGTTTGATTTGTGTGTGGTAATAGGACAGTACTTTCCTGGAAATCACCATTTTTGTAGGATGAGGTTAGTGTGGTGATTTGGGGTTTTGAGATATGTGCGGTTTGTGCAGTTTGGGACGGTGATAGCAAAGAGAAAAGGACAGGTTTTGAAGTTGAGGGGTAATGTTGAGTGGGAATTTTAAATTCAATAATTTTTTTTTCTTCCATAAGTCGGGAGCAATCTCTGGAGTATAAGGGGTGTTCTCCAGAGCAATTGGTACATTTTGTCCGGCTACATTCTTCATCATGCTTGTTGATACTACATTTGGCACAAATTCAGTTTTTATCGCAAAGCGATGCGGTATGTCCAAAGAGTTGGCAGTTGAAGCATCTCATTGGATTTGTGATAAAAGGTCGCACTTCACAACTATGAAAGTGGACTTTAACCCTGTCTGTCAGTTTATCCGTGTTGAAGATTAATACCATAGATATTGTGTTACTAATTATTCCTTCTTTCTTCCGCGTGAGTCTCCTACAGTCAATGACACCTTGTGGTGCCATTTCTGCTTTACATTCTACGATTTCACAGTGGAGTAAATCAAAATGGGAAATTACACCTTTCCTGGTTTTGAGGAATTTGTGAGGTTCGGCTTTGATTGGAATAGTATTTAGATGTATTGCACTAAGGATATTATTGCTTTGTTTGGTATTTGATGTTTCGATAAGCAGTATTCTTCTCTTAATTTTTTTACTGATTGCATTTCATATTCAGAATTTTTTTTTCACACCTCTTGCGATAAAGAACGGGGAAAGTTTTCACCTTCTTTTTGGCGCTTTATTATTATATATTTTAATATCTGTAGTCTCTCTCGTGAAAAGATACACGAGATCTTTTGGTTGGAGGGGAGTTAAATTCATCCATGCTCGAAAAAAATATTCATCGTCCCAGACCTCCCCACCCTCCACGGAGCCTCAAATGGGATGCTGCATCGTTTTCGATACAGTCGCCAGCGATAATCAGGTCGATATAGCGGTACTAGGTGAACCTGCCACCGCAGAAGCATCGTCTCCAGACAGAGCTTTCCAAACCCTGTCTGGATTACTACCTCACGGAGGCCTCCACAGAAAGCTACACTCGCCCGTTTACAATTTTTGTAATAAGCCGATTGACCAAAGTGGGCTAATTTTAACTTCCCGCTTATAACGAATCGCCGACAGAAGTGATGTGGTGTAGTGTAATTTCCCGCAGGATTTGCATCTGCTCGAGCACCAGGATGCGAGTTTACGCCTTAAGGGTCTCCATGAATGGCTAACACGTGGGTGGTTATTTGTTTAAATGTTGTGTAAAAATAATTGACCCACATAGTTTCCTTTTTGGTTCTGGGGACAGCTCGGGTACCTCGGGAGTGCTACTTCCCGTACCTAGTGGTAAAGTGGAGCCCTGAGGAGTCGTTTTAAATTAACAGCAATATCTTTCTTATTATGTAACTTTTGTTAAGACATTTTAAGGTTATTTGCCTTCTTTTGATATCTTTAGTTACCACTTGAACATAAAATAACATGACAGTAAACACCCTGTATACGGTCTTGTGATTTTATAGCTATACTCGTTAAAAGAGTATATCATTTCAAATCACAAAATATCTGGTTCAATTCAGAATGTCTTCGTTCCGATCTATACCCAAATACATTAATATTAAAACCCTATCCACGTCTTCGGCCACAAAATCAGCCATAAAATCAGCCTAACACCCATGGATTAGGTTCGAAATTCAAAATCTTCGTCGGAGAAGAGGTGTTATTCAAAATCTATAAGTAGCATTTAATCCTTCTTCAAAATGATCAAATACATTATTTAATGCTAAAGACAAAATCGACCTAGTCAAAAAATCCTGCGTATATGAGATTGATTGTTCGGAAGTCAATGTACTTAGGGCAGATGGGACGTAGTATCTCAACTAGTACTTCAGAACATTTTCGTGCACGTTTTTTTAAAAAAGACACAAATTCATTTTCTAATGTTAATTCTAGTGCAGTGGTTCTCAAACTTTTTTTGCCGCGTCATCCTTATCCAGCTAAAAAAATCTCGCGGCACACTTGTCGGACTACAAAAATAACAGCTACCTTAATAACGATTTGAAAACGTAAGAAAATACAAAAAAAAAACAATACAAATTTAATGTTCAGTCTTTAATGGAATGAATGAAATTTTTTTGAAGATTGTTTAAATTTATCAAAAGTTCACCCTCACCCTCAAATCATTCGATACAGCTCCTTTACCTGTTTTTAATGTAAGCGTATGTTGAGAATGCAACATTGAGAAGAAGTGGAGAGAAGTGATTTAAGCAGCCAATCGACATGTGTGAATTGATAGATAAAAGACTCTTCTGTAAATGTTAGTAGTAGTGCACTTTTTGTTAAAATAATCTGGCTAAAAAAAGAGGTGGAAGTGATCCATTCCCAGATCTTTGGCGGTAAGTTTTAAAAGACGTGTTTGAAGCGGACGGCTCTTAACATGATTAATTATCTTCAGAGCACCATCCAATACGACAATCTTGCGGCATTTTTCTAATTGCCAGAGAATGTCGATGGATGACACAGTGGCTGCTGCTGGCCTTGTCTGCCACTTGCTTCATTCTAGAAACGGCACCCTTTACTTTTCCAACCATTGCAGCCGATCCATCGCTGCAAATATCAACACACTTGTTTAACTTCAAATCATTTTTCTGTATACATTTATTGATAACTTTGAAAATTTTTTCGCCAGTGGTATAAGTTTCAAGCAATTCACTCATCAAAAGTTCTTCTTCTATTTGCATTTCGAATGGTTACCTTACTAACACAAGAAAAACAGCAAGTCCCGCAACGTCGGCCAACGATATAGGCATCCCCTCGTAATTCCAATTTAATTGTACTTTTCACTTTATCTTTAGGTTGGTAGTTTATTTTGTTCCCTGGTTAACACAGTTTATCCATAGACTATCTGTCATTTCCTTCAGTTGTCGCAGTGACATGCTTTATAAGATTAGGTGCTCGTCAATGTAAATATTTTATTGTGGTTTTGCAGTTAATAAATGAAAGTTAATAAACCAGCGAAAGGAATGTGATTTTTTTAATTTTCTTTCTATTGTATATGTACTAATGTATAAATTAACCGGTAAGTCACGCCAAAATATCTAATCTGAAAACTTCAAAATATTGTTAAATCGAAAAAGTATGCATCAAGCAGTAATGGGCAGTTATTTTTAGAGAGGTTTGGGCATGCCCAATGCTCCCATCTAGAATGTAGTGCAACAGTGTATTTAATTACTTGATTTAATTCAAATGTTTAAATTATTTTAATTGCAGAAAAACGGTAAGCGACGCGAAATTTAGACATAATATTACGTGCCATGCAAGCAGTGGCAAAAGGTGGCAAGATATTGGTGATAAATATGATATCCCTAGAACAAACTTACAACGGTATATTAAACTAGGACATGTAAAGGATTATGCATCCAGGTTTATATCTTCAAAAATTTTCACCACAGAGGAAGAAGAAAAATATTGGCGGATTACATGACAATCTTCATAGCTTAATTATGGATTGACATTGTACAAGCTTCGTAAATTGGCTTGTAACTATGCTTTAGCAATAAAGAAAACTAACACACCAGATAATTGGTTCTAGAACAAAATTGCAACAAAAGACTGGATACGGGGAATTCTCAGGAGACAATCTCTCTTATCAATACGAACACCAGAAGCTACTAGTTTATCACGCACAAAAAGTTTTAATTAAACAAAACAAATGTGGGAGATTTTTTCGAAAATCAATTATATAAATGAAACAGGATTGGCAACTGTTCAGCGTTGGCTCAGATGGATCAACGCATCTTTCTGGTTGGATGACATCTTCAAATTTCTTCAAATATATGCAGCATTTTGCAAAACACGCCAAACTGACACCTAACACTCCAGTGTTTCTGCTTCTTAACAATCACGAGAGTCATACTTTTGTGGAAGTCTTAGATTTCTGCAAAGAAGTTGACATTATTTTAATGATCTTTCCACCTCACTGCAGCCATAAACAGATTGGATGGTGAGCAATCCCGACAAAACTGTAATAATTTATGATATCCCTCACCTAGCAGCTCTTGCAATACATTAAGCTTTCAAACAAAAAAATATTCAAAAAGGATTTGAAAAATCTGGCATATGGCCTTTTAATTCAAATATATTCTCAGATAAAGATTTCCTCTATCCTTCTGTCACCGATCGCTATTTGCCTAATTCCTCGTTTTGGCGAAAAAATCATCTTCACCGACGCATGTTTTGCTAAATGGATTCGTAGAGAGACACAATTTGCGCATTTGGGGCGACTCACGTCCACGGAAGATACTGGAGTCTCACTTGTATCCAGAGAAACTATGGGTAGGCGTCATCATTGGTCCGTACATATTTTCAAACGAAAAAGATCAAGCGGTGACTGTAAGCGGCGAACGGTATAGAACCATGATAAGAAACTTTTTGTGGCCCGTAGTGGACGATATGAGCATATCATCGCGTGATCCGAATAAATTTTTGCAAGAAAAGTTCCCGGGGCGCGTTATTTCGAAAAGAGCTGACATATAAGTGCCCATCAAGATCGTGCGGTTTAACGCCCTTAGACTTTTTTCTTTGGGGCTACGTTAAGTTGTTAGTCTACACCAGGGGTCTCCAAACTTTCCAGCCTTAGGGCCATACTGATTACTCCAGTAAGTTCCGAGGGCCAAAACCATATTATCATTGTTGCCGGTGGTAAAAAGTGAAATAGTCCACTGATGAAAAAAAAGTCCGAAAAAGTACGCAACGTTTAAAAAAGGCTGCAAATCGGACTAAAGTCCGCAAAACGGCAACACTGCATATTATTAATTTTCCTGTCATTATCTGTAATTTCTAGATTAGTCGTAGAGTACGAGTCATGAGAAGTAACGTGACACGACATCTGGTGGACACAAGCGGAAATAGGTAGTACCTTCTATCGCTAACGGATGGCGCTAATAGCACGTACAGAATAATCTCGTTGGTTCTAGAAAGTTCTGGTGTCTTCTACTCACTTCTAGATGGCAGTAATTGGAATATAGAAGAAGGCTAGTGGCGCAACCACAAGTCAGTTGCTATGACACTGTAGTGAAATAAAATAGTGCGTACCTCCTTAAAACTTGTTTGTGCGTGTTTAAGTTTAAGACATCTTTGTAACAGTATTTTGATTTGAATTGTTGCTTTTGTGTGTGATTTAGTAGTATGGAAAAGAAGCGGAAAATTGATAGTGAATGCAGAAAATTCAAAGATCAGTGGAACATTCAGTATTTCGTAATTAAGTCCTGTAACAAGGCGCTATGTTTGATTTGCAATGAAAGCATAGCCGTTCTCAAGGAATATAACATTAAACGTCATTATGAAACAAAACATTTTCAAAATTACTCAAAATATACAGGAAGTTTGCGGACAGAAAAATTCGAAGCTATGAAGCGCGGATTGAAATCGCAGCATCTTCATTTACAAAACTCAAAACTGAACAAGAGGCTGCAACTCGTGCCAGCTTTCGTGTGGCTCTTGAAATTGCAAAACGTGGAAAACCATTCACCGATGGAGAAATGATCAAAGAATGCATAATTGCAGTAGCCGAAGTAATGTGCCCTGAAAAGGTAAATTTATTAAAAACGTCAGTATGTCAGCAAACACTGTGGCTCGAAGGGTAGAAAACATCGCTGAAAATATATCCTCTCAACTGTTCGACAAAAATGGACATGTTGAGTGGTTTTCTTTGGCCTTGGATGAGTCAACGGATGTGTCAGATACTGCTCAGGTGTTGATTTATATTCGAGGAGTAGATAAAAGCTATGAAGTGCATGAAGAACTTCTTGATATGTATAGTATTCATGGCACAACTACTGGTACAGATATTGTTAAAGGAGTTAAAATGGCCATTAATCAAAAGAACCTTCGATGGAAAAACTTGAAATGTATTACAACTGATGGAGGCAAAAACATGTGTGGGAAAGATAAAGTCAAAGTCTCAACTCTTGTGTCAAAGGCTGTAGAAAATGACGGTGGTTCAAAAGCATTAGTCTTACATTGTATCATTCATCAACAGTCTTTGTGCGGAAAATGTTTGGATATGTCTGAAGTTCTGAAACCAGTCATATCAACTGTTAATTTTATCAGATCTTTTGGGCTGAATCACCGACAATTCCGACAATTTATTGAAGAGATTGGCGAAAATGACTTACCTTATCATACTGCCGTACGTTGGCTTAGTTGTGGGAAAGTCCTTCAGCGCTTTTATGAACTTCGAGCAGTGATCGAAATTTTTTTGAATGAAAAGCATCGCCCTCTTATTGAATTACAAAACAACGCATGGCTGTGGAAGTTAGCATTCTATGTTGATTTGACAAAACATGTAAACGAACTGAATTTGAGATTGCAAGGAGAAAACCAGCGTCTTCCTGATTTATACACTAATATCAAATCATTCCGGAAGAAATTGATACTGTTTCAATCACAACTGCGAAGTAAATGTTTTTCACATTTTAAAATATGTGAAATATTCAGCCACACCACTGAGACTGAGCTTCCTATCGATTTTGCAATCGAAACTTTGAGTGCTTTGAAAATAAATTTTGATACTCGTTTCTCGGACTTTGATGCCATTGCGAATCAAATTAAGATTTTTCAGAATCCTTTTGATACTGACATTGAAACCCTAGCCCCGGAACTTCAAATGGAAATGATTGATCTACAGTGCAGTGATATAATTAAGAACAAATATCAAAACTCATCTTTGTTCGAATTTTATAAGAGTCTTCCACTGACACAATTTGATAATTTGCATAAATTTGCTCGTGGGCTGTTTTCTGTTTTTGGTACTACTTATTTGTGTGAGAAGACCTTCTCCAAAATGAAGTACACAAAAAATGTTTACAGATCTAAATTAACTGATGAGCATCTTAAATCTCTTTTAATAATTGGTACAAGTAAAATTAGTCCACAACTACAAACTATTGTCAGTAGAAAATCTCAATTACATAAATCTCATTAGTATTTCTTATGTCATTATGCTTGTTATAAGTTATGTTTTTTTTTTAAATGTATAAAATGTTAGTTGTATTCATTTCAATAATTTGTTAGTTATTATATACTGAAGTTAAATTTTCTGCATATTATACATGTCTTTACTCATTACAATTCTGTGTTTCTTTATCCAACTTATCACAAAAACAATAACAATAAGCCTACAACAATGTTATGAGTAGTTAGCCCATGACCATATCAATGTAGATGTCATATTAATAATTATTCAACATAAAATTAGAATACTTCAGTAAACTAAATTTAATTTGCTATAAAAAATATGTTCTATAAAAGGAGTTTTCAAGTATGCTAGCTCTCCGCGGGACGGACAAAATCTGTCCGCGGGCCGGATGTGGCCCTCGGGCCGTAGTTTGGAGACCCCTGGTCTACACCAATAAACCAATAACTCTTGCCCAGCGAACGACATTAATTGAACCATTGCGACAATCCAGCCCGACTTACTGAAGAAAGTCATCCAAAATTGGGCCTCGCGGATCGACCAATGCAAACACAGCCGTGGAGGCCATTGGCATGATATAATTTTTAAAACATAATTGTAATAAAGTTTCCAGCTTTTTGGAAATCCTCAAAGATTTGCCCAATATACAAATCTGGTCCGTTGACCGACATCATTCAAATTATCGTCCCATATCCCTAGTTTCCAACTTCTCTAAAATATTCGAATCGATCGTTTTCAACTCCATCTTTCCCCGTATTAAGCATCTTGTTTCCACGAATCAGCATGGGTTCATGAAGGGTCGTTCCAAGGTCACCAATCTTGTAGCCTTCGCTGAGTATGCTACTCCAGTTGTTGCAAGTAGGGGGCAGGTGGACTGTATTTATACAGACTTCGCAAAGGCGTCCGATAGCGTCGATCATGCAATCATTGTAAACAAGCTTCATTCCTCTGGCCTTGACGGCAACCTTATTTTCCTCTTACGCTTTAATTAAGCTTTATTTTCTTCTTACCTTGAGGATAGGACGCAGTTTGTATCTCGGTTGTAGCGGTTTTTCATCAGCTGAATTTGTAGCCTCTTCCGGTTTTCCTCAGGGATCCATCCTCGGGCCCATGTTATTCAATATGTTCATTAATGACTTGAACGCGTCTCTATCTTCCCCTCATTTACTCTTTACTGACGACCTTAAGATCTTCTCGGCTGTCATGAACCCTGATGACTGTCATCTTTTGCAAACTAGTTTATATACCTTAGGGGAATGGTGTGAAGTCAACAAGTTGGACCTTAATCTTATCCTTATAATAGACTCCAGCAGCCGATTGAGTGCAGGTATTCTTTATCTAACGTCAGTCTTGATCGCTGTGAGTCAGTCAAAGATCTGAGGGTTATTTTCGATTGTCAGCTTTCGTTTGTCCAACACATACTATCTTCAGTCAAGAAGGCTGCAAGGGCTCTTGGATTCATCATCCGTAATTCTCGCAATTTTAATAATAACTTGGCTCTGAGGGTGTTTACTGCAGCTTTGTGAGATCCGTTTTGGAGTATGGATCCATCATTTGAGACCCTCACTTTAAAAAGCACATCTGCTCTGGAAGATATTCAGAGGAAATTCCGCAAATTCCTCTGGTTTAAAACGTTCGGCGGTCCTCCGGCGTTTCCCGTCGATCGCCCTTTGCTGCTGGCGGAACTTGGGTTTGAATCACTTAAATTTCGTAGAACTCTAGCTGGTCAGGTCTTTCTATTTAAGGCAGTTCACAGTATCCTTGGCGCCCCTGAGATTGTCAATCAACTAAACTTTCTAGTGCCAAAAGCTGCTAGTCGTCAGTGTGTCTCTTTCTATATTCATACACCGGGTGGTCCTATTTCCTTGAACCCACCTCTCAATAGATTATGCTCCATCCATAACTCGTTGAGCTCTGATTGTGACATTTTTGGCAAGCTCAACGCCTTTAAAGCAAGTGTTGTTAATTGCCTGACGAATTGTCCTACTCTTCCCGACCATGCCTAAGTGTCGGTTTGTTATTTAAGCATACCGCATTGATTGTGTATTTTATTTTGTTCTTTATTATTTTGCATTATATTTTTGTTTTATTTCTGGCTGATTATGCTGTTTTTTTTATGTTATGATAATGTGTCTTTTCTTCTTTTTTTTTAATTAATTTACTGTAATCTTGCTCTGTAATTGGTTCACACTGTTGGGCAATGATCGAATAAATAAAAATAAAAATAAAATAAAAATAATTGTATCGATTGTTGTTTGCCAATAATAAAAAAAATGCACCATATCTCACATACAACCATATAATTTTAAATTTTAATATTAAATTAGTCAATAAAGAATAAAATTCTAAAAATTAAATTATTTACATTTTAAACTTATCATAGCCTCGCGCTTATATTAATTCCCTATAGATATAAAAATCTTGCATCATCGCAACACAGGGCCAAAACAAGTGTCACTTTATTTTTAAAAACGCATATAAAACAAAATTAATGCTCAAACAAATTTTGTTTTTTATTCTCTTCTATTTTAGTCGTTTTCTCTTAATGCAATGCCTTTGATTTACTTCGGATGCAGGTGTAAAATGAATCGCTGTTACACATGTTTACGTCTAGTCCTAATAATAATAATGTCTATTTTGTTTGTGCTTCTTCATCTGCTTTACAAATACATTTATCGGATACCGTTAGTTCTGAGGCTAGTTAATCGCACACGAATAATTATTTATATCATAATTTAAAATGTAGGTTACGAAATGGTGGCCGGCTTTTAACGAAGCAATTATTTACATCTTCTTATGTAAAGCATGCATGCTTATATAAAGCTATATAATTATGGCAATGACAGCTATGAAGAATTTTCTAGATTTAGTGGACAGTAGACATCAGCTAGAATATCTAAATCAGTTAGAATTAGGTGATAGTAGAAGAAACAATGTGAATAATGGACTAAATAGGACAGCAATTGATAAGATTACGCTGAAAGGACTAGTGAGATATTGTTTTCAATTTCAATTAGTTATACTGGTGATATCAAAATATTTGACGAAATGTATACATTTATTTTCTAAAAATATAATTAGACATAAAGACATAAATTAGACAATAATAAAGACAAGATGCAAAGTAAAATTAATAAAGTCGGAACACAGCATGAATTTATAAATATATTTAACCTTTTCGGAACTCTATGAAACTAAAGAGTCTTTTTAGGACTACCAAAAACAAATCCACCTTCAACCTTCAACAAAAACCAGAAAAATGATATTGTTTTTTTAGATAATCCATTTCCGATGCCTTTGGCATATTTGTTTTTGGCAGTCCTAAAAAGACTCATTAGTTTTATAGAGCTCCGGAAAGGTTGAATATATTTGTTACAGCTCATATTCAGATGAATCCAACGACCCATGCTATCATGACTTTTTTTTTTACCTTAAAAGCGGGAAATCGTGATGATATTGACAATACGAATATCTGAATAAAGTAAGTGACTTTTATGTAGATAATTTGTTTTAATTTGTAACAATTGTTTGACATAGTATTGAAGATGTTGAATGAATGATTCTCTTGACCTTCGAATGTTTTCTGGTGGAATAGCAACCTTAGAGTCTTATAATTCATCATCGCATGTTTGCCGGCGTCGTTGGATCATTATGGCATACACTATTCCTTATATCTTCCTATAGGAAGAAATAAAGTAGTGTTAAATCCGGCGATTGAGCAGGTCAAGGGATTCCTGCATCTCTGCCAATCTATCGTCCTGAATTTTTTCGGATTAACACTTGGCGAGCTACATAACTGGCCAATGAGCTGGACCGCCATCATGTTTATACAACATTCCGCATCGGCATTTTGCTTAGCGGGACATTTTGTAGTAACTCCCCGAAACTGCTGTTAAAAAATCGACTTATTCTCGTACAATTAAATTGCCGTCTATGAAAAATGGTCGGATAAGCCGATCCTCAATTATGCCACACCACACATTAAGACTCTTAGGGCGCTGGTGCAAAATTTGCCGGAGCCTCTTAGGATTTTCGATTAATCAGTAGTGTCACATGTTATGCCTATTCAACTGTCCTGTGGTTAGTAGGAGAGACTGGGGCTGGTTGTGATAGGGGTAAGTAGTTACAGCGACAACGGTGATTAAACAGAGAACGCTATATTCACGGTATAAAGATATAAATGATATAGTCACCATCGTCCGACATGAAGCGCGTGCCAGGGACTCTAGCGTATTTCTGAGTGGAGCTTTTGTATGCTGCCGCCAAAACCACAGGTTTGTAACTTTTTCGTGTTTTAGTAATATTGGTCTACAATCTGTTTTGAATAAATGTGATGTGTGTGTTATGATATTTATGCCCCAAAGCCTTATTTTTGCAACGAATCCACGTTTATGCAGTTACACTTATTTGCGTTTTTACTACATAACCTTAAAAGTTCAGTTTTAGCGTTGGGGCTAAAAGTGACATTTGCTCGGGGCAGGTTGTGATTTGTCACTACCTGCCCCGTAGTGCTTCTTGCCGACTGCTATAATTTGAGCTACATAATTTGTTGTTTTTGGTAGCATGAGGACGTATTAAAGAAAAACTGAGCGGTGAAAAATATCTAAAGAGACGGCTATTTTAGTCTCTGATAAAACTTAAAAAAATCGTGGCATCGCAAAAGACTTTGGATTATGTCATATGTCGCAAACAAGATATTTAAAGAAACGAAAAGAAGCAAAAGAATCTCTCACAGTTGGCTACCAAAAGAATAGACAAGTTTTCAACGATGAACAAGACGCCATTTTAGTGAGTTACTTAATTAAATGTAGCCAAATTTATTCAGCCAACTGGCATTTGCTTGTGCACTTAAGTACAATATTGTAATGCCGCAATCATGGCTTGACAATAAAGAAGCAGGAGTTGATTGGTTCACAGCGTTTTTTAAACGCAACCAGTCTCTGTCTATAAGATCGCCAAAGGCTACTAGCCAGAGCAGAGCCGCGTCATTTAATAAAACGAATGTTAATAATTTCTTTTATAAATTAGCAGACGTGTTAGATAGATTTAAATTTTCTTTGAGACAGGTGTAACAACGGTGCAGAAACCTAGACAAATTTTGGCTGAAAAAAGGTGTAAACAAGTTGGTTCCATTACATCTGCAGAGAGAGGAACTCTTGATACCCTCTGTGTAGCAGCAAATGCAGTGGAAAATTCGGTGCCATGTATATTTATCTTCCCACGAATTAAATATAGGGACTATTTTGTTCGCAATGGACCTCCAGACTGCATTGGTGCTGGCAAGAAGAGTGGTTGGATGACTGGGGTAGAATTCAGGATATTTATAAAACATTTCGTAGACAAAGTGAAACCATCTCCATCCGATCCTGTGCTCTTATTAATGGACAATCATTCTTCTCACCTAGATATTGGAGTCGTCGAAACAGCTAAAGAAAACAATTTGGTCATGCTGTCTTTCACACCACATTGCTTTCATAAGCTCTAACCCATGGATGTGGAGGCCAGCCAACAAGATGCTTGGCTTAGAAATAATTCGGGTAAGACAATGACTATTCACGATATTCCATCTATAGTGAATAAAGCTTTACCCTCGGCATTGAATCCGGTTAACATCATCAACGGATTTAAAAAGACTGATATTGCACCATTTAATAAAGATATTTTTCAAGATGATGACTTCTTATCTGCTTTTGTTACTGACAGACCAATATTCGAAACGGCTAGCTCAAACTTCGAAAATACCCGTGTTACAACACAGAACACTCCAATTCATTTCACTGGGACTACATCTCCACTCCCTCCACATTCTTCCATAGAGAATACTTTACCTCCTATTGCCCAGTTTATCGAAGATGTTTCTGAAGTAATATATGCCGTGGCAGAATACGAAACCTCAATCTATACTAACGCAGTTGCTAGTTCTAGAAGGGATCTGATTCATAATAAATGGATTTTTTCTCCCGAGATCATTCGGCCTTATCCAAAAGCTGCTGCGAGAAAAAATAAGAAAACACGAAACACTCGCAAATGAGCTATTTTAACTGATTCGCCGGAGAAAAATGCATTGGCACTGGAACAGAACAAGAAAAAGGGAAATACATCTAAAACAGAAAAGATAACTAAGAAAGGAAAGTCAACTGAGCCAGGAAAGATAAATAAACAAGGAAATACAGGTAAGAGCAGAAAAACAGTTAAGTTGGTGTTAAGAGGAAGGTGTTACATGACTCTGACGAAGAAAGTTTGGAAGATGATTATTTTTGTCTGATATGTTGTGAACCGTTTGATCAGAGTCGAGCCGGTGAGGAATGGGTACAGTGTGTTGTTTGTAAGAAATGGTCACACGTGCGATGTGCTAAGGTAAATATGTTTGATTTTCGAAAGTGATTGTTCAGGCTATAGTGACTGAACTGCTTTGTTTAGCTTATAGGATCTAGTTGATTTTTTTAAGAGAGGCATACTTAATTTATTTTTTGTTGATAAGACATAATGTATGTTTTGTCGATTCATTCTGTTTCAAGTTTTTGTTTAATAAAGATGTTTATAATTTTCTTCTAGGTAGGAAGTTACCTATTTTTTATATTTTCTATTTATGAGGCATAAGACCAAAAAATAAGATTATAATTTTGTTTCAAAGTTAGAAGTTACCATGTTTTTGTTTTAATGAGGCAAAAGACTGCACTGTAATACAAAGTAGATATAATCTTATGTTATTTTTATTTAAATTAAGAAAAGAAACTGTGATTGTTATTAATAAAAAGTCTTAGATTACGTTTGTTTTTTGTTGTAACTTTTTGCCCTTTGCAGTGTAACAACCAGCCCCAGCCGCGGGGTTAAAAGTGACACGCATTTTTTTCCAGAATTCATTCATTTATGTCATTTCTAATATTCTGGTACCTAAAATTGTTTTTAAATTGAAATCTTAAATAGTTACTTAATCAAACAAACCTATATTGAGGTAAAACAATCAAGCAAACAAAAAATGGTGACACTTCCTAAAGTCTAAATGGTGACACTTCCTAAAACTTCCTAAGTCTCCCCTAAAAGTTGATTCGTCAGTAACAAAACGTCGTCGAAAAAGTTCGGATTCTCTTGTAACTGGCGTAGATCCTTTTCACAGAACTCAACCCTATTTCCAAAATCGGCACCATGAAGTTCTTGATTCAAGGAAATATGGTTACGATACGGATGAAGGATACTTATTTGCCGACTACTTAATTGCAGATCATGAACTACTACAACCAGAACCACAATCTCCACTTCTTTGTTTGTTTTGGTGTTGGGACGTTTACTTTTGAGTAGATTGACGCTGCCCGTTCAAGGAATTATAGTATAATACGATCGAAACATCGACGAGAAAGATGATTTCTGTGAGTATAACGTTATGCATAAAGTTCATGTGCTTGCAACGAGTTTCTGCCGGGTCTCACCACAAATCAAAATTATTTCCATTTTCTCTGCTTGACTGTAGAATACCATTTTCGAAACGGTTATTGAATGTTATTTTGGATGAATGCACTCAAATCATTTTAAGATCATGATATCATAGGTCGTTAGATTTGTCTTAATATCACTTAATAAAACATGTTCCCATTGAAAAAAATCATTGATGACCTTGAGAACGCAAAAACTATGACTTTGCCAAAAATGATTTTTTCACCACTGTATTAGCCCTTCAAAATCAAAACAAATTACTTCTTGACACTTTTTCGTTACTCTTCCTTCAGTCTGCCAACACAGAAAAAATGAATCTTCCTAAGAACGAACTTGGAAGGAACTTCTTCTTCTTAAAGTTTTAAAAATGAAGTGTTATAAAGTCTTATTTTCGTAAATTTTGCAACCACGATATTCTTCTGCGTCCTGCTGACCTTCGACCCTCTATTTTCCCCTGTAGAAGGAGTTGAAGAAGGTGGTATTATTCACACTCTTTGTTGCAAGTATAGCTTTGATATTATATTTGTGTTCCTGTCGTCAATTCTTGACTCACGTAGGATTGAGATGAGCTTACTATGTTGGACTTTATCAAAGGCCTTTTCGAAATCTATCAAAGACGACTACGTTGACGTCCCTTGCTCGTTGAATCAGGATCTATATGGAGAATAATGCCTCTCGGGTGCCAAGTCCCTTTCTGAAATCAAACTGTGTGTCGCTTATTCTTTGGTCGAGTTTTCTATATATGCGTGCTTGAATAATATTAGGGAAAGCTTTTAGGATATGACTTATCAAGCTGATTATTCTGTGGTCAGAGCATTTAGTTGCGTTCACCTTTTTAGGAATCGGAATTAATGTCGTCAGCAGCCAGTCATTTGTCATTTGACCGCCTATGTAAATATTGTTGAAGAGGTTGGTCAGCAGTTTTATCTGTTCTGGGTCCAGTAATTTGAAGACTTCCCAATAAATCTGGTCTGGTCCAGATGCTTTGTTGTATTTTAGTTGTGTGAAAGCTGATTCTACTTCCTACTGTGTGACCTCTGCGGTCATATTATCGATGTTTTCGTCTCCAAAAAGTTCTCCGATCTTGTTAGTTTTTTGTCAGTCTCGGTAATGATGTTGTGATTCGAGTCCAGGATTATTCCTGGACCCCGTCTTTGGTATCTTCCCGTTGCTTCCTTTATTTTCTTATGGAGGTTAAAGCTCTCAATTACATTTTTCCTGTAGCAACTGTTATTTAGCCTCTTTAATTACTCTTAGGATTCTTCTGTGTAGTTCCTTGTATTCTACATAATCCCTGTTTCTATGTTGTCTTCTTTCTTCCATAAGTTCCAAGATAGAATTTGTCAACCACTGTTTTCTCTTCACCATCCTATCTGATCTTAGGATCTTCTTCTTCAAAGGTTATTGATATTTTTATTTTATTCCACAGGTCTTCTACTTCTGTTTCGTGAATCTTTTCAGATATAGTATTGAGTTCCTTGTTTAGCCTTTCTTTTGTGTGTTGGAAGACGCTGTCTTGTTTGAGTTTTCGTATGTCAGCAATTTGTGAGGGTATCTATTTAACGAATTTCTTTAGTCGAAGTTTAGTACAAGCTAGTAATAGGTTGTGATCTGATGGTATGTCTGCGCCTGGGTATGTCTTTACAAGAGAGAACCGCGTTGCGACACCTTCTGTTTATCATCACAAAGTCGATCTGATTCCTCACGATTCTGTGGTTGTTATCAGCTGGGCATCTACAAGTGTACAGTCTTCTGGGAGGTAGTTTAAAAAAGGTGTTCATGATTGTGATATCAATTTCTTGGCAGAAATCTATTAATCGTTTTCCTCTCTATTTTCCTACTCCCAGTCCAAAACCACATCCCCAACCTTTCCCTGTCCGATTTTAGCGTTCATTTCGCCTTAAGTTAAGTTAACTTCTTCTTTGTGTGTTTGAGATCAGTTATAAGCTGTTGATTGAACAGCTTATAACTGCTTGTTCATTGAACAGCTTGATCATTGCTTTCGGATGTCGGTGCATATGACTGTATGATGTTAAGGTCAATTGGTTTGGCCTTGATCTTGACCAGCGCGATCCTATTCGAAACAGGAATGAATCCTTTTAATGTTATGCTGGTTTTATTATTAAGAATTAGTGCTGCTCCGTTTTGGTTTCTGGTTGTATTGTCTCCAGAGAAATGTATGTGGAGTTCGTTTATCATGTAGTGGCCGGAGTTTGGGCACCTTGTTTCGCTGCATCCTAGTATGTCGATCTGGATTCATTTCATCTCTTTCATTATATTTGCCGCCTTTCCGGATTGGTACATACTTTGCACATTCCAGCTGCCAATTCTCTTTTCTTGGTTCATTTTGAAGACATCTTTGGAAGATCAGAGGATTCTAAGCACCCTCTCCCCATTCGAGGGGTGCCTTTGTGTAGCTATTGTGATGTCTTAGGGAATATATATATATATATAAGTTAAGGGTAGCTTCCCGTTGCTTCCTGACTATATTTTCAGCCGCTCCTACGTGGAAACCAGAAGCCGGATTACCGCTCCTAACATGGAGACCGTCGTGTCCTAGCTGCTAGTTTTGGTCCGCCACGAGTATGTGACTTCCTCGGTACCACCCATATCTGGGAGGCATTCCCCTATCCGCCACCTGAGGAGACGCCCGATGGGGAACTAGCAACCCCACACGGGGTTAAGGACTGTGCACCGTTGTATGGAAGAGTGAAAGAATAGAGCTACAACTTTAGTTAGCTCTGAGCCACTCCTGGATGCAAGGAACACATCTCTCAGAAGAGCTGTAATCCTGAAAGTAATGCAGGAGGAGAACTCCTCCACGATAATTATTTGTCTTGGCTTCAAAGTACAACATCCAAGGTGAGATTAACATTCCAGTTGTAGAAACTGCTCAAAGGAACCATCTGTACTGCGAGATTGAAAATAACTAAACATGAAAAGCTGTACAAATCCAATAGCAACGTATTAGTAGACATCAAAGGATCATCAACCTAGCTGACAAACGGAAACATTAGTGCAAAGAGAGAGAGAGAGTCCGTAGACCACCTAGCGACGCAGTGCAACAGAATGCTGGGACACGACTACACCCGCAGACATAATCAAGTTGTAAAGTGTATCCACTTATTCTTACGCAACAAGTACGGAATCAATAGGAGCAAACGCCTTCGAAATCACTCGGCGCAGGATCTCAGAGCAGATGCTCTAACATCCGTGCTAAATGTAGAAATCCGAATAGATACAACAGTAGCAACAACCATTAATCAATCAGCCAACAGACCAGATGTAGTAATCCGCGACAAGAAAAGAAGAGAGATAATATTTATAGAAGTGGGTATTAATAGCAAAAACCAATTGACTATTGTAGAGAATAAGAAGCGAAAGTAAGACATGCTACCCAATGAGATGGGCGTAATGCATAACTATAAAACCAGAATAATACCTTATGTATTAACATGGGATGGTATAGTGACCAAGTTCCATAAATCGTACGTCTAAGAAATCAACAAAGATCCCTAACAACAAAGATCCAATCCTACATCCGATTTGTTATACTTAAGAAGACCCTGGACAGCATCTTCTGTGGCTATAGGTGAGGTAGAGAGGATTCAAGAGATCAGAGAGGGTTTTTTTGACATGAAATAAAGATTGCGGTCTAACCGAGGGAACGATGAGCGTGGAGAAAGAAAAGTCAGAATAATAGGGAATGTTTTAAAATTATGGTAAACCGTAATAAACTATATAATGAAATCTGGGATCTTCACGCAGCCTCTTAGGGCACAAAGTTTGGCAGACACTGATCTATAGAAAGTTATTTCTGCAATTTTTAATTTTCTATTTTTTTCTCAAAATATATTGTATTTTATAGAATGACCTTTCGTTTTTGCAGAATCTTTATCGAGAACTCTCAGTTTGCCAACTTCAATAACTTCACAATCTCTCGCTGATATTCATAAATAAATAAGAGACTTCTCCGAAAGTCATCAGCTACTTCCTTAAAACTCAAACTACACAAGCAAGAAAAATAAGCTAACAAATCCCTACCCAAAAAATGGTTTTTAAAACTGTTGTTTCTTTTAAAATTGTTGTTTCTTTTAAAATTGGTTCATAATTGTTTGCGGAAATTGGTAAATATTTCTCGGTCGCGCATCTCCGTCGTCGTCTAAATTTAAAAACGGCGACGCTAATTATAGACGGACAGACTGCGACCGAGAAACGTTGCAGTACGAAATGTCCACTGCACAATGATATTTCGACTAATAATCTTAACCACATCGCTAATCTCCCTCGCATCCACCGACTACATCAACGTAGGTAAGAAGAACAGACCATAAATATTTTCCGAACTATATTAAGATTGTTTTCAAGGTGGAATTTTTGATTCCGGAGATGAAAACAAAGAGATAGCTTTCGGACTTACCATAAACATCGTAAACGAGCAAAGGCTTCTGCAAAACTACAAGCTAGTCCCGATCAGAGAACACGTCGAACCCGACAACCCCTTGGAAGCCTCCCAAACCGCCTGCAGCCTCCTTTCCGCCGGAGTCGTCGGAATTTTCGGTCCTGTCTCCGAAGAAAACTCCCAAGGAGTACAATCGGTTTGCGATACCAAAGAAATCCCTCACATAGAAACCCGATTCGACGCTAACCAACTCAGGGGATCATGCCTAGTAAACTTTTACCCTTATCCACCTGCCTTGGCCAAAGTTTACGTGGACATTATAAGGGCTTGGAACTGGAAGAGCTTCACTATCCTCTATGAAAACAACGAAGGTCTCTCCAGAATCCACGAACTCTTGAAAATGTACGACAATAAGGGACACACAATCATTGTTAGGCAATTAGATAAAGCTCGTACAGGTAACTATAGGTAAGTTAGTTAAATATTTCTTGACTAGTCAGTTTAGATTTGGGTTTGTTTAGGCCTGTTCTTAAGGAGATTTGGAAGTCCGGAGAAACTCACTTTGTTGTGGATTGCAGCATTGAAAACTTGGAAGAGGTTTTGAAACAAGCTCAACAAATTGGAATGATGACAAACATGCATAATTATCTTATTACTAACCTGGATTTGCAGACTATCGATCTGATTCCTTATCAGTATAGTGAGACTAATATTACTGGAGTAAGTATACTTACTAGACTTTACAGTATATTTTTTAAATTACTGGAATTCTTAACAGAACATACTAATGAACCAATTTTTGCCCAAACTCCGACACTGAATGCTAGTGTAGTAAAAATTGATAAATTATTCTAACATTTCTATTTAGATTCGTATTGTCAATCCGGAAGATCCGGACGTGATTGAGATAGCGCAGTACCTGGAACGTGATCGGGCTGGTTTGGGCAAAGAGCACGAGACGAGCGAGCACGTGGCTGCGTGGAAGCTCCAGGTGGAGACGGCACTGATGGTGGACGCGACTGGAATGTTCGCGATGGCGCTGGCGGAACTAGAAATGGCAAAGCAGTTCAACGTGCGTCCGCTGATGTGCAATTCGACGGACAACTGGGAGCACGGCTACAGCGTGATAAACTTCATGAAAACCGTAAAGGCAGAACTATTGGAATGTATGAATTGTTGGCAATTTTGGTTTCTTTTAGAATTCCGTTAAGGGCTTGACGGGGAATATTAAATTCGACCATCAGGGGTTCAGGAGCGACTTTTCCGTGGATGTTATCGAGTTGTGCGAAGGGGGGATTACCAAAGTCGGGAATTGGAATACGACCGAGGGATTAAATATCACCAGGACTTATCCTGCTGCTCCTCTGACCGACGAACTTAGTTTAAAAAACAAGACTTTCATTGTCATCACTGCAATGGTAAAATCCTTATTTATTAATTTTTACATTGACTAATATATCTAATCAAACTTATTTTTAAATAAGAAACATTATATAACAAACCAATTTTCACGTCTGTAACATTTTTGTTTTTTGAGATAAACGTATATACGTTATTATATACTAATACTTAAATATCTGCTGTCAGATATGAAAATGAGCATTATTTTTAAAAATTATTCTTTTCTGAAAATGGTAATACATACATTTCTTCATTTTTAAAGAAGAATTTAAATACAAATTTTCACATCTCTTAATATCCAGTTTTTTGTTTTGATTATAAGGATCTCTCTCTCATTTAGCTAAATTTTCTGAAAATGATAAAACACGTATTTCTCTATTTTGTAAAAGGAATCTAACTGCCAATTTTTACTTGTGTGGCATATTCGGTGTCAGAGATATAGGATATGAAAATATTGAACTCCAAAACAAAATTTCAGCCCTCTTCATCGAATTTTCAAAAAATGATGGAAGACGTATATCTTATTTTTTAAAAAAGTATCTTTATACCAAATTTCACATATAACATTTTCCGTTTGGTACAGATTTATTGTTAAACATTTTAGACTGATCCGCATGGAATGTTGAAAGAATCTCTGACTAGTCTAACTGGAAACGACAGGTTCGAAGGGTTTGGTATAGACTTAATCCACGAGTTATCCTTAATGGAAGGCTTCAATTACACCTTCATCATTCGAGAGGACAAATCGAACGGTGCAAAAGATCCGAAGACGGGAAAGTGGTCCGGAATGATTGGAGATTTGAGGGATTACGTAGGTATTAAACTCCAAGGTATTACTGGAGATGTTACCCTATCGTTTTGTTTTAGACGGCTGACTTAGCCATCACTGACTTCACAATCACGTCGGAGAGGGAAGAAGCTGTTGATTTCACGTCTCCCTTCATGAATCTAGGTAACTAATTCGATTCTTTCTCTCTTGTTATCTTTCAACAAGATATAATCTTGATATAAGTTGATATTCATATATTGTTTTTTAGGAATCAGTATTCTGTTCAAGAAACCCAAAAAGGCTCCGCCAAACTTCTTCTCCTTCGCCGAACCGTTCGCCTTCGAGGTCTGGCTGTGGCTGGCCGGTGCGTACTTCATAGTCTCAATATCACTCTTCATCATGGGTCGCCTGTGCCCCAGCGAATGGACAAACCCTTACCCCTGTATCGACGAGCCCGAGTTCTTGGTCAACCAGTACAGTCTTAGAAACTCCTTCTGGTTCACCATCGGCAGTCTTATGCAGCAAGGAACAGAAATCGCTCCAATGTAAATTGAAGCTGATGGTTTAGTTTAGCTCAGAAGAGAAACTAGATAGAACAATCTAATAACTAATAGTTTTAGTATGCTAATAATAGTTAATAATTTAGTTAACTATATAAAAACTTAATTTGAAGCTCTAGTAAAAAATAAAAAAGGTGGACACCTATAGATTTTAAGAAATTAGACAAAGACGATAAAAATCAATTTATTTTCCAGTGCTGTGTCAACTAGAATGGTTGCCGGTATGTGGTGGTTCTTCACGCTGATCATGGTATCCTCTTACACCGCCAATTTGGCCGCGTTTTTGACCACAGAGAACCCAGATTCTCCCTTCACCAACGTCCACGAATTGGTCCAGAGAGCGCCGAAGGCCGGCATTAAATACGGCGCCAAGAAAAACGGATCAACCGAAATTTTCTTCCGAGTAAGAAAACAACCTAAGCATAGCCCAAACTAACTTTATGTAAACATGAGCTATAACCCGCGACCTACGCGTGACTCGCGTAGATTTTGGAAGTTAGGTTTTTTGTCTAAAGCCTACGAATATGAGTGGGAATTGATTCAACGTCCCGAGCAAAAAAAAACAAAGTGATTTGGTGATTTCTATTTTGAAAAGAATTTAAATTTATTTAAATTTGACGTTTAATTAATCTGAAATTTTCTAAAAGAAACCTACTAGAAATTATGAATAAACATAAAAAAATCTAAAACAGATCTGGACCTAGTAATATAATAATATGTAACCCTTGAACATCTTTGGTAAATAATGGCACGGAGCCTAGCACCTGGGAAAAGTAGGGTGGAAAGGACTCCGTAGCCGTAGTGAAGGCGACCTGTCTAGAGGTGACAACCCTGAATAATAAGCCTCCCAAGCTAACAACTTGGGTAGTATCTTGGACAGTGGCTCGCCACTGTCCCACGAAGAATATTCTTCAACTGAGCATAAAGGAAAATTTCGCTAAATGCACTACCCAAGGTGGTAACCAATCCACCGTCACCTATGGTGACGTTAGCGGACCTTCGGATTCTGGAGAGTTCGCGCCAACATGCTTTAAGGATCCTGATATCACCGGACGTAAACTCAGACCAAGATGGCCAAGCTTCTTCGCAACATTTAATGCCAACTTATTGCTAAAAGTGGAACAACTAAACTGAAATATTTGACTGACTTTCACTAACACGACACAACATAATACTGACAGCAAAGTACAGGAAAAGTCCCAAGGCTTTTCAAAATCGAAAAGCCTTGGAACTTCGAGTACCAAGGCCCAAGTCTCAATTAACTATTTTTCTTTTTTTGAAAACAAGAGAAGAAAAGACATCCATTCTTTCATTTTTAAAGAATAATTTAAATACTAATTTTCGCATCTCTAACATCTTCAGCTTTTGATATATAAGCATCCCGCATTTGCAGCCCCCCTTATCTAGATTTTCGGAAAATTGTAAAACCCGTTTTTTAATAAACCCATTTTACAAGAGGACTCGAACTGCGAATTTTTAATATCTGTAACATTTACTGTTTTCGAGATAAAGACGTTTTCGAGATTTTAAAAAAGACATATGATAACATAACTCTGTTTAAACCGTTTAACTCACTGCTATGTTTTTCGAAGAGCTATTGAATGTCGATTTAAACCGGCGTTAATACATATTTCTTTTGAGATAACGCATATAGTCGGCGTTGACATATCGTCGACGTGCGTGCAAAAGGGTTTATGTCAGTAAAAGAGAATTAAAAAAAATCCAAAATGAAACTTGGATTTCACCTCCAAAATCGAATAATTTTTTTCCAAGCAATTATTTTTGCCTTCATATAACTGATCGATTTCATCACAAACTGTGTTATAAATTAGCTCTTGAAAATTTTCAACCAATTTCTAGTAAAAAAACAATTTGAATTATCCAAATTCACCCTTTTTACATGCGGGCCCACGATATATGAATATATTTGTGAACCTTTTTTGTATAGGATTCGTCAATAGAAGATTTCAAAAAGATTTACGCATTCATGAAGGAGAACGAAGGCGACGTGATGTTGTCGCAAAATAAGGACGGTGTTGAAAAAGCGGAATCAGAGAATGAACAGTACGCCTTCTTCATGGAGTCGACTGCAATCGAGTACGAAATTCAGAGACACTGCAGTTTGACTCAGATCGGAGGATTGTTGGACGAGAAAGGCTATGGAATCGCCATGAGGAAAAGTTAGATATTGGTTGTTAGTTTTTGCGCAATTAGTGCTTTCTTTGTTGTTGCAGATTCTCCCTATAGGAACATTTTGAGTACTGCTGTTTTAAAGTTGCAAGAGTCGGGAAAAATTGCGGATTTGAAGAGGAAGTGGTGGGAGGAGAGACGTGGCGGAGGACTATGTACAGTAAGTGTTAACTTTTGCTTAATAAAAAAAGCAAAATTGTTTAGTCTAGACAGCATAAATTTGCCAACAACTAAATTGTATAGGGCGAGACGGAATCCCAAGAGGCGAAACCTCTAAATTTAAAGAACGTCGGCGGCGTGTTCTGGGTAACGGTGGGCGGAACCGTCCTGGCGTGTTTCATGGTCTTCTTCGAAATGGTCCTGCACGTCGCCAAAGAGTCCATAAAGACGAAAGCTACGTTCATGCAGGAATTCTGCGAGGAGCTCAAGTTCTACTTCAAATTCAAAGGCAGCGTGAAACCCGTACGCATAAGGACCGAATCCAAATCGCCCGAGGAAAGCGCAGAAAGGAATACCGTGGGATGGAACATAAGCGCCTTAGAATTACCAAAAACATCCCTATCAAAATGAATTCTGACAGACATATTTGTAGTCCACCTATTTTTATTCTTCATGATCTTCATGATGATTAAATGCTTTTCTAAAAAATATATTATTTTTTATTCTCAAAATATTTGATCCTGACAATCCTTGCAAGACTATTTTTAATACTATACAAATACAAACTAACCTAACCTATCAAAGAGAGCTTTAATAGACATATTTCAGACAGACACTACTAGACTATACAGATATGACTCGACAGACATGACTAGACACAGAAGACTAAGCAGACAAGACTAGAGAGAGAATACTGGACAAACAAAACTAGACTAGACAGACAAGACTAGACAGACATGACTAGATAGAAAAGACTAGACAGACAAGACTAGACCGACAATACCAGACAGACAAGACTAGACAGAGAAGAGTAGATAGACAAGAGTAGACAGACAAGACTAGAGAGAGAAGACTAGACAGATAATACTAGCGAGACAAGACTAGACAGACAAGACTAGATAGACAAAACTAGACAGACAAGATTAGACAGACAGACTAGCTAGACAAGACTAAACAGACAGGACTAGACAGACAAGACTAGACAGACAAGACTAGACAGACACGACTAGACAGACAAGACTAGACAGATAAGACTAGACAGACAAGACTAGACAGACAAGACTAGACAGACAAAACTAGACAGACAAGATTAGACAGACAGACTAGACAGACAAGACTAAACAGACAGGACTAGACAGACAAGACTAGACAGACACGACTAGATAGACAAGACTAGACAGATAAGACTAGACAGACAAGACTAGACAGACAAGACTAGACAGACAAGACTAGACAGACACGACTAGACAGACAAGACTAGACAGACAAGACTAGACAGACAAGACTAGATAGACAAAACTAGACAGACAAGATTAGACAGACAGACTAGACAGACAAGACTAAACAGACAGGACTAGACAGACAAGACTGGACAGACAAGACTAGACAGACACGACTAGACAGACAAGACTAGACAGATAAAACTAGACAGACAAGACTAGACAGACAAGACTAGACAGACAAGACTAGACAGACAAGACTAGACAGATAAGACTAGACAGACAAGACTAGACAGACAAGACTAGACAGACAAGACTGGACAGATACGACTAGACAGACAAGACTAGACAGACAAGACTAGACAGACAAGACTAGACAGACAAGACTAGACAGACAAGACTAGACAGACAAGACTAGACAGACAAGACTAGACAGACAAGACTAGACAGACAAGACTAGACAGACAAGACTAGACAGACAAGACTAGACAGACAAGACTAGACAGACAAGACTAGACAGACAAGACTAGACAGACAAGACTAGACAGACAAGACTAGACAGACAAGACTAGACAGACAAGACTAGACAGACAAGACTAGACAGACAAGACTAGACAGACAAGACTAGACAGACAAGACTAGACAGACAAGACTAGACAGACAAGACTAGACAGACAAGACTAGACAGACAAGACTAGACAGACAAGACTAGACAGACAAGACTAGACAGACAAGACTAGACAGACAAGACTAGACAGACAAGACTAGACAGACAAGACTAGACATACAAGACTAGACAGACAAGACTAGACAGACAAGACTAGACCGACAAGACTATACAGACAAGACTGTCTGTGACTTGACTGTCTTCAACTGTCATTCCTGTATTCAACATAGGAGACCGCTTGGATAAAAACATCTACAGGCCTATATCATTTGTATCAGTATTACCTAAAATACTAGAATACTCCATGGAATACAGAACATTTATAACAAGGCAGAACCTTATTCCAAATCAACAACATGGCTTTGGAAGGAACAAATCTACCACTACGGCAATTAACGAACTATACAACAAAATAGTATGCAAGGTGGATGAAGGTAAATTCCCAGTGGATGTTTTCTGCGACCTCTCTAAAGCCTTCGATTGCGTCTCTCATCACATACTATTGCAGAAATTGTACTCTTATGGAATTAGAGGTAAAACAGGCAACTGGTTCTAGTCGTATTTGGTCGACAGGAAACAATGCGTCAAAATTAATTCAACTGAGAAGATATGATTTTCAAATGCCAGCGTCGTTAACGTGTGTGTCCCTCAAGGGAGTATTTTAGCACCTGTGCTATTTTGTCTGAATACAACAGATATGATAAAATTTATTGGTCAAAAATACTGCACATTATACGATGATGACCCAAGTCTGAAAATCTCGGAGGCATCCGTAGCACAAACTACCATACAAGGAATTACTATTCTAGAAAAAGTGTTCAAATGGTTCTGCGCTAACAACTTATACCTTAACATCGGTAAAACTATGTAGTGTTTCAGTGAAGAATGCCGTCAAATGATATTCTACTTGAAATTGGAGACGGCAAAATTGAAACAGAGAAGAAAGTGAAATTTTTAGGTATCTACTTAGAGGAGAACATGAAATGGAACGCAACAACTGAGAAAATAATCAACTGCACAGCAAGGCATATTTGCTAATCGTCAAATACGACGTCAAATGCGTCAAATTATGGGAGAAAAAAACCTTCTCAAAGTCTATTATGCCGAAATCCACTACGTTTTGTCCTATGGCATTTTAGTGTGGGGAATATTGACTGATTCACATGGAGTATTTCTTGCTCAAAAAAGTTTGCTCAGATCACTAGCCGGCCTCAAAAGTACCATTTCCTGCAAGCCCTACTTTAAAAAGTTTAAAATTCTTACCGTTCTTTGTATATATATATATATATATATATATATATATATATATATATATATATATATATATGTATATATATGTATATATATATATATATATATATATATATATATAAATATATATATATATAATAATAATAATAATATATTAAAAATAATTCCAACTATATATCGTTCAGAAGCAGTCTAAAATTGTTCCTAATAGATAACTGTTTCTATAGCGTTAGTGATTTTTTTGATAGTTTATCATAGTTTCTGTTTAATTGCTTTTTTTTGTTAATCTTATGCATGTTTTATGTCTATTTTGTCTTGACTTGACTCATATGTGATATTTACATCCTTAGAGAAATAAAATTTATTTTGATTTGATTTTGACTAGACAGACTATACCAGACAGACAAGACTAGACGTACCAATTTAGGCACCACGTCATAGACCATGTACCCTCGTGTTGGTTCTAGAACAGAGCCTTGTGGGATAACAAAGATGCAGAATTGAATGCGTTTCGAACATCCGGTGTTATTAGATCACATGCGAGGAGTTCGTCGTGTGCCGTTTCTTGCCTGCTCTGCTATATCTATGATTGCCTGTACAGCGTCACAAGTTGATCAACTTTCTCTGCACCCGAATTCTCCTAACTCCTTCCTTATTCGGCCAGGTATCGTATGCTCTAATAGTTTTCCCATTGTTTCTAAAAGGCATATTAGCCTGTTCTTGTGTTTACGAGTCCCCTTTTTATAGCAGCACTAACTTTGCTTTCTTTCAAAATTCGGGGAAGGTTCCAGTACCGAGGCAATTGTTCTTCATTTTTAAAATGTATTGCGGATGAAGTTGGATTGTCCGTTTTTTAATCTCAGCCGGTAATCCGTCAGGTCCTGGTGCCTTATCGACACGGAGATGGTTGCAAACGTTTTCTAAACGGTTTGGGTGGCTTCATTTCTGTTTCTGAGAATTGTTCTATATGTGTTGATGTCGGTTGTTTCCATCTCAATTGATCATTTATCGAGAATTCGCTTATTATCTCCTGTACTTTGTCTGCTTGGAGTTGGAGGTTTGGCTGGTGGATTTTTAGATTTCTTCTATAGTGAACGCATCTCCTCCTATCATCAGCCTAAAGTTTCTTTTTTGATTTGAAGATTTTGTTGCCGGTGATAGGTATAGAAATCAAATAGATTTCCTCCTGATACCACAAAGATGGCGAACAAGTATAAAAGATGAACCTATGCAGAGCTGACTGCGGATCCGATCATCAGCTACTTATAGGAAAAATAAAATTAAAAGGGAAAAGTGGGCCTTAAATTGAATAAAACAAAAACCAAAATAATGATAATAGACCGATCCCAAGAAAGACTGCAAAGCCCAACGCATGTTGATGGAATCGAGGTAGTAAAGGAGTTCGTGTATTTGGGCTCACAAATTTCAAGAACTGGCAGCTGTGAAAAGGAAATAAGGAGAAGAATAGCTTTGGGCAAAACCGCCATTGCCAAAGTTTCACGTATTTGGAACGATCACGGCATTTCTAAAGGAACCAAGATGGCAGTCATAAAGACACTTATATTTCCTATAGTCACATACGCTGCGGAATCCAGGACACTAAAAATGGCTGACAGAAGACGAATTGATGCGTTTAAAATGTACACCTGGAGACGCATGCTCAGGATATTATGGACTGAAAAACGTACTAATGAATCCATTCTACGAGAACTTAACATTGTCGATCGACTGAGAAAAACTATCCAAAAGTCCATCTTAAGATATTTCGGTTACATAATGCGAAGAAAGGACGACTCACTTGAGAAATTGATAGTCCAAGGAAAGATAGAGGGTAAGAGCCCACGAGGAAGATCGCCATCGCGCTATGTACATCAAATACCCAAAGCCATAGGCGCAACTGTACACGATTGCACAAAAGCTACTGACAACAGGGAAGAATGGAGACAACAAGTACAACAAATATAATCCCTAGGTCATACCATTGCCACGATGCTCGGAAACGAGCGATACGATTGAGAAGAGACATTCCACCAATACATTTATTTAGGACCTTTGTGTGGTTTTTTCCTTGGCATTGAAACGTTGCAAGCCCTCTACAGATTTTCTATGAGCGCTTCTGCTGTATCAATTCTTCTGTTGGTGATGTCTTCCGCCAGTTGTTTATTGAATTATTCCTCTATTTTCTTGATGTTCCATCTATTAGACTGATTTGTTTTATTGGACACATTGCTCTACAAGGAGTATGTAACGTATTTGTGATCACAAAGGGTTTCATGGTCGAGAACTTTTGAGTTGGTTTTGATCGAGATGTTATTTGTAGAGAAGGTGAGATCCATTATATAGCCCGTTTTTCTCTTTTAAAGTGTTTTTTGGCCATTGTTTTGGACGTACATAGTCTCGGTTATCCAGTCGGTTACTATATCTCTTTCATGGTCATACAGACAAAACTGGACAGACAAGACAGGACAGACAAGACTGGACAGACAAAACTAGACAGGCAAGACTGGTCAGACAAGGCTGGACAGACAAGGCTGGACAGACAAGACTGGGTAAACAAGACTTGACAGACAAGACTGGACAGACAAGACAGGACAGACAAGAATGGACAGACAAGACTGCACCGACAAGACTGGATAGACAAGACTGGACAGACAAGACTGGATAGACAAGACTGGACAGACGAGACTAGACAGACAAGACCAGACAGACAAGACTAGACAGACAAGACTAGACAGACAAGACTAAACAGACAAGATTAGACTTCTCACAATATTTGATCCTGCACATTCTTGCAAGACTATTTTAAACTACAAAAGATTTTCTATCGTTTCCTGCTAAAATTGTATATGTAATATTATAATAAACACTTTCCGTTCCAATTCCTCTGAAATTTTGTTTTCGCGTATTTTGAAATTGTGACGAAATTTGTAATGGAAATCGTAATTCTAATTCGTTATTCATTTTATTGCGTTCTCTGTGTTTCTAGATTAGCGAATAAAAACGTGGATGTAGTTAGGCCAGTCAGTTAGTCGGTGTGCATGTGTGTGACCCACATTTTTATCGGCCGTTAAAATAATACACAAATCACGTACACTTCACGCCTTACTCCGTCCAGCACTAATTAGTAATTATTAATCAAGATTAGAATAAAAGAGAAACAACACTTTTTTATGTCCTATAAGACAGCAAAAGTTTGCAATTAATATCAGTAGCTTACATTCATTTCTAAACAAAAATGCAATAATTAAAAAGTATGACCAGTAGTGAATCTAGGATTTTGGTTTGAGAGGGACTGCACCCAGCTGAGGGTGGGCTTTATCAAGGTTAATAATAAAACACTAATAAAGGACACCAACTTTTATTTTGCTCATTTAACGCATATCCGTGTCTCCTCGGATAATTTTTGGTAAATTCTTCAATTCAGCCAAACCCTCTAAACTGCCTTTCATAATTATCGTACGAAGGTACGACTTTATTGGTTTAACCCTTTCAGGCCCAAAATAAGTTTATCTTATAAATATTTTTGAAAATATTTTTTATGTAAATCAAACATTACGACACAAATTAACCATAATTCTTAAAGTACCGCTACAATATGATACAACATGTATCCTATTAACTATGTAGTTTTAAGAAGATACCCCTAGATCTCACGAAATAAAATATTAGAAAGGTGGTTCTCTAGAGATACCACTAAGAATGAATGGGTTAAGAATAAGAGAAGAGAAGGGTAGCTTCTCTTACACCCATTACAAGTATCTAGTATGGTACAAGTATGGTATAAGTACACTACTAGTATGGTACAAGTACCACACTACAAGTAAATACCGATAATGCAGCAACGATTTGTAAAAGAAATTTTATATTTGGGAAAAACTCTTTTCTAGCTTGATGTGCCTCTGCTGCTGTTTGGTGGAGATGTTCCCAGTCTATTACTTTGAGATTTGTCAGGGGTGGACACAGACGCTTTTGAGGAGGGCTTGTGTGCCTTAGCCACCCACTACCCAGGTATTCTGCTAGTCCCTACAACAATATATAAAAACTTGTTCTTATTTTATTTAAATTAAATGGGTTGAGGGGTGGCTAAGGCGCTTGAGTGTCTTAGCCACCCACTACCCCTGTATTCGATACTAACTACAACCATATATAAACATTTGTTCATATTTTACTTAAATTAGATAACCTTCCTTGCTATCTAATCTTATCTATCGCCTTTCCAATGCAAACTAATCAGGTTCAATTGAATCTTGTCCAATCGGTATTCTCTATTTACAAGAACTGACCTGTCGTGAGTCGAGCGAGCGCCGTTATTAAAAACGTTGTGACACGATCGTGCGTGTTTGTGTTGTGTTCCTGCCGGCGGTATTGTTTAATGCGATATGGTCACAGAATCCCGCATTGTTTCCGGCAACGCAAGCGGAGAAAAGAAACTCGATTGCGTCAGCGGGCGAACGGTGGTTCAATTAGGAGGACGTACTGGAGACGCGGAGGGAACCGCATAATAACTTCGATTGCGACAATATGCGATTGTCAACGATAAATTGACCAGGAAAATGATGCTGAATAATGGTCGGTGGAGAAGGCACAGCGGGATTACGACACAAACATATCTGGTGCAATAAACGAACGAAATGGAAACAGAAACAAGAATTAGATGGACAAGATTAAAGTGAAGACAAGTAAGATCTGACGAATATGATTACACAGCAAAGATTACATAGACAAGATTAGACAGACAAGATTTAGCACTGATCAATCTACAACAGTGGCAATCACAAACTTATACAATAAAATTTTAGAAAAAAATTCTAATTTTCATCGTACATCAAACATCTCATTCAATTAAATCTTCATTCATCATCTCGTCTTTATCAAATTCTAAGCGAAACAAGTTGGATAACATCATGAAGGAAATGTACAGCCTTGTCTGCAATACAGAAGGACTGGTTGTTAAAGTTTCCAAAGAGTTCACCCTCTCGTTATTTCAAGAACTCTATAGTCAAATGCTGCAGACCAAACCATCAAGCCAAACCCAAATTCTTTAAAGATTACAAAGTTAATAATTATAACATCAATTATTATAAGATACTTTCGCCACATGTAAAAAGAAAAAAAAACAAGTAAAGCGTTTGATTGTGTGTCACACGACATCCTACTAGAATTACCAAATAAGTGCCACATAATATGAGGCATTTATCTGGTATATATTATATGGAATAAGAAGAAAAGTGGATAACTGGCTAACATCATTTCTTGAAGATCCACAGAAAGTGGTCATAGTTGCAAATATCAATGACAGTGTGCAAAACCCACACAAGAATTTGGGGCCCTGTTGGAAAGTAATAAAAGTCAATGACAAAAACATTTTGCTGCTATGATCTTATATTTATTACGGTTAATTGGTACAAATCAAATTTAGACATGTTTTTAGTTATATAAGTATGCTGCTGGTTTGAATTGATTACGATTACGATAGTGGTTTCTCTTGGGATTTCTGTAGTGAAAAATCTTTTATTATAACTTCAAAGTGTATTTTTTTAAGTAAATCACTTTCTCTGCACATAATTGACAAATTAGTTAGTCGTTCTTGTAACATAGTTGTTCGTAATTCATTTTATATTTTCTTTACGAGCGCTTTCCACTACAATTAGTAACCATGAAACAAAGGAACAGCTATATGAGGACATATCATCTGCGAAAAATAACGAGAAAGTCAAATTCGTCATAATTATGGGAGATTTAAACTCCAAAATTGGACAAAACATAGACACAAAACATAGAGAGAATATCCCGAACATCGGAAAATTTGGACTGGGCCAAAAGAACAGTAGAGGAGAAATGTTAACTAACTACTGCACAAGCAAATACCTTTTCTGTATGAAGTCCTTTTTCCAGAAACCTCCACAAAGACGATGAACATGGAAAAGTCCAAACGGCACCACCAAAAATGAAATCGACTATATCTTAATCAACAGCAAGAATATAGCCAGGATGTAACCGTCCTCAACTGATTACAAATTTCGTGTGTACAAATGAACACAAATTTCGAAAGGAACAAACTAATCCATAGACAAAAATACCCAACGGTAGAAGTACTGAGCAACAACAGAGAAGCATTCCAGAGCACTCTAAAATCTATACTAGGAGAACCCAGAGCACTAATAAACCTAGGAATCGACGAACTCTCTGAACACATAGCAAAAAGCATTCAAGTTGCAACAAAGAAAATATGTTCCGAGAAAAAAAGCTCGAGGAAGTTCAGCGCACGAACAAGAAACCTAATTGAAATAAGGAGGGGAATGAATCGGTAAGCACAAGGCTATAAGGAAATCAATAGAACTATAAATGAAAACATCCGGAAAGACCTGAGAGATCACAAAACCAAGATGATTATGAATACAATCGAAGATAACATAAATATGAGGGTTCTCAGATCTAAACTATCGAACGGAAGGCCGAAACTTATATTAAAATAAAGAACAAAGAGGGCCTTATAGTCAGCAATATAAAAGAGATCACAGAAGCTATCCAGGAATTCTACAAAAACTCATACACTTTCACATCTCTACGTAACCAATATCAGAGATATAATGCTCGAAACGTAGGATCGGAATAAATTCCCGAGATAGACTCGGAAGAAATGATGGCAGCACTAAAGCAGATGAAAAACAGGAAAAGCCCAGGTGAAGATCAAATCACCATCGAAATGATCAAACGGGGCGGAGAAGACCTCCTTCAAAGCGTACGATTCCTACTGAATAAGTGTCTTATAAACTTATCTTTAAAATGTGAAATGTATCTTTAAATACATCAAGGGCCCTATCGACTACGGCTTGGAATTCAAAAACCATAAAGACAACGAGTTGGCAGCGTACAGTGACGCGGACTATGCTGGCGACACGGAGACTCGGAGATCGAAAACTGGGTACGTGATGATGTTAGGTTTCGGGACAATAGCATTGAACTCGCAAAGGCAACAAACTGTTGCATTATCAACAACCGAATCCGAGTATGTAACCGCATGCCAGACAGCTAAAGAAATTGCATGGACTAAGAACCTAGTTCAAAATTTACTCGATGTAAAAGAAATTCGAACAACATTGTATCTGGATAATCAAAGTGCAATACAATGGATACATAATCCTGTATTTCACAAGAGAAGTGAACATATATAGACATTAGGTATCACTATATTCGAGAGCAATACGAGAAGAACGAATTCCTTTTGGAGTACACCCCTTCGAGAGAGCAACACGCGGACATCCTAACGAAAGCATTACCACGAAACCTATTTCAATATCACCGAGAAGCAATTGGAATCCGCAAGCGGTTTACAGCAGACACAAGTCAAAGATTCGATAAAACCGAAGTAGGAGTGTTAGAGATATCGGTTTCATCTCGCCTTTTAACTTTCCCCCAAAAGAGTGTTGGCACTCCTGAAATATATCTTAGTTCGTAGAGTTTCATATTGTTATTAATACGTTTTGTTGTCACATTGAAACATAGAGTAGTAAATAAATATCTAAAGAAATCTCGTGAATTCCGTAGTGAAACTTACTTATAAATTGTATTCCTATCAATTTCCACCGTGATATTCTCATCTCCAATTGCTTGATAGGATTTCATGTTGTTCAAAGTAGTTTTCACTTCTTCTATTGCCTCGTTCTACCTGCCACAATTTCATAGACACTGCACATTAAAATAACAATTAAAACAGAAATTTTTTTAATGCGGCCCGCGATTAAATTTTCACCCGCAATGCGGCCCTAGAGTCAAAAGATTTGCCCACCCCTGGTCTATATCCTATATGTCAGTGCATATTCCATTAAATTTCTTTCAATTAAAAATCCTATTTAAGTTGAACAAGAGCGTCACCCATTTTTGGATAACGCGGCCCCCACGGAAGTACACCCGTCACCCAGATATGGGTGACAAGGCGACGAGCGTGTTAAGGAAAAATCAATTCCATATACAAACATTTTTTCGGTGGTAGCAGATGGAGCTCCTGCCATGTTCGGGCTATATCGTGGATTTAAAAGCCATCTCTAAAAAGATTATACCAGGAGTAACTGCAATTCACTGTGTCATCCAGCGACAAGGCCTGGTAGCGAAAAAAATTAGTGATAAATTGCACCAATCGCTTCAATTTGTGATTAAATCAGTTAACAAAATAAGAAAAATTGAATTGAAAAAATTACTATGTTTTAACCACACTTACAATATATAAAAATGTTATATAACTTATTATTCACAGTTATATAAATTTCCACATTTACATTCACGACTCGAGTTTCGACGTTTGGCGGTCATTTCCATATTAATCGAATTCCTTCCGTATTAATCGCCAGATTAGCAAGATTATACTGCATTTTAATAAATGAAATACAAGAAAATATACAATTTTTCTTTTTATTTTTACCACTTCCGAATTAACGGTTGGAACTCAGCTTGAATAGAAAAATGAAGTTACGGTACGTTATCAATGTTTAATTTTGATTCTATTAAATCTGTAATCATATTATTTTAATAATTAGAACACAAGAAACTATACTGTTTTTATTTTTAGCACTACGAATTGAGGGTTGGAAGTCGTCATCGTCACTTATCTACACTTTTTTTGACGAGTTTTGAGAATATGGTAGAAATGTAGCAGCAGGGGGTCCACCAAAACCAGGAATTTTTTTGAAGGGGTCCATCAGAAAAACAAAGTTTGGGGACCTCTGGTCTAAACTCTCAGCTAAACCTGTATCGCACACATTTCCGTTTCCGTTGCTACTTTTTTCTTAACTAAATTAAAATACGTAATTCCGCCGCAGTAACAATCAGTGCGAAGAGTCCCCACGCACGAATTACGCAAACGGCAAAACGTTTGATCGATACTAACCGTAAAATTTGTTTGTTTGGTAGTAAAAAGAATAGCGGCAGCAAGAAAAACGACACACATTAAAGGGAAAAGAATGTTTAGTTGGACTATTACCAGTATCTAATTTAACGCAGTATTGAAAAAAGGCGTCAGTGCGAGTTTCCAAGGGCGACCAAGTAAACATGGATAAAATGTCATTCGGGACGAAGGGCATGAGCACCGCTCTGCCTTTAAAACAAACCAAAAGCAAAACAGAGTAAGCAAATAATGTGGATTGCACGTGAAAAAAAAGCCATGCATCTAAACCGTTGGATTTTCAGATGGGTCAAGTTTGGGAAAATCGATATCATGTACTTCATGGCGAAGAACATCATTTGCTTCTTCGGGGGTGTCCACTTGTACTTCTACAACCTGACGAACGGGCAGAATAACATCCTGCGGGTGAACGAGGCGTCCTCGGGCGAAGGAGTGGCTTGCGTCGCCGCACACCGGACGTTGACCGTGTTCGCTTTCGCCGAGAAATGCAAAAACCCCAAAATACGGGTGCTCAACTACCCCGAGTTCAAGCAGGTTTCCATCATGTCAGGTAAGAACACAATTTAGAAAAGAACAGCCTAGAAGAACGAACGCAGACAGACGATACTAGACATTTGAGTCATAATTTCTTGAACTTCTTTTTCTTGGACAATTTTTGCCCGAAAACGTTAGTGAAATATTTTTCGCATAAACCATACGTTATGCAAACTTCTTTGATAGATATATTTAGATTTCGGTGGTGACTTGTACTGCGACCTTTATATATCTATTGTACGCCACCCTCTTCCCCTAACCGTTGGTATACTTATCCATTTAGAACGCCTCCTCCAGTCCTCATTCCTTTAAGAGTTTCATGATCTGGATGGGATTCACGGATTTCAACTCTTCGTTCAAGCAGTGGACACCAAGGTACATCTATCTCTTATGGAGCAGTGGTCCGCAGTCCATGAGCAGATTTATGGGGATTTCCTCTGCTGATCTGGAGAATCTGCAATTGTTATCTTCCTCTAGGCCCAGGGTCTTGAGGTGTTCTCTAAGTCTGCAGTTCCCTGTTAGGTCTTGGTCAGAATACTAAATTTAGTTTTGGCTATACCGCCGCATACTCAAAATTTCCTGAACGGCTCACATCACCAACCAGCAGGTCCTAGAGAGAATGGGAAAAGAACGAGAGGTCTTACTAACAATAGACAAGGAGCTGGAATACCTTGGCGGTATAATGAGGAACAATCAACAGTACGGTCTATTGCAACTTATACTATAAGGAAGTAAGTGAGTGTGGCGGCGGCTTAGATAGCTAAGCACTTGGCATTTGAGTCCACTGAAATATATACTCACTGGAACGAGCACTGCCTCTTGGCTTGTGCGGGCCGAGAGAGACCATCACAAGGTGTCTCTCGTATCGATCTGTCTTCCTCTAGTGCCAAAAAAATGATCTGTCTGTGTCCGACGTCCATTTTTCCGTGCAAATACAACAGTATTTTACCATTTCCTTTTTGAAAACAACTTTCATTAAAATATATAAACTTCGGTTTATCATATGCTCACCGATTGAAGGATCTCACTCTCTTTCTTGTTACAACTCAATACAACTTGCTTTTCGCTCTGACTGTATCACATCCTCCCCACCCTCGACTACACTGTTGGCTCCACAAGGATGAAGGGAGGTCCTTGGGACCTCTTTCTCGGATCGCACAAGTCAGCGCTCGTTCCAGTTAGTATATATTCCAGTGTTTGAGTCAGACAGCTGTAGTTCAAATCCCCACAGAACCAAAAGCAGCAAAAATTAAAAACTAATGGCTGCAACCCATCACACCCTATTCCCAAATGCGGCTTAGACAACCGTGGGGTCTCAACTGCCTAACACCTTTTCTGGAAATTTGTCATTCGGATTCGACGTTAAACTGTAGGTCCCCCGTATTAAAACCTTAGTGTTGAGGTTGGATATGTGGCAGAGAATAGGGCCGGTGCCCAGTAGTGGAACATAAAGGCTGATGATGATGACTGCAAGGACGAGTAGATGGAAGAAGAAAGCCAGGGAGTAGGAGAATATCGTATCTAAAAAACCTTCGAACATGGTTCAACACAAGAACAACAAATCTCTTTAGGGCTGCAACAAAGTCCGAATTTCCATGATGATCGGCAACATCCGAAGCGGATACGCACCAGAAGAAGAAGAAGTTTAAGGAAAGCTTTTGTTAAAAGCTTGCTTGGTAAAAAGATTACAAGCATTACTTTGGTTTGTCTTCGATTTGGATGTTTTTTCCAGGTTTACATCCATTGTTTCTTTATGTCTGCATCTAAACTTTTGTAGATGGTGTTCATACTCATACTGTAAAATGGTTCCGGGCCTATAAAAGGTTTACTAGATCCCTTGTGTGCTAAGTTCTTCATTTCCCACTATACCACTGTGTGATGATATCCAGTGTAATACATTTATTGTCTCTGCCAAGCTTGTTTTTTCCACGCAGTCCCATACCAGTTTAGATCTGATGGTGTATGTGCCATATTTAGAACGCCTCCTCCAGTCCTCATTGATAGCCAAACAGCCTTAATAGCTGCTTGACTATCTGACAGGATATCAAGTTCCTGTCGAGGTTAAAGTGCACACCTTTCATTGCATATACCTCTGCTTGGAAGATATTGGGTAGATTCCCATGGATTCGAATACCTGGTACGAGGTCCAAATACTCCTGCATCAATACCTTCCTTCGTCTTCGAACTATCTATACTTGATGCTACTTTGCTCAATGCGGTATGCTGAGGATTCGTCGCTCCATTTGGCTATACGCCTACACATTGCTGTTTCCTTTTTGTCGAAATGGTATTTGCATATCATTTCATCTTTTGGTATTTCCAGCTAGGATATCTTGGCAGTAAGGCTGTTCTAGTTCTGATTATTTTACCGATGTCTATTCCTTCCTTGCTTTTTCAGCAATCTCTCTAAAATCTTCTTAAATCGATCATTCGATCATACTCAACCGTAAATACCCTATGTTGGTTTTAGAAAAAGAAAAGGAAAATGACTACATGAATTTACTTTTCTCCGATACCGAACTACTGATAAGTTTAAGCGGCTTTCCCACTTGTATGCTGGCTGTATGGAAATGGAGAACTGGTCAATTCATCACTAGTGTAGCCACAAATCTAATATATAGTAACATAACCTTTAGGTAAATATATGTTAAACTAGTTATAGCCCGCGGCTTCACTCGCTTCAATTTTTAAATCAGTCAAATTAATTCAGGTCAACTATGTTTACTAAATATTGATTATCATATGAGTAATATTACGACTAACATTGAGCTAGACCGTAGGTAAGATTTAAAAATTGTTACGCGGGCCGGTTAAAATCATTTTGAAATAAAATACACATAACATATTTTGTACAATACTTTCGTATAGATTTAATTACTCTTGGGACCGGTGCTTTTGTCAATAAAAATATTGCGTCAAAGCTTACAAGGAGATGGCCGGATTCGGGATATCCATAAAGTGTTATATGGGACATCTTGGGATATCATCACGTTGTCCAAGATATATGGCTTACCACAAAGAGCTCCACTCCGACCAATAGCCAGTTGTGTTGGTTCACCGGTTCCGCATTTCTGGCGAAACATTTAGCAAAGTGTTAACAATCATACGCAGGAGATTGTGAATCCTATATCCGCAATTCTGAACACTTTATAGACATCCTGATCAACTCCAGCCCGGCCATCACCTTGTGTGTGTGTTTCCTTGTGTCTATGAGTACATCTATATAGATTATCAAGTCCCACTTATTTAATCTTATCTCTGTACTTTCTTATAAAGAATTACAATTATCTAATTTTGCCCCCATATAGCCTTATTCGTCTGATCTAATTTAGTTGTTAACATGTCAGGTGCAATTATACCATACCTCTTCAAGTGGCGCATCTTGTCCACAACTCCAGATATCTGAAAGTCTGGCAGATAGCGATGTGCGGGAGAAAATGTATCATCAGTCCAGATGAAGTCAATTATCGACAAGTAGAGAACAACTTGAACAACTACGTAACGTGCATGTGGACCACAGACGGAGCTTTGCTCGTCATGGACAACAGAGCAAACCTCTATCAGGTATCGATAATAAAAACTGCCCGATATTATACATAGAGCGCCTTTATATATATTTTATTAATATACACACCTTTATTAATAGAAACGCCTTCATTAATATAGCGCATTATTAACACATTACGTGCGGGACGGATATTTTTAACCCTTTCGTGGACTGGTGCTTAACCGCGGGAAGGGTATTTAGAATATTTTTATTTGAATGAACAAACCTGCTAACCTGTCTTTTTTACTAACACTGTTGACGTGAGGTTAGTTTATTCGTTATTGGAAAAAACAATATTTTAGCGTCATCTAGTTTGTAGTAATAAAATTCGGAAATTATTATACTACAAACTCGTTCCGCATTCAAAAAAAGTTTGAAGATTCCGAAGATTCACTTGCGTGCGATATTGATTCTTCTTGTGATAGTAGTGATGATAGTGATAATGAATACATTGGCCGTCGGAGAAAAGTTCACCCCTTGCCGATTCCATCAAGTAACTCTGAATCACGCGCGAGCGAAGATGAAGTTTTAGATTAGACCGAAGATGATAATCCGCCAAATATCGAACCATTTTTGAGAATAACAGGAATTAATATATTTCCTCAAAGTCATTTGACTGCTTTTTTTTTAGTTTGCTCCAATGTGGATACTCTTCAAACACTGCGGCCAAATGGCCTATAGTATTTTGCCCACATTTTTCTCTTTATAGGCCCAGAAACCTAGGTGTTATTTAAATTGGCATAAATTAATTATACTTTTGTCTTCTGGTACAAATACAGCCGACACTCGCTCCCGAGATCGAACCCGGGACTTCCAGATTTGTAGTTAACGCTCTGCAGACTATATACATTTCTCTCTTAGTGATTTTGTAAATTTGTTCATTGGTGACGATTTATTTGAACATATGGTGAAAGAGAATAAGAGATACCTTGACCAAAATAAACCTACTAACGTTTTGTGTGCCCAAGAAGTCATTGAAATGGTATCAGAGTTTTTTGTGGTCCGGCTGATTCTATCTCCTTTAGTATTGGCGCAAAATGTCCGTTGACTTTTCTGTAGGGTCTCGGTTATGGCGCTGTTTAGGCTGTTAATATTTGTCTCTGAGTAATCATTGTTCTGTAGTCTGTTGGTAACCTGGGTTTTGAATCTCTGGATATCTCGTGGTGTTGTACATGATTTTTTCGGCATTTTCTTTATTAATTTAAATCTTTCTCTGTCAAGTTCTATTCGTACTTTGCATCGTATCATTCGATGGTCGGTGCTTGTCGTACAGTTGTTAAGTACTGTTACGTGTCTTACAATTGATAATTTGTCTGAGATTATAAAATCGATCTTGTTACGAGTTCTACCATCTGGGCTCTCTCATGTCCACCTTCTGTGGGGTTTTCTTGGTCTGGGTTTACGACACCTCAGTGGAGCGACGTGTCGTAAACCAGGGATCCGAAGAAATGCCAGAAATCACCATCGAGGAAATTAATGGAGTCTTGTCGAAAATGAAAAACAACAAAGCAGCTGGAAAATATGAAATGGTTGCTGTAGCAATTAATGCTATCTCTTTTCTTTCTCTTGCTGAAGAAAATACGTGCACTCTTTAACCTTTACCTTCAGGAGAGCACTATTCCGGAGAAGAGGCATGAAGCGACTACCATCTTGCTCCATAAAAAGGTAGACAAAGCAAACCTGGAAAATTACCGCTCTATAACTCTTATATTATTAGAATCCTAACATCAAGAATGAAGAACAAATTTGAGCTTTACTAACCAAGAGACCAAGCCGGACTCCGATCGGGTTTCGGAACTAATGATCACCTCCAGAGTATTAAGACCCTCATCTAGAAAATCGTCGAATACAATAGACCGCTAGTCCTCCTGTTTATAGACTTCCATAGGGCATTTGACATGATCGAATTGAAAGCAATACTGGAAGCCCTGACAGAATGTCGAGTGGACTATTCTTCTTCTTGGTGCCATATCCGCCAAGCGAATGTTGGCGATCACCCCGCTATAATAATTTTATTGACAGCAGCATGGAACAACTCGACTGATGTTTTTCCATACCACTGTCTAAGGTTCCCCAACCATTTGGTTCGTCTTCTCCCCAGTCCTCTTTTACCATTAATCTTGCCTTGCATGATGAGCTGCAGTAGGCGGTATTTATTATTTCGCATTGTGTGTCCCAGGTAAGAGAGCTTCCTTATCTTGATGTTTGGCATGACTTCGATCTTCTTTACCATTCTTCTCAGAACCTCTTCGTTTGTTATTCTGTCAACCCAACTGATCCGCAGAATTCTTCAAAACACCCACATCTCGAGGGCGACGATCTTCTTCGAGGATGCTTCTGTTAAGGTCCATGCCTCCATACCGTAAAGCAAGACCGAAAATACATAGCATTTCACAATACGTATTTTTAACTTCAGGCTAAGATTGTGACTGCACAGCACGGATCTCATACGTATAAAGGCTATTCTTGCAAGTGCGATTCTTGGTTTTATTTCCGCCGAGTGGTCCCATTTCTCGTTCATGTTGCATCCTAGATATGTGATGCGCTGTACTCTTTCAATGGCTGTGTTGTTTGCGTACAGACCAGTATCTTGTGGATTTGCCACTTTGCTTATCACCATGTACTTCGTCTTGCTTGCATTGAGTTTGAGACCATATTCTTCACCAGCTTCAGCTCTTCGGCTTAGTAAACTCTGCAGTTCGTCAGGTGTGTCTGCGATCAGCAAGGTGTCGTCTGCGTAACGGATGTTGTTTATTGTTTCGCCGTTTATAATAATGCCTCCTTCCATTTCATGCAGGGTATCTTTAATTAGTTCTTCTAAATATACATTAAAAAGAAGTGGTGACAGAATACAACCTTAACGTACTCCACGTAGGATTTCGATTTCATCAGTGTGACTATGCTCTACCCTGACAGGTTACCGATTATTCTGCTGTCCTTGTCGTCCATTCCGGTGTTCTTAAGTATTTCAAGCATCTTCCTAGTGTTTTACTTTGTCAAACGCCTTTTCAAAGTCTATAAAGCATGCATATACTTTCTTGTTAACATTTCTGCATCGCTTAATAAGAACCTGAGCGGCAGAGAGGGCATCTCTGGTTCCAAGACCACTTGTGAAGCCAAATTAAGTGTGACCTATTTGTTCTTCGAGCTTGTGGTATATGCGCTCTTGGATGACCTTGAGCAAGAGTTTAAGTGCATGGCTCATGATACTGATAGTTCGGTATTCTCCAGGAATTAGTCCGGAGTGAATTATAGATACTCAAAACTGATATATAACATATACAAGAACGCTACCATGTCGGTCAAATTACATGACAACAGCAACCGCATTAAAGTCGGAAGAGGAGTGAGACAGGGTCACTATGTCTCCAAAACTATTCATTACAGTCCTAGAATACACTTTCAAGAAACTCGATTGGGAGACTAGGGGTATAAACATACACAAACAGACGGTCGTAAACTCAGTCATCTTCGCTTCGTAGATGACATTGTCCTAACAACCGACAATCTAGGAGAGGGGAAACAAATGCTCCATGAATTGGCAGAAGCATGCTTGGTGTTGGAATGAGAATGAACTTTTCCAAGACTAAGGTCATGACAAATCTTGTTATGAGTGAATGCATAAAGATTGAATACACCACAGTTGAGATGTTTGAGAAATACATATACCTCGGCCATGAAATACGAATATCAAAGGACAACCAGGCATGCGAATTACATAGAAGAATCAACCTTGGATGGGCAGCCTACGGAAAATTAAAACATGTCTTTAAAAGCGATCTTCCCATCTGCCCAAAGAGAAAAGTGTTCGACCAGTGTGTTCTGCCGGTACTCAAGTATGGAGCGGACACCTTAACCCTAACGATATCATCAGCAAGTAAGCATAGAGGTGCACAACGAAAAATGGATCAATGCTAGGTTTAGGTTTAAGATACCACGTTACGAATTAGGTCCTACGACAGAGGGCCGGGGTGACAGAGATTATCAAATAATAGCGACATCAAAATAGAACTGGGCCGGTTACGTGGCTAGAATGAGGGACGACAGGTAGACGAAAAGATTTTAGGAATTGTGACCACGCCCTGATAAGCGAAACAGTGGAAGACCACCTAGACGCTGGACCGACGACCTAAACCAACCTTAGCAACCAACTGGATTCAGGCGAGTCAAGACAGACAACAATGGAAAGCCATGAGGGAGGCCTATGTCCATCAGTAGACGTCGAGGGCTGATTTAGGGTTGATGAGGGTTGATGATTTATGAGCGCGCCCGGCACAATTCAAAAGACTCTACCGATCGCCTTACAAAAATTAGGCCCGTATTATCATACATCGTTTGAAAATATGTTAATGTTTATAAATCTCAGAGGGAACTCACCCTTGATAAGAGTATAATACCGTGGCGAGGAAGGTTGGCATTTAAAGTTTATTATGCTTCAAAGCTTATAAAATATGGCATTCTTGTATGAATGGTATGTGAAAGTACATCCGGTTATATATGCAACATGAAAGTTTAGTCACGCGAATTTATGACATCATTTATGTATGGACAACTTATACAACAGTGTAAGTACCACTAAGATTCTCCTCCGACAAAAAGTAAGAGTTTGTGGAAGCATCAGACTGAACGGAGGCCTACCTGATTGTTTAAAATAAGCGAAACTCAGCTCGGGAGAAAATTAAAATGTCCACCTGCAAATTTGGCGAACAAAACGTGGTGTCCGAATGATGTCGAGAATTCATTCATCTGCTATCCTCGAGTGTCATAATATTGACTGGAATACAAGACAACAAATTTGGAAACTCCTATGTGTTATTGAATATAATAAGTATATGAAAGGTGTTGATCAAACCGACCTAACATATTATTCAATATATTGTAAAAAGAATTTACGATTTAATGTGTCAGTGTCAATATTATTATTCAATATTGAGAAAAACCGAAAAATGGACTATGCGGATCGTCACGTACCTTTTTGAATGCTGCGTTCTATAATTCTTACAGAGTTTATCAAGTACACCAAGGAGGAACGATGACTTATAAATCCTTTTTACACAGTGTCGCAAGTGATTAGATAAAAGGGGAAATTCCCGAAGAAATCGAAGATAAAGAAGAACCTGCAGTAAAAAAGAAGATGGAAAGGACGTCCAAAAAGGATGCGCCGAATAGATTGTTCATGATGTCAAAACATTGCATAGAAAGAATCGCAGTCACGGATAGAAGAAGAATACAACTGCAATGTAGGGTTTGTGCAGCTCATGACAAATAAAGTTTTACTGCTTCAAATGCAAGTCTTGTGATATCCCCCTCCATAGGGAGACTTGTTTCGAAAAATATCACACAGTAATTCGCTACTAATATAATTCAGCTTTTGTTCCTCATCATTATTTTCGAAATATAGTTAACTGGTTTGTTTCACTTTGTATTTTATGGTGTTATGTATTTGATGGGGATACTTATTCATATTCGTAATAAATGCTAGGGGGTTATCACGACTTGTTATTTTCTCCCACTCTAAATGACTACAAGGTATGTAAATATTATACCAGTATTTTTGTATAGAAAATACACGTTTATTGTATGAAAATGATAAAAAACATTTTTTGTTACTCATGCATTAAAAGTACTATCTTTGCGCACGTTTTTTAGCACAAGAAATGCCACTTATAGTTGTATTAACACATAACTTGGGCAACGCACGCAAATATTCAATTTCGCTAGGTTAACTTGGAGATAAAAACAAAAATAAATAAAATAAACACAATCAAGACCTCAATATTGAAAAATTGACGTGAAAGTGACAGAAATTTTTTTTCATTCAAAAATTAAAGAAAACGTTTTAAAATGAATGTAAATTCTATTTTGATACCGGAGACTGAGGAGAGTTCTTATAAAGAATCCACACCACCGGAGACAATTGAAAAAGCAAATTCTTCATTTTTTAGGGTTCCGTACCGAAAACTGAACCCTTATAGGATCACTTTGTTGTCTGTCTGTCCGTCCGTCTGTCCGTCCGATCGTCTGTCTGTCTGTCAAGACCATTTTTCTCAGGAACGCGTAGAGGTAATAAGTTGAAATTTGTATCAAGTACTCGGGTCTGCGGTCTCTTTCAGCTGTGAAAAAAATCAAACTTGTAAGTCAACGCGATCAAAAGATATGACCGTTTATGTTGCATATTTTGCCATTTCACAAGGGAATCAAAACCTATAGGCTCAACTTCCCGTTGACCTAGAATCATGAAATTTGCCAAGAAGCGGTGTCTTACAGCACGTAAAGGGAAAAATCTGAAAACCGTAAAAATATATAGTTTAAATACAAGAAAAATGCGAATTTACTATTAGAAACTTATGAAAATACACTAATGTGTTGCGTGGCATTGTCAGGCACCAGAAGCATATGGGTTGCATATAGTTAGGTCCTCCTAAAGATACCTTACCCTCAAGTTTGTACGGAACCCTCGGTGCGCGAGTCACAACTCGCACTTGGCCGGTTTTTTTATGACCCCTGGATCCCAATCTTGTAAGATACATCCGCTCGCCTAATTAATAAAAATATTGTTTGCAACACGCGCGGTGTTGGCAATTGCCCTCTCGAGAGAATGTGCGCACGCTCTCACTTCGTTCGAGCACCTAATTTCGTTCTCGGTAGGTTATCAATTGGACAACCTACCGCCCTAGTTACAAACTTTACTAGTATTCGAAGTATCACTATCTTAATATTTTTACAAAAATTCGTGGATGCCGCGCCAAAAATACGTATGTTCTTTTGAGGCCAACCAGTCATCGAACCATTTTCGTACATTTTCTTTAAAAGTGAAGCGAAGTGCGTGTCCCACCGATGTTTAACCTTGTCTGGTGAGTAAGCCTTAAGTGAAAGTTTTTCCCAACTAAACGCCTCAATCGTTTCCTCGGCCACTATTACTGTGTGTGATGGTGTATTATCATGAAGCAAAAACACTTAGTGTTGCCTTTTTTGATCTTCTGGATCGTTCCTCTGGCTTTTAAACGTATGGAGACAACTTCTCGTGTCACATTTAGTTGATCCGCCAGTTGTGGTTGCGATTCAGCGTTATCCTCATCCAACAATGCTTACAATTCGCTGTCTTCAAACTTCTTCAGTGGTTTTCCACGTTCTTCGTTCCTCACGTCAAAATCGCTTTTGATTTTTTAAACCACCCAAAGTACTGTGATTTACCAAGAGCATGCTCACCGTTAGCTTCGACAAGCATTTAATGCGATTCTGCAGCAGTTTTCTTCAAATGGCAATAGAAAATCAATGCTGTCCGCAAATCGTAGTTTCCAGGCACAAAATTCGACGTGTTCAACGCTATTACAAATGTTGTTGTATGAAACTTGTATTATTGTTAGTTGAAAATCTTTGTAAGTTGTCCCAATAAGGAAATAGCGTCAATAATGCGGTTTGGCGGTAACTACCTCGACAACTAGAACAATCTATGGGCTAATTTCGGTTTTATATTTATAGACCTGGTAAATAGACCTTCTTACGGTTATATAAGCGCATGCGCGTCCGCCATGTTATAAAGGCGGGAATATGAAAGTTTTGGGCGCATTTTGTTATTTTCACTGGTTATAGTATATATAGTAAAAAACCTAGGCCAAAAAGTGCCCAAAAAACATGGCGGAAATTGACGCATTCACACAAAAAAATTCTATGATCAAACTATGAAAAGGTCTATTGATACTCTCATATTTTTTTCTACCTCCCACCAAACTATATATTCATATGCCAGCTAAGCATTCCAATTGAAAGGTATCAAAGCCCGCACGTAATGTGTTAATATAAAGGTAAATTTTGTCTAAATATAGCTAATTGTTGTATTTTCTTAGATGGCTCCTGATTATTTTCTGGATAAAATAATTACCTGGGAGGAAGAGGATGCTACATGTTTGTCGGGATTTATTTTGTATAAAGGTGGAGTTCTGATTTATGGACCAGGTGGAACGATTAAAGTGAGGGATTAAGTGCAAATGGCCGAGTGTAATCTGTAATTTTAGTAGCCTTTTTTGTAGTATTATACCAAGTGCGGCGATTGGAAAGAGATTTGGTGCATAAAGCCAAACTTCAGAGTGAAGGAAATGTTCGGGCGGCATCACGCCTTAATTGTTTCGTTTAGAGAGGATGTTTACAAGTTAGACGACGAGACGCACGAATTAGAATTGCTGTTCGGATCGGTTGGGAATATTACAGATTTTTCGATTATTTCGCCGTTGGGCAATAGAGTGGTCACACTGGCTAACGAGTACAGAGTCGCCATGTGGGACATCGCCACCGGAGATTTAGTAAATAATTGATAGTATTAGGCATCGCCCAAATTTTATCAAAGAATTCGCAAGGTCTAGATAAAAAAAACATTTTTTTTCAGATTGATATAATGATTTTTGAAGATGAGAAGATTTTGAAAATGAACGCCAACAGGGTGTACGGATACGTTGCGATCGTTAGTGAAACAGGACTTTTAAGATTTCTGTCGACGATGAACGACAAATTGCAAATCATGTCTTCGTTCCAGTTGTGGCGAAGTCCGTTGAATTGCATCAAATTTTTCGAGGATGGTACAATGCTGGGCGTAGGAAACTTTTATCAAGGCGTCATATTTATCATTCAAGTACGAAAATCATTTTGAGTAGATATCTGAAAAAAAAACTAGCTTTTGTAAAAGTAGTCCAAAAAGATATATTTTAGTCAGTGATTCTCAACCACTGTGCCGCAAAACTCTTGAAGTATGCCGCCAAATTTTAGAAGTACAATGCGGGAAAAGATATCTTTTGAATTATGCCGCAATCATTACAGCGCGTCGTCGATATTATTATTCTGCCGAATCAAACAATATCGTCGATCTTTTCTAGGTAGATTTATATAATTCTGTCGAACATTAGCTATAATATACACTGTTTAAAACAATTAGCGGGTCACTAATTTGTCTCTCCGTAAAATTAAAACAGGAAATTACATGCAAATAAAATTAAGAACACCTGAAAGACGCTCTATTTAATTATTTTAATTGACACATTGGGAATTATCAGCATCGCATACTTCCGGAGTATCCGTAATAATTAACAAGAACTACCAAAACTAATATGAAATAATGTATAGCAAATTAGATTCAAAGAGTTAGGAGAGCGTTGTTCAGATCAATATCCTGACGAAAATGTTTGCAACTGCCAGTTTGACTTAAGTTAATTGAAAATGAGGTATCTCAACGAATTGGAAGTTGTTCGCGCTATAACATTACAGGGCGAAAGCCTTCGACAAGTTTCAAGAAACTTTAGCGTAAGCCTGTCTGTTATTTAGCGTCAAAATCAAGACTGATTTTTACTGATTTCGAGTCTTAGCAGCAGAGTTTCTACGGCAAAAGACTTTTTTTTCCATCATTTTTACTTTCCATCAGGACGACGCATGGCGTCACTGTATCAGACCAGACAATTAGGAACGGTTTGAGGGAATCAAATTTGATGACAGGGCGTGATGGCATTTTGCTCGTGAACATCGTCGCATGACAACTTCAACAATGGAAGTCTGTGTTCTTCACGTTGCGGTGGCCGAGTACCTGTTTACAGAAGCCTAGGAGAACGATATGCAATTGCTACTGTCCAGAAAGTAGAAAGATTTGGAGGTGATTCAATTATTAGTTTGGGGTGGGATTATTATCGACAGTAGAACCGACCTTCTTGTAATTTCATGAAATCTGAACGCTAATCTCTATGTTGACATTGTGCTATATATATATATAGATTCCTTTTATTGGCATAAACAACTACAGTTTTACATATAACAGTGCTACCATCTATGTTAACCAAATACAGACATTGTGCTAGGAGAACATATTGTCCCTGTGGTATATGGCGTAGGTCCAAATTTTTTGTTAATGCAGGATAACGCAAGACCACATACTACGCGAATCACTTTAGACTTCCTACAAGAAATAGAAATTCAAACAATGGTGTTGCCTGCGTTAAGTCCTGATTCAAATCCCATAGGGCATGTTTGGGATATGCTCCACACACGTGTTTGTGGTCGCCCGCATCCTCCTCAGACCACCCAGCAGCTAACGGCGACTCTTATTGAAGAATGGGACGCCATAATACAAGAAGACCGTCGAACACTTTTGCGAAGCATGCCAAGTCGATACTAAACCCACCCCAAACCAAAACTGAACCTTCAAATCTTTCGACTTCCTGGACAGTAGCAACTACTTAGCGTTCTACTGGGCATCTGTAATCACGTACTAGGCCATTGCAACGAGTAACACGGAACCTTGATTTATCCGTGAAGAGCACAGACTTCTATTGTCGAAGTTGCCTTGCGACATGTTCACAAGCAAAATGCATCCTTCCTATTATGTGGCGTCGGCGTCATGCTAAAGAGGACGGGTGATCTTGCCCTCTATTGATTTATTCATTTGATGATGGGTCATTTGATTCCCTGAACGTATCTCTAATTGTCTGGCCTGATACTGTGACCACATGCGTCGTCCTCGGGAAATTAAGAGGTCTTTCCCCGTAGAAACTATTGCGAAGACTCGAAAACAGTAAAAATCGGTCATGGTTTTGAGTTATTTTTCTTTTGACCACCGCGCCTGGTATCCTGTACCTGTATCCAACCTGTATCCAATATCCAATAAGAACCTGTATCCAAGTACCTGTTCCACAATTGTTGAATAACAGACAGGCTTACGTCGAAGTTTCTTGAAACTTGTCGAAGGCTTTCGCCATTTTCAATTAATGTTATAGCACGGACAAGTTCTAATGCGTTGAGATGCCTCATTTTCACTTAACACTTATGTCAATACCCAGTCATTACTACGTTGTTCAATACCCGGGTACCCGTGTACCCGCATGGGTTTTTCATTCAATAAAATATTTTTAATACCCGGAGACTTTCACATTACAACTCGGGATTACCCATACAGTATTCCACTACCCGAAAAACCCTATTTCTATAAATAAAACCGCCGGGTGGGCAAAGTATGGGATCAAAATATGGTGGATATGCGACGCCAAAAATTCATATCCATTGAAAGGTCAAATTTACACTGGCAAAATAACAACTGGCCGTGAAATAAATCAAGGCGAAAGAGTGGAAGAGAGTAAAAGATTTAGCTGCAAAATATAAACGATCCGGAAGAAATATTACAATGGATAATTTGTTTACTACTTTACCTTTAGCAAAGCATTTGGAACCTAAGAATAGTAGGAACATTGAAAAAAATAATAAAAAATACATTCTAGTAGACATCCTAGCATCTAAAGATCGTGAAGAATTCTCTTCTCTATTTGGGTTTCATGAAAAAGTTACTCTATGCTCTTATGTTCCTAAAAAAAGAAAGTTGTTATACTTCTATCTACGATGCACTCAGATTTGCAGCGAAGACAAAAAAAGAAACGAGAAATTGTTCAGTATTATAATAAAACAAAAATTGGTGTGGATATAATGGATAAGGTGTTGGCCCGTTACACAATCCACAGACGGACTAACCGATGGTCTCTCGCATTTATTTTTAATATTTTGGATATCGCCAGTCTTGCCAGCTATATCATTTATCATCTAAATAACGTATTTTTACGAAAATAAAGTGAAGAATTATGTTTGAGAGCTATTCAAGAACGATCTCAAAATATGCAAATTATGAGAAATTTCACCACTAGGCCACAGAAAGCGTATATGGAAAACCTATAGATCCTACAAGCAGGGCAACAACATCAAGTGAGCCAGGCGGGTCTACTGAACAGACAGATTTCACTGGACGAAAAATTGTTGTAGGATCATGTCATATTTGTTACCAGGATGTTTACAAAAAACGGAGAAAAACGCGAAAATCATCTAAAGAAAGTAACAAACCAGTTTGCGATGAACATTCAAAAGCAATTGTAAAATGTGACGCATGTTGCCAATGATAAATTGAATATAAAAATATTTTATCTACGACCACTATTATAATTGCCCAATATTGTACAGTTCGTGGATTATGTAAATACATCTTACAACACACGTATGTAACAGTCCGCGATTAATGTTATTTAATGATTCAATAACGCACTAGTGCGTTTGGTTTACGATACTTTGATTGGTTGAGAGCTGCTACTATCGTTTAATATAGGCAACCCAATACATTCCGTTATTTGTCAAAAAAAATTAAACGTCAAACTAATACATAAACACTATATTTTTTTTCAATTATAAAAATTAAAATCCAGTATTGTCCAGTGATAGCGAAATAGAAAATGCTACTCCGCCCGAAATTGTTGAAAAAGCGAAACAAGCTGCCCATAATTTGCTACGGATTAAATCTCGGGATCGATACGAGGATGCATATAGAGAATTTATGGACTGGAGAATGAAGCATAAAGTTAAATCCTTTTCAGAAAATGTTTTATTATACTTTGATGAGTTATCTCAAACAATGAAACCATCTTCACTTTGGGCAATTTATTGAATGGTTCAGACAACAATTAATATAAAGCACGACATAGACATTTCAAAACATTCAAAGTTAATAGCTTTACTAACGGGAAAATCTGATGGATTTAAAAGCAAAAAATCAAAAATTTTAACCATTTAATAAATTAACAGTTTCCTCAATAATTCGCCGGATAACAAATATTTATTGATGAAGGTATTCATTACGTTTTTATCTTATAATGCTCTCTAATGGGCATAACGACATATTTTTTTATATAATTTTAGGTTATTCTTATCATTGGCATTAGTGGTGCTTGCAGAATACAAGAACTACGAAATATCAAACCCTGCCATATAGAAGACAACGGAACATCTCTGATCATTAAAATTCCCGATTCCAAAACAAAAACTCAAAGATCTTTTGTGATACCGAAAGAATTTTACGAAACCTGTAAAAAATATATTCACCTACGCCCACAAAATATTTTTGTCCATATTTTTGTCTCAGCCTTTTTTTCTAAATTATCAAAATGAGAAATGCACTAAGCAATGGAATAAATAAAATTGCCCCTATTCCTAAACAAATTGCCAATTATCTTCATTTGCCGGAAGCAAATCTTTATACAGAACATTGTTAGAGATGTTCGTCAGCCACCATTCTTGTGGATTCCGTTGGTGATTTATTGTCACTAAAAAGGCATGGTGGCTGGCGTTCGTCTGTAGTAGCAGAAGGCTATATAGACTGCTCCATTAAAAATCTAAACGATACTGCTACAACACAGTAGGTATTAATAGGTATTAATGAAATTAAACATAGAAAATATAAATTATTAAGTAAATATAAATTATTTCATTTGACACTGACACTGCGTACATTGTGTTGCCTATATGGATGAATCACTATATAAGTTACATCAAACATATTTTTCTTATTAAATAGAAAAAAAATAGTGTGGTCGTAGATAAAGTATAGTACATAATTCGAGTTGTAAGGCAATTACGTTCTCGCGGAATTACGCGCTCCCCGCTACGCGGGTCGCGCGTAATTGTTCCGCTCGTACGTAATATGCTTCTTACAACTCTCATTACGTAATATACTATTATGTATAAATTATAATAAGTTTTATAATAAAATTAATTAAAAGTTAAATAAATCCGTTTATTTATATATTAAGTAATATTTTTTATTCTTTCAAATAAGTTTAATTATTTATTTATATATGGGTACCCGGGTACCCCTGGTATTGAACAACGGGGTATTTGACTTTAAGTTCAAAAAGTTTATATATTTTTTGGCATATTTTTTTTATTTATATGTATGAATGGATTTCAATAGATTCAAACAGCGAGGATCTGAAAGGATTTGATGATTTTTCGTTAAACAAAAAAGATATGTAAGTAAGAACAAGCAAAAGGGTACCCGGGTACCCGGGTATTGACATAAGTGTTAACTTAAATCAAAATGTGAGTTGCAAACATTTTCGTGTGAATATTGATCTGAACAAGGCCTTCCTAGCTCTTTGAATCAAATATGGGATCATTATTCCACTTTAGTTCTGGTAGTTGTTGTTAATTATTATGGATAGTCCGGAAGTATGCGATGGTGATAATTCCCTATGTGTCAAGTAAAACAATTTAATAGAGCGTCTTTCAGATGTTCTCAATTTTATTTGCATGTAATTTCCCGAATGAATTGAATTTTATGGAGGCACAAATTAGTGACCCGCTAATTGTTTTGAGCAGTGTATTTTACATAGTGTATCATTAGGTAAATAACTTTCTTTTAAACTCATTTAATTGTTAGTGTTTTATGAAATCGTTAAAAGTATACCGCAACAAAGAAAAGAGGTTGAGAATCACTGATCTAAGGTTTTAATAATAATACTAATTAAAACCGATTGACATTTAGGGTGTTCCCGGATCAAAATTTAAAATTTTGAACTGGGTAAACGCGGGATTCCATTTGGCCGACTACATAATAGTCGGAGCGAAGAGCTGTCTGCGTGTTTACAGCATCGCGGTGTCGTCCGACGTCTATGTCGCCGGCAATAACATAACCCGTTTCTGTATCACGAAAAACTGCCCGACCACCGTAAAAACCTACGAACTGGAAAATCCCAACCGTCTTTACTCTCGACTCTACGTCTCCCTCGATAGGAAACGCCGCGACCGGATTTTCTACGCGGTTCCATTAGACAACAAAAACCTCCACGAGCTCGAAACAAAGAGGGCCGACAGTCACGCGAGAATAATCAGTCGCATGAAAACGAGCCACCTGATGAAGCGAATACGTTTCGGGTTTTGTAGAGATTTTATTATCTCTTACGCTTCTGATGGAATCGTCCTGATCAGAACGAAGGACATGTCGGAAATTTTGCACGTTCTTATGCCGCATCACAGAGGTTACTGGGGCATAAAAAAAGCGGAAGTAGATTACATTGGCAAATATGTGATTTCTATCGGCAAGGAAAACCTGTTGGTCTGCACCTCAATCACCGATGCTGAAATTAACCCAGAACATCTACAACATATTGATGAAAAAATGGAACGGTTCAGAATACTCTACAAAACACCAACTATTGGATTCCAACCTCATGGTAAATACAGAATATTCTAAACTTGAAATCTTCTCTAATATGTATTTTGTGCTATTACTTACTAGGAATTTATGAGAATACATCATGGTTGGAGTATAAGGACTTGCTGGAGATGGAACAGGATAGAGAGAAACACGAAATAGAAAGGAATACAATTCTACTCAAGTATGAACATATCAGGAATGAAGCTATTCAACTCCTCACGGATAACCTCGAAGGGCCCGAGAACGAGCTCTTGGATCTGCAAGAGTTCAATTTGAATTTAGCGATGAAAGAGGAGAAAATACGTATCTCAAAAGAGACCTGCGATAGGACGAAATTGTACCTGGAAAGATTGATTGCCGAACAGGACCGAGTCTTCCGGTTGATTAAAGAAACATTTTGGGATAAGACCGATATACAGTCCAGAACTCTTTGGGCCATTTTCGGCAACTTTGACGTTCAGAGTTACGCGATTCCCCCCACTGACCATGCAAGAAATATATTGGTGAATCAGATTCAATATTGGATGAAAAATGAAAATCTGTTGGCTCGAGATGATATGTTCAGACCTTGGGACTACATGGATGAATCGTAAGTAACAAAGTTTCCCAAAAGTCCCGGGACGGAGCTTTAAGTTTTGAAAAGAAATGAAAATTTGAGGAGTCACTAAAGAGTCATAAAAACTACATTTTTAGATAGTTTAGAAAGCTTTTTAAGGTATGACCATCATAACCTTTCTAAATAGCAACACTTGTCGAGTTTCACCTTATTTTAAAGGTTATGAAAAAAGAAACACATCCCCATAAAGCAAAACCACAACAACGCAAAAAACAACGAAATGCGAAAATAGATTGTTTTAATGTTTTTTGCAAATTTGCTTCTTCAATTGTCTCCGGTGGTGGTGTGCATTCGTCATAAGAGCTCTCACCAGTCTCCGGTATCACCATAGAATTTACAATCTTTTTAAAACGTTTCCTATAATTTTAATTTTCATTTTGTAACGAACAAAAATTCTGTCACTTTCGCGTAACTTTTTTAATATTGAGGTCTTGATTGTGTTTATTTTATTTATTTAATTGCTTTTTTTTTAGTGTTAACTTATCTGTTGATTAACTTATTAACTTATCGATATAGAATATTTGCGTGCGTTTCACAAGTTAATTGATAATACAACCAAAAATGGCATTTCTCGCACTAAAAAACGTGCGCCAAGTACTTTTCACGCATGAGTAATAAAAAAGTTATAATACAGAAACACATGCTTTTAGTGACAGTGAAACAGAAATTGTTTGCTAAAATTTGTTTTTACTCTAAAAATGGCGCAAAAACCGACGGAAACAGAAAGATTCACTCTTTCAATGATTCGTGGCTTCGATTCGCTGGTATTACGGGAGCAAATGTAATCGGTCCATTTTTTATAAAAGGAAATTAGGACGGACAAAGATATCTGCATCTATTAGAAAATCAAGTGTTTCCAAATGTACGTGCCTTATGTCCTAATGGTATTGACAATAAGTGGTTCCAACAAGATGTTGCAGTCCGAGACGTTTTAAGTAGCTTGTTTCCAAATCGTTGGATTGATAGAAGAGGAGAATGGGAATTTAACAAAAAATCGAATAGTGTTAGATCAGGAGATCGCGGTTCCTGATATAACACTACTCGATTTTTTCTTCTGGGATTTCTGAAGTGAATAATGTATGCATCAAAACCAGAATCAATAAATTATTCGAAAAATCGCATACTGGAAGAAACCACAAATATCACTGGGGATATACTCCTGATGGTTCCAAATTTTAATTACGAGCGTTTAGGTGATTGCGAGACTAAATTTGTTATAAAAATTGTAATAACGTGCAAAAAAGTAAAGAACATGTTATTTGCCCATTTAGTAATCAACCCCTCATAGTTCTTGAAAAAAAATTAGATATCGGACTTTGGTTTATGTTTATGTTTCTTTTTTCATTACTTTTAAAATAAGGCGAAAATGAAAAGGGGATGCTATTTAAAAATGTAGGTGGGCTCATCCCTTAAAAAAACACCACGTTGCATGGAAGTTCTAAACTATCTAAGAATATGGTTTTTATGACTCTTTAGTGATCCCTACATTTTTTGTTATTATTAAGTGATTTGAAGCAAAAGTTTGCCCTCGAACCCAAAATAACACAACCCAAATCGAGTTTAATTTTGAATTTGGAAATGGACGAAGAAGACGACTCGGATTCTATTAAAAACAGGCGAGAAGCTGAGAAAGAAGCTTACACTGCTTTCGTTGGACATACTATACACCATTTCTGTGAACTAGAAGAATACCATTACAGCCAAACTGAACTACAATCGTTCCAACAGCATCAGTGGGACCTTAAGATATCATTAGTAAAAATTATCGTAAAAATATCACCAAACCTAGACTTTTATAAAAATATTTCTATAGAATGAACAGAAGAAGGCGAGATTATTCCTTAATAATGAATTCGAGAAAATGATGCAGATGAAAATCCGGGAAATGGGCAACATTTTCGAGAAGAACGCAAAGCTGAGATACATTTTATCCGAGTTAAACTTCTTTTGTGAAGATAAATACCAAATACTTATCAATGACCCTGAATGGCGACAAGACGAAAACCCGGAATTGTTGCAAATAGTTGAGAACAATGAAGTAAACAGAATTGTTTTCAAAAACAGAAATATAAATTTTTAAGTTTACCGTGTTTGTAGGTATCTATCACGCCTTACATCTCACCAAGTGAACAAGCTATTTTAGACGCAAAAGCTGCGGAAGCTGAAAGGCTACGCTTACTAATGTTAGCAGATGATTTTAAAGAAAGAGCTTTGATGGTGATGATGAATGGAGTTCTGGAAATCAGATGGGAAGACGAACTCAGAAAAGACGTTCCAAAACCAAAATGCTTGGTAATAAAGAAATGAAGAATTTCAGACGGTTATTATTATTTTTTTTTATTTTAAAATAGCTAGAAAAAGATCCTGGGGATTATGTAGAAGAGGATTTACGAGCGATAATGGATTACGAGGAAAAAGTTGTGATTTTGGAGAACGACAGGGAAAAGTATCGGGGTATTTTGCAGGTAGAATACGCGAAGCAGGGCGCACAATTGCGTGAAGGCGTCCGGAAATTCAACGATCGTTTGAAGGAACTGCTGCTCCTGAAAATCAAGTGCGAATACGGAGCAATCAACGATGTTTTGAAGTCGAACCGCTTGAGGCTCTGGGAGATTAAATTGAATGATATGATTAAGGAAGAGAATAAGAAAATGTAAAAATGTTTTTTGGTTATAGAATGGTTTTCTGTTAAATCTTTTTTTTTGTAATTTTTAGGCTTGAAATTGAGCAGAGTGAGGTGAAAACTGTAGAGTTTGACTCATTGGTGTCGTCTTTGAAGGGGTTTAGATCAGAGATCAAGCAAAATTTAGACACCTTACAGAACAAAGAAAAGTTTTTGGATAAAGCCTTTAGGAGAGAATTCGTTGATGTTAGTCCAGCAATATTGGAAATCCTTTCTAAACTATACAAGTAAACTACAAACACCCACTACAACTTAGTTCCTTAAATATTTCCATATTTCAGAAAGAGACCTAAAAGCAATATACGCGCAATAACTTCAACTTTAGTACTATTGGAAACTGCTCGCTGTATAGTAGCTAATACTAGATCCATAGTACTATTGCCAGAATCTTTAGATTTCATACATTCTTTAGACGTCATGGACAAGTACATAGGAATTCCTCCAGTAATCGACGAAAGACACTACGCAACCCTTTGTAGGCACAGACGAGCTAAGATCGAAAGCGAACTCAAAGTAGTACATGTAAAATAGCATATAGACATTAATTTCTGCGTTTCGTTGCAGATTCGCGCTATTGGTTTAGAGTTAGTAGAAGCCGAGACTACAATTGAAATGTACGATAAACTGCTGAGTAAATCTAAATCTTGCTATGCAACTTTATCCGAGGAATTGGATGATCTTCGCGAAGCTAAATTACACCACAGCCTCAACATGGAAATACAGCTTGTCGTCAGGGAAGGCTTAGTTGAAGTTCCAAGAACCGGTTACAAGGAAGATTTTGCAGACGCCATTATGATTTCCAGATCAGACGTGGAAACCATCAACGAAATTATTATTGTTAGCATTTTAAACTATTGCAAAAAGAAATTCTACTTTGTAGATTTCAGGAAGCAGGTAAAAAGAAGCTAAAGGCTATGAAGAACGCGATGACCTTCAAAAGAGAGATCGTGCTGATGGAGTGGGAACATAAAAAGAAGAAAATGGAAATTGAAGATTTGAAGAACAAAATTATGGAGATTAAGCACGTTAAGGTTGTAATTTGCATGGAAAATGTTTTGATGAAACAAGGTTTTAGAAGAACCAGTATTTTTGAGCATTGTAGTATCAGGTTTAGTTGTTGCCTAAACCAATTTAAAAAGAACCAAATCCCAATTTGATTTATTTGCTTTATTTTTTTGACTAACTATAATTCTAACTCTATTATTATTATTATTATTATTATTATTATAGTTGACTAAGGAGATTCAGGCGTTTTTGAAGGCGAAAGCGAGGGGTGAGAACGCGGATAAGATGCTGTCGTTTGACCACGAATTGGAGATTTGCAAACAGAAATATATATCAATAATTCAGGAACACAAGAACAAAGTTGCAGATATTGATCTGATGCTGGATAATTTGAAAGTTGAAAACGTGAGGGTGGACAATCAGATCCAGAACGTCAACGTCGACGTTTGCGAATACAAACTGACCATCGATAAGAATTTGCACGAAAGGGGAAAGAAATACGCAGATTTAAAGTAAGGAGCAATTTTTAGGGCTTACTATTTGGCTGCCGCGTTCTCGCCGAGAGACTCATACAGACGGCGCGATATTATACAAACAGACTATATATACGTATATTCAAAATAGACGTCTAAGCGTATATATACGTCTATTCTTGACAGGTGTATATAAACGTATATTAGTGATAGATTTTGTGAGGGCGAATATACGCCTTTCGTAGTCAAATGGTTAAGGAAGTTATAATCGTTTGTTGTAGGATGGCGTCGTTTTTGAAGAGGTCTAAATTAGTGCAAAAGATTCAGGAAAATCATAATGAAATTTTGATGTTACAAGCGCAGTTAGAAATTTTGAGACTGAAGACTTTCCCTGTTTTGGATTACAAAGTGGAAGTATAATTTGCTTATTTGTGTTTTGTATATTAAATAATAAAGTTTATCAAATTATGAAGGCTCTTATTACTTACAATAAATCCGTACTCACAATTTGCTTTTAAAGCAATCTTTTTCAACGAAAAATATTTTTGTCCGTAAAGTTTTATAAAAGGTTCATAGCTTACAATAATTTATACAATGACCAAACATTAAAAGCTAATTTATCGATAAACCCAAACTAATTTCGTAATTAGAAACGGTCACCGATAAATAGATATAGGGTCAAGGCCAGCGGTCAAGTGAGTCTACTAAAATCTGAAAACCATGGCTCAGTTCTCAAAAACATGGCCAAAGACAAAGTAATCCTCGCTTACTCCGGCGGACTCGACACCTCGTGCATCCTCAAATGGCTCCTCGACAAAAACTACGAAGTCATCTGTTACATGGCCAATATTGGACAAGAGGAAGACTTTGTTACCGCTAGAGCCAAAGCCTTAAAAATTGGAGCCTCAAAGGTAAGAAAAAACACGATAATAAAACAATGTTTGAAATTATATAGATGAGATTCTCAAACTATTATCACAAATCGTCTTTTCTATCGACACTTGTAGTCCAAGAAGAGTGTTTATATTACTCATGCGCGAAAAGTACTTCTTGACGTACGTTTTTTAATACCTGAAATGCCACCTCTCGTTGTATTTCCACATAACCTGGGTAGCCCACGCAAATATTCAATATCACTAGGTTACATTAAACAAAACCAATAAATAAAAATAAAATAAACACAATCAAGATCTCGATATTAAAAAGTTTCAGATTTTTTTTCCATTACATTTATAAAGTCAGTTACATATAACAAACCTCTAAGACAACTTTATGCTAAAAGAAACGTTAGAAGCACCTAACTGCCTCACTTAACTGCCACCAAGTACAGGGATCTATACTTGGTGATCATGTCGATTGTCATCCGTCCGGAATCTTATGGTTTGTTAGCATTTGCTGATAATTTTACTTATTTCTTGGTCCCCCATATTTGAACATTTCGTTAATTATTCCGCCAGGCCACCCTGACTTCCGGTTTTTCTAGTTTCTTGGTTGTCTCTTAAACTTCTGATTCCTGGTTATCTGTTTCTTCGGTTGAGGTTTTGGTGATCAATTATGATTGATTATAATCATCTTGTTGTTTGTACAGTGATTTTAGATAGTTCACCCATGTTGCTGTATCGATGTTCTTTGTTGTAATTAACTCACCTTGCTCTTTTCTTTGTCTTGTATCATCTGCCATACATATTTCTGAGTGTCGTAGAAATCATGTTATAGTCTCTTTGAAACTGCTGCCCAATGGCCTTTTAATTTAATCGAAAAGTATTATTACATGAAGAGGTGCACAACCCCAATTCAACCTTTTATCTTAACCACCACAAGCCCAATTTCATCTAAACCACAAGTGTATTTTGCTTACTGTATCTTCCGAGACGAAACATGCATATGTTATAATCTTAATACTTCTTTGAGGTTGTCATTGATGATTTGAGGCAACCATTTGTGGATGACTATGTCTGGCCGGCAATCCGTTCAGGACTAATCTACGAGAACCGCTATCTCTTGGGCACCTCGTTGGCCAGACCCTGCATCTCCGTTGGCCTAATGGAATGCGCAAGATCAAATGATGCCAAATTCATTTCGCACGGCGCGACCGGAAAAGGAAACGACCAAGTCCGCTTCGAGCTCTCCTGCTACTACATCTGCCCCCAAATTAAAGTAACAAATTATTAGATTCCTAGTAAATAGATTTGCATTGCTCATAATAAATTCAGGTTATTGCCCCGTGGAGGATGGAAGAGTTCTGCAAGAAGTTCCAAGGTCGTCAGGACCTTTTAAAATACGCGGAAGAAAATGGAATTCCAGTTTCTGTAACGCCGAAGGCCCCCTGGAGTATGGACGCGAACTTGATGCACATCAGTTACGAGTCGGGAATTTTGGAGAATCCCGAAACAGAGCCCCCTGCCGATCTATTCCAGATGACCCAAGACCCAAAAACTGTCACTAGGAAGCCCTGCAGGATCGAAATCGATTTCACCGCGGGAATTCCGACGAAGGTCAAGACGCCAGAGAAAGAAATCACCGGCAGCTTGGAAATATTCCTGTTCTTGAACCGAATCGGAGGTGAATTTGGAATTGGAAGGATCGATATCGTCGAAAATAGATTCATCGGTTTAAAAGTAATTTGAACCAAAACAATCCAAAACCTAAAGTAAACCACCTATTTATTATCCTAGTCTAGGGGTGTTTATGAGACACCGGCTGGGTTCATTTTACACACGGCGCACACCGACTTGGAAGTGTTCTGCATGGACAAGGAAGTCTACCGCGTTAAGCAGAATCTAAGGGACAGACTGTCCGATTACATCTACAACGGCTTCTGGTTCTCTCCCGAGGGCAACTACGTCAGAAAATGTATCGCGATAGCCGAAGAAAACGTCACCGGCAATGTGAAACTGGAACTTCAACCGGGACACGGTAAACAAAAATAATAAATTAAATATTAACGAGATTGATATGTAAACAAAATTAAATTTCAAAAATTAAATAGTTTAAATAATATATATAATAAAAAGTTCAAAATAGTTATCAGGTTTAAAGTAATAATGTTTAGGCTTCTCAAGAAGATCCAATAAGGTTTTAAGCACTATAGGCTAAATTATTCGATTGTTAAGATTTAGATTACTAAGTTATTAAAGTTTTGGTTACTAGTTTACCAAGTTTGAACTATTTTTACAAACTACTTTCATGAATCTGAAAGTGTACTAACTATTTATGTAAGTTCATTGGTAACATCAGGGTCAAGTTTAAAAATATAGTTAATTGATTATTATTGAATAAACTAAATATGTGAAATATTAGTGTTTCTCTTAATATATTTTTGTCTGTTTTTTGTTGTTTTTAGTGACTGTTTTGGGAAGAAGTTCAAATTATTCCACTTATAACGAGGATTTGGTCTCGATGGACAAACATGCCGATTTTAGTCCAGAGGACGCGTCTGGATTCATCAAAATTCAGGCGATTCGTCTCAAAGAATACAGGAGAATGAACAAAAATTAACTAATTACAAATAAACTATTTCCAAAGGCGAAGATTGTTGATTATGTCCCCAAAAAATCTAGTTTTAATGTAATATAAATTGACAGCTACACATTACAAGTAAAATATTACTTTAGTTAAGGATGTTCGGGAGGTTGACCAATATACTGAAAAAGTTATGAAACTTCTACAGATATTTACGGATGTTGTTAGGAAATAATACAAAAAAAATTCAAGTCAATTCACGAAATCGTTTAATAGCTATTGCAATTCAAAGTTGAACAGTTTTTACGCGACGTCTTATGAGCACACTATATTCTCGGCATAAAAAGAGTCCAGAAATGTGATAAAAAGAGATGACAAAATTTCAGATGAAAAATCAGATGAGTAGCTTAATAAATTCGCAATATCTGTTGTTATTGCGAATAAGTTTCAATGTGATTTTGTTTATGAGATTTTCGTTAAATTTCTGCTTAAAACAAACTACGCTGCAAAGCACATTGAATCCAAGGTACATTGAATGACAAAAGTCGCGATTTTAAATTATTTAAAATTGGTAAATATATGTTTGGCCCCCTAAATTGTAAAGCTAGTTTTGACATCGTGTATACGTCCAGCGAAACTAGATTTTTACGCACAATGTTGCAAAGTACGGCCACGATGCGGTAAAGTGACCAGTAAATTTTAACCTTTCAGGGACACTTACAAAATAAATTAAGTATAAGACAATAAAATCTAATTTTTAAAACTCTACTTTACACCATATTTGTCACGATAATGTAGAAAATAAGAGTGATATTTTAAATTTTACTGTGCGTATGACATGTGGAAAAATGACATATTATGTACCTAATAAATTTGAATTAGTAAAAATTTCAAAGTTTGTGAGTACCAATATTAGAAAATTAATTATTACCGCATAGTAGCCGTACTTTGCAACATTGTGAAAAAAAAATAGTTATTTTCATTAGAGTGTGGAAAGTTTGATTTTACAACGCGACAGCTCGTTTCCCATTAGCTGGAGCGCATCATTTCCGAACGAAATTTGTATAAATTTTTTTGGCCGACAATTATTATTTAAGAAACAAATAGACCCTCCGCCTCCAGTTCCGGTCCCCTACTCCCGCCCCCACGTCCGGTTGCCATCCCATTTCCGGTTCCCACCTCCCACTTCCTGTTCCCACCCCACTTCCGGTACCTACCCCCACCTCCGGTTCCCACCCCACTTCCTGTTCCTATCCCACTACCAGTTCCCACCCCACTTCATGTTTCCATCCCAATTCCGGTTCCCATCCCACTTCCGGTTCCCACCCCACTTCCGGTTCCTATCTCACTTCCAGTTCCCACCCCACTTGCGGTTCGAAAAAAAATTCCCACTTCCGGTTCCGGAACCGGAAGTGGGATTGGAACTGGAAAAGGGGGTGGAAACCGGAAGTGAGTGGGAACCGGAAGGGGGGAGGGAACCCGACGTGGGGAGGGAACCGGACGTGGGGTGGGAACCGGAAGTGGGAGCGTGATGGGGGGTCGGAAGTGGAGGTGGAGGATTCAGAATGGACCATCTTTCCCAAATATTTAGATTATTTACAATATTGGAAATTATTTTATTTGGCACAATGCGGGAAAGTGACTTTACCGCATCGTAGCCGGACTTGGTGCAACATAGTGGGTAAAGTGCTAGTTTCGCTTGATGTATACACGATGTCAAAGCTAGCTTTACAATTCAGGAGGCCAAAAAATAATATCCATTATTGTAAATAATCTAAATCTATTTGTTTCTTAAATAATAATTGTCGGCCAAAAAAATTTATACAAATTTCGTGCGTAAATGCTGTCACCACACCAATCTGTCCCGTTGTAAAATCAACTTTTCCCTACTCGAATTTAATAGTTATTTAGATTAGAGTGCGGAAACCTTGATTTTATGCTGGAGCATTGTAAAATCATTTCGACACGAAATTTATATAAGATTTTTTGGCCGACAATTATTATTTAAGAAACAAATTGATTTAGATTAATTACAATATTGGAAATTATTTAATATATTACTCACAAACTTTGACATTTTTACTAATTCAAATTTATTAGGTACATAATATGTCATTTTTCCAAATGTCAGACGAACTGTAAAATTAAAAAAATCACTCTTATTTTCTACATTATCGTGACAAATATGGTGTAAAGTAGCATTCTATACATTAGATTTTATTATCATATACTTAATTTATTTTGTAAGTGTCCCTGAAAGGTTAAAACTTACTGGTCACTTTACCGCATCGTAGCCATACTTTGTGTGTAAAAATCTATTTTCGCTGGACGCATACACGATGTCAAAGCTAGCTTTACAATTCAGGAGGCCAAAAATAACTATTAACCCTCTGCCAACGGAGCCGCTCGACGAGCGAGCGTCGCGCGTGGCTGTGGAAGCGAGGTATTGAAGTGCCCAGTAGAGAAAATAAATACGTTGAACGTTATAAAAACTAAGACTTTATTTAACACAAAAAAATCCATAAAATCAAAAAATATATATAAACAAACAAATTTAAAAAAAAACAAAAGAAATTTGGTTGTGTGTATGTATATGTTTTATATTCCGGTATTGTGTGGTATCGTTCAAAACAGTCAGGCCTGTTTAGCAGTACAAGTTGCACAATAATACCTCGACTCCCTTCTTCCATGCTTTACTTTTGGAACACACTAGACAGTCTTTACTCCTTCCTGTATCATCTCGCCGAATATGTAAAAGACCGTTCAGCCTTTCTGCTGTTGACCCACCAAACAACGTACAAATTGTAGGTGTGTTAACTTTTCTAGATACGAATTTATGAATGAAACTTCCAAGCCCCAAAAAAATAATTTCCATTTGTGGGACTACCGCATGAAGCGGAATCTGATCCACTGCCAATGTTGAAATGTCTGAGTGGATTCCTTTTTGTACAAATTTCACTTCCACTGGATGAAGAAATACCGTGATCTTCCGTCTTGTCAGATTCAAAGAAGTATTCATCGGTACTGTCACTATCTGATGTATCATCTCTAAATCTTTTAGCCGGCGTATGTAGGATAAAATATAAAATATATAAAAAGCCTGCTGGTTCCTCTGGTAGTGACACCGAGAGACTGAATCGTAAGTTTACATTATAAGTAAGATAAGATTTCATCGCTAAACTATACCCATGTCGCGAGCCACTTCCATAACACGCCTTGCAGCAAAGAACTAGGGAACTTGGTTGTAACCAAGAACCAAGTAGGTATAGAGGAAAAATACACATGCAACACCTAAACAAATTATTAGTTTACATCGCTCAGTTTATTTTTTTCATCTTTATGCTAAAATATGCTATTTTTGGTAAATTTCATATTCTGATTTCAAATATTGTTTGCACCAACAATTACGAAGAAATTGTTTGAAATATAGTTTGAGATTTTTTTTTGTTTTCCCAAAAATTTTATTTTTTCGAATTAAAAGCATTAATTTATAAATTAGAATTTGTCTAGACCTTATCAACAAAATGAGACTAGAGCTTGAAAATTGAGTATACTATTCTTATTGTCATGTATCTTATTGACAGTTCATTAATCTCGACCTTATATAGTCCAATTTAGACAATGGAACGTACTCCAATATGTTTCAGTTTAATTACTTCCAGAGTCCAGAGAATTTTAGTTTAATCAACTATCTTCCTGTGTAATTTAAGTACTGTCTAGACTAGTCCAATGTTTCCTTAAACTTGAATGAAGTAACTTGAAGTATCAGTCTTTTCAACGTCGCCTCCACGCCATTATTCAGTTAATATTAGAGTAGATAAAAAAGACTTCTTCATCGTATGCCGTCTACCACTCGTAAGTTAGCTACCAACAAAGCAATCTTCACTTTTGACGCTGCCGCTCTAAGCAGCAGTTTATTGAAGTACACGGAAACCAATCTCTAAGATTTTTTGAAATCCGGCGTCTTCTCGCACTTCTACTTCCCACAATCTTCCCCTGCATTATTAGCTGCAGTATTTCAGATCTTTTTCCACTTATAGTATGTTTCGGATATTCTAGCTTCCTACATTAATTCAACTGTTTCTTTGATTTCTAGCTCCTCTCCCATCCTAACACCTCCACATTCGTAACTTTGTCGGTACACAATACTTCTAGGATTTAGCTGCTAATTTACTGTCTATGATTCATTCTTCTCACCATTTTAATTCGTTTCAACTTTAGATCACGATTGCTAAAGGTGTCTCTCATTTCAATAAAAATGTTATTATTATTATTATTATTTTATCAGACTACGCAAAACATTAATGACTACTTGTTTTTCCTGTTCTTCCAGTACTCCTTAATTCTTTCACTAAAGGCTCTCTTCATTTCTTCAGTCCACTTTGGCCTTTGGGCTTTAGGTGCTGATTTCTCCGACGTCACTTCCCACTTGTATACCTCTGTGTGTGTGTGCCTAAATGCGCCTTTGTCTATGATATCCGCTGAGTATATGTGTGCTCTTTCCAGATTAATTTTGACTTGTGTCATATCCAGAGTGTAGTGGTCTTGAGGCCCTGGAATTTGATTCTGTTAGTGAGTCTGGTCTGTGCAAGTCTGCTGATAAAATGCCCATAAAATTTTAGTCGCTTCTTTTTGGTCCAATAATTTTCCTAATGATTTTTCTTTCCTGTGTATGAGTGTTCTCATGGTCGGTCTTTGTCTGTAATATCAGTGTATCACTGGCGTATAGCACCTCTGTTTTTATTACTAAGTTGTTGTGATAAATTTTGGTGAATGTGGATAGACATTTCTTGTTGTAGATACCCTGTTTTGTATAAGGCTCTCTCTTCATTTTCAATAACCTAGTATTCTGCGCGATTTTCTCTTTTCCTGTTGTTCGATCAATTCACCTAGGTACTTAAATAAAGTGACCACACGTCCCGATTTTGAAACACACCGCCGATTTTTAAAAATGTCCCGCTTTTTAGAAAATATCTGCATTTCTTATTTTATTTGTACTGTAATATATAAAATAAGATTTTTCCACATATTCCCATATAAAATCTCCTTTTTAAGTGTCACCCAATGAATTTTTTTTATAACGTCGAATTGAACTGTCCATTCTTCCTGATATTCCAAGCAGTTATACAAATTTTTGACTTATTTAAAAAAAATCCAGTCGTTTAATGGCACCTTATTCTGAAATTTTAAATGGGTGACATTAAAAAAGGAGATTTTATGGGAATATGTGGATTTTTTTTTTAAATATATTAGTAACCATTTTTCGAAAAATAATATTTTCAATTAAAACTTTAAAATCTATATTAAGCGTCAAAACCAATTTGACCAATTCATGTGAGAAATTTCACATTTTAATAGATGACCCGAGTATTCTCTTGGATCAAAAATTTGACCGTGAAAGAAAATAATATTTTTTTTTTAAATCAAAAATTTAAATTAATTAAAAATCATAATGTTCAAATTACTGTTTTTTACAAATATTTAGTTACCAATAATTAAAAATAAATACATTTGTGTATATTTATGGAGAAGTATATGAATGTATACAATAATAATAGGAGTTTATGATACATTTATGATACATATGATTAAGTGTGTGAAGAAGGGCCTTTATGCACGAGTTGCGAAGTTTAAAGCACGAGCCAAAGGCGAGTGGTTTAGTAGCAATGAGTACACGTCGGAAAATTTATTTTCAATACTTTTTGTTTAGCTTTTTGTTTACTGACGCAAGTTATTGCCACAGTAACAACAAACATAAATCGTTTAATAATGAAACTCCATTTGATTTACATTAGACTTTTACGCACGACTTGGTTACTTTTACATACAATAATCTTCACATACAGTAATCTATTAATATGTTCATTTTGGTGTGTGAGTAGTTAAAATTATTTTTTTTTGAATCAGTGGTCTGCTTTCATAACTAAATTATAATTCTCACTTCATCCCATTTGTCACGCTTTGTCTCAATGAAAATGTGGTCACTTTATACTTAAAGTGTGTGAAAAGTTGATCTTGCCATATTTTGTGTTCAAATTTAATATGTTTACTTTCGTGCTGAAGAAGTTTTTGAAAGGAGATCGGTAACCCTACTTTTTTGCGCACTCTTTGACTATTTAAATGTGTCTGATTGCTGTGGTTTCGTTGTCTGTGAGCAGTGCCATCCTCCGCGAAGGCTAGACAGCCGACCTCTAGTTTGTCCTTGGGTTGTCGATCAAGTCGCACTCGCTTCCAGTGACCTTGTATTTTCAGCTCCTTCTACCATTCCATGATGACCTTATCCAGAACTAGGTTGTAGAGGAGGTAAGAGTCCATCACCTTGGCGAACGCCTGTCTTGATTTCAAGTTTCGGAGATTTCCCCCTTGAACTTCACCTTATAAGTTGTAACTGTCAGTGATTGTTTGATCAGTCGCAGTGTCTTGTCGTCCAAACCTTGTTCGTATAGGATGTTGAACAATGACGACGGAGTCACATGCCTTCTTGAAGTCAACAAAGGTGCATATGACTGGAGTGTTCCTGAGGGCTTTGATTTTCAGGGTACTTTTCAGACTGAAAAGTGGGGGGTTGTGTCTATCTGTAGGTTCTTCGTCTGGGAAGCTTTCTGTGGGTTCTAGGCAGTTGAGAAGTTCTGAGAAGTATTGTGCCAGCATTTCTATTTCTCATTATTATTATTGCCTTCATTATTATCAACACAATACAAAAACTTCCTCACTATACAAAAGAACATCTACCCAAAATACCTGACTTACAAAATAAACATTAAAAATTCTTCGTCCTAGTCATAGCTGGCATAGCACCAATAGAGCTGTTAGTACAGGAGAGATCACACATATACACAAGACGCAGTGAAACCCAGAAAAGCAAAGATGAAATAAAGAAAACAGGAATGTCTTACTATTCCGGGCGTGGTAAAATGAGTGAGAAGCCTGTGAAAAGGGGCAATGGACAAACTTGCTTATAAAGGACGTGTAAAAATGGGTAGACAGGAGAGCTGAGTTATCACCTAACTCAAGTCCTCAGCGGACATGGCCGTTTCCGAGATTACCTCCACAAGATTGGCCATGCTCCCAACAGCTTGTGTGAATATTGCGGCGAAGAGGACAGCGTGACGAACACCATTTACGACTGTAACATGAGGGACGCTATGAGAATGGATTTCCCAAACGATATAGAGCCTCGGAACAGAATAGAGTTCATGTTAAAATCGGAAAGCAATTGGAACATCATCAACAAAACCATATACGACATTATCAGCTGCAAAGAAAAGGACGAGAGGAGTGACATCAAACAATAGCCGGCCGGCAGCAGTAAGTTGCGACAACACAACGGCGTCTTCTAAAATTAAGGGAAGGAGACGTAACTTAGGCGCAGAACGAGGGAGGTCCCCACCTGAAGCATGTGTTAAAAGATATCGAGTGGAGCCAGGCGGAGGAGTTTTAGTGGGTTTAGAAGTTGGACAGAGAGCCCCACACAATAAAGAGATGTGCGTGCAATAATACATTTCCCTCTCCCTCTGGAAAAAAAAAGATAGGGGGATAGACTAAATTATGTAAAGATAAAAAGATCAAGACGTTTTCAATCAAATCAATTTGTTTCTAAAGATCGAGATGTTTTAAGAATTTTTGACTGATTTTTCAAACAGACAAAGTCGCAGAATTGATTAAAATATATCTGAAACAAAAACAAAACAATAAATTGATAAATTCTTTGAAATCATGTTTTTTTTTACCTAATTATATTAAATTTTTATTATTACCAAAACTTTCCAATTATCCACCTAAAACCAAATTTCTCATTTTAAGACATTTTACAATCTAAATAAGGTTTCTTCTCAGAAAAAAACATGATTTTTAAATGCTAATATTTCTCCATAATCTTTTTATTACATAATTTTTTTCCATATTTGAAAATTTTGAATTGACATTCGATTACGACCAATTGAAAAACCGGACTCTTAGAATCCCTCCGGGAGAATAAAAACAGGATCATTTTCATAAAGGACCTACAATATACACAATAATATAAATATAACACATTTATAAGTTAATTCTCAAATATTGTCGCTAAAGTTCAATAACAATGCTAAATCCATCCAACTATATTTATAATACTTACAATATTTTTTTATGTTTTTATGCCGCTTTGATTACATCGTTATTAATATTGCTTATTATAATAAGAAGAAATATTTGAAATGAAGGGCAGAGAATGGGAATGATGATTTTTGCTCTAAGCTACGTTTCTTTTTTTTAGATTTAGCCTGGCAGTGCAAGCGGAAATTAAAATATTCTAAAAACACGTTAATCTAAAGATTCTGCATGCGACTATAAAAGAAATGGTTAATCTGCGACAGGGATATCATTTTTTTTATACAAACATCACCCTCAAGCCGACAAACCAAAAATTATTTCAATAACGAAAACAAAACTTCCATATACAGAGTAAAACCTAGTCTAAAACATTTCTCATCAAATCCTCTTCCTCGCGTTTTGTATAAACGCAATTTATAATTTTTGTAAAGATCCAATCATAAATTTAAAACATCTTTCCTCCGCTCAGGTACACAAACAACGAATTAGAACTAAATATTTTTGATCTGTCGATTAAAAGCTGATTTCAATTTCCGCACGATGATTTTCTTATGGGATGTTGAAGGAGACGGTTTTCTTCTAGCCGGCCAGTGTGGCTAAATCGCTGAGGAAACCTTCTGGTGTGAGGATGTGTGATGAGCCTATGATCACTTCCCAGTTTTTAGCGGCGTTCGTCACCTCGTAAGCACATCGCACCTCTGAGAAGCTCATTCCACCCACGATGAAGACTATCAGACGGGGAACATTTTTCACCGTCTGTTGTCCTTTATCTTTATGCCAATGACCATAACGAGCACTACAACAAACAATAAGAACATTATTACAATAAAGAAAATTAACGTAGTTCAAATATTTTTGTTGATTTGGGTGGAATTGGATTGGAATACTCGTAGAGATTGACGTCTCTTAACCCATTCGAGAACGATTGTACACTGTGTGTGCAATTGATTTCCGAAGCTATGACACCGTGTGCAATAACAGTAATGTGCAATTATCAGTTATACTGACTACTAGTCAAAATCTAAACTAAGATCGAAAATAAGATTTTTCTTGAACTAATGAAATCTGTAAAGTACAGGAAAACAAAATTTGGCATTGGTTTTACTGTGTACCAAAAAATCTAAAAATTATCTGAAGCCTTTCTTACATATAAAATATTATGAATACCCATGCAGCGCAGGCTTAAGATAATAAGTTTTTCTTTTCTTTGGCCCATCTTAATCCGTGAATAAATAAGAAATTATTTATAAATTTGCTTCCATACCTTTATTTCTTTCTATACTTTTTTACCCGACATAAACCGACCAGCAACGACGACGCGTAATAGTTCAGTCTTACAGAAAAATTGTCAAGCAATAGACAGTTCTATACAGAGTTCTATACTTGGCCCCTAAAATGTCTGATCCTAAGGCAGGAAGCAACCAAGCAAAATAATGATTTTATATTTTCTAACTATTTTTGAAATAAATGTTTATAAACACGTATTTTCATTTTACCTTACATTGCACACATGATGTTCAATTCGCTCCTCGCAATAACAATTTTCCTAGGAGCGAGCTGCACACCCGGCGTGCAATGATGAAAGGGATGATTAAGTTCGTTACGTATTCTGTATTGTTGTTTCTCCGCAATTGTGTGTCGATTTTCCTGGTGAATAGTTTATACTTTTTCTCTCTGGTTCAATATTTATTATTATTCTGGCTCAAACAAGGCAATGATCACTTCCTATTGATATTGCATTTAGAACTGTGACGTCCTGGACAATGTCTTTCTTTGATGCCAAAATATAATCTCGTCCTCTGTGTTTCCTCCTGGTTAAGTCCAACGTCCACTTTTTATGTAATGCAATGCGATGATTGCGACTGTTACTACGTGGTAATTCATACTTACATTGAATTGAAAAATAAAATCAATTAAATGTAAGAATTAGTTGAATTTATGAAATATCTTCACGGCGAGTTTTATTACAGGTTTATTTTACCTAGTCGGTGCATGGTATCCGCTACTTTGCGCTCGTCCAGCCAAGAACGGGAAGTGTCTCGGATCCAGCTTATCCTCCAAGGAATCCTCCATAATGTCCTTGATCACAGGGGTCCAGCGAGACATCTGATAGGTTTGTTCCGTGATCCTTTGCTTTCGGGTCACGGTGTAAGGTTTCTTACGAGTGCCCCCCTACAAAAACCATTAATATAAACAAAGAATGGTATCCATGGCAATATAAACTATTGTCACCAACCTAAGAATGTAACTGAATATAAAAAAAAATCAACGAAGCTCATAGAAACAAAAATGATCAATTTCTTTTTATCTACTCGCACATCGAAATAAACACAGCAATAAGTAAATTGTGAAGGATGCCATTATTACAATCGTGTGTAAAAGTATCCAAATCGTGCGTAAAAGTCCAATGTAAATCAAATGAAGTTTCATTATTAAACGATTTCTTTTTTTTTACTATGGCAATAACTCGCGTCACTAAACAAAAAACATAGACATAGTGAAAATAAATGTTCTGACGTTTAATAAAATTGAATTAATTTTTCTTATTTTGAATCAAGAAGTCTCGGCCGCTCAGTCTGGATTTATCTGACTCTAATATAACTTAACCCAACCATAACGACGGCGACCAAATAGTGTTCCCATCACTTTGTGTTTTCACTAGTTAGCAATTTTTGCCACTGAGACGCTAAACGTTCTAACCTTATTCTGTCAGTGATTTGAAGTATTTTGACTGTCAAAATAACAATTTTTTAATATTATCAGTAAGAAAGAATTCTTTTTTTTTTGTAGATTCAACAGTATTTTAACCTGCTTCGTAGATAAAATAATGTTTCATAAACGTGTGTGAAAGGCTTTTGTACACACTTGTATCATAAACTAATAATAATCAATTAAATCAAAAGTTATTGCAAATATTTCTTACGTCTGTGACGACGTTTACGCCTAAATACTGTAGATTCGCGATGGTCTGTTTGTCCTTGATTTGGGCGTGCGTTGCCAATTTAGACAAGTTTTCGTCCGTGATGCCGTTCTTGGTCATCGCGTAGAGAGCTATGATGCGCATCTTGTCGTAATCATTCGTTATCTTCGGGTCCAGAAGGATCGGCACGATATTCCGCATGTGATCTTTGATTTTCTCGCCCTCGGCGTCCGTACCCATCGCCAAATCCTAAACGAAAACAGAATAAATAATATAAAAGATTTAGATTTCAAAACTCATAAAAAAGATGATAATTTAACAAAATTTGATTTGAGCAAGTTATACTATTTGTCTTACTTGTTCAACTTTACACAATTTATCGACGTATCCCTGGTAGGCTTTCATGCAATCCTCTGCCAAATGCAAATGGGTGGCGTATTTTGACAACTCTTTCTGGTACTGCGGCATTTTCTTGATCATCTGCGACAGATCTTTCATCGACTGCTTGTCCCCGGCCGTCATCCTCTTCGAATCCGTAAACTTCTTCAAGTTCTTCGTAACACTCTGCGACACGACGGCAATGTGTTGATGACGCAACTCCACCCAAAGCTCGTCGTTTTCATCTAGGAGAACCTCTTTTATGCACCCCTGTTGCGCCTCATATCTAAATTAAATTCACATCTAAAATTGCATTTTGTGAGAAAAAAAAATTGATTTACTTATAGACATCGTTTTCAATGGGTAGCAAGTCATAAGCCATGGCCTGGAAGGTCAATTCGTGAAGCAAAGGTGAAACGCAATCGAAACCTCTGTCCAAAATCAACAGTTGCGAGCGGGATTTCTCAGGTCCTTCGCCCATGGTTGGCTCATCAGCTTTATAAGCGTCCAACTTTTGTTGGATTAACTGGGCCAACTCCACATTCCTCTCCCAATCGCTATAGACAATGATCTTAACACTTCACACACTGCATTCAGCAAATATTGTTTTAATTACCTTCTGTATCTGACTGATGGGTATTCGCCGAGGGTAGCACAAAGCGTGGCGATTTGTTCAGCCATTCTTTCCATGTTGGCGTTACGTAAATCGGCAAATGATGGCGCATAACTGCACTGGAAAGTGTCGGGAGAATCCAGCGAAAATACCTGAAAGTAACGGGGAAAGTTTCGCAAAAAAAAACATTTAATTAGATAAAATGTTTAATTGGCGAGGGTTTTTTATATCAGAGTGTTTGCGATTGTAAGCAGAAAGCCACAGAGGAACGAAATTTTGCATGAATAAAGATCATAAGCAATATTTAGGATGTGAAGCTTTATGTAAAATGTGGTCAATAGTAATTGTCCGGAAGTAACATGAACGATGTAGAAGCAGAGGCATGGACAATCATTAATGAACCGTGTATGTTGTAATATGAACTTTTGGCTTTTTCATCTTTATTTATGAAAATTTGAAGCAAGGTTATTATTTAGGTGCAAAATGGTGTGAAAATTTCTCGTTTTTTTGTGTATATTTATTAATCAAACCTGTGATTCGTATGGTAAGAAGGCGATATTGATCTCCTTAAGCGTCTTAATTTTCCTTGCAGCGCACGATTTACACAGCTCATTGAAGAGCTCCTCGGGACAGACTGCCGTGGACAGAGAAAAATGAACACAGTTTTACTCAAAAAAGAAAAACTAAAAACAAATCCCAACGACCACATAATTTTAGTCTTCCAAATTTGTATTAATTTAGCGCATTAGATTTAGTAAATAGCGTGTTTGTGTATAGAAGTGGGATAACGTAAATTAAATAAGAGACACATAAAAAGCCGAAAAAGGAGGTGGGGAAACGATAAGAAAACTCTCACGCACAGAGACAAATAGCGTCGGGAAAATCTTTACCTGTTGCTCAGAGGGCACAAAGGCTATGTTGATCTCCCTCAAGGTTTTAATATATTTGGCCACTTTTCGTTTACAAATCTCTTTAAACAAATCATCCGGACATGCTGAATCGCAAAAGAAATTTAAAAAAAACATAAGAAAAAATAACTAATACGGGCCTAGAACTAAAAAAAAAAATATGTTTCGTTATCGATTTTTATACCTTCTGTGAAGAAAACGTGTGCGGCTTTGTACATCGGTCTGGGGCTTTCAAAATCGTTCATTAACGAGTGCACGGATTTCTCCGACGGGGTTATTAAATACACCCCTTCCATTGTTGTTAAAGGCTCCCTCTTTTTATTTATATCCTCAACAACTACAACAAACAATATAGTATTATCAATAGTAACAATGGAAAACAATGATCAAAAAGTATATGGATTGCAGTACATCTATAATATTATTTATTTCTATAGTTTTAATATTATTTACACATAAAGTTGTTAACTGTTGATCATGAAAAAAGAGAACATTTTATAAACCAAGAATAGAACATTTTAAGCACAAACTCGTCCAACTTTTGTTTACTCTGTTCCAACTTATGTATCTTATACCAAGTAGCTAAAATGCCTTCATTCCATGTGCCTAGGCTATAACTTTGGTTCTAAATAACACCATGTTTCCGTGAAAATGTACTTCAAATGACCTTCATTCGAATTGATGCAAATATGGGCTCTTACTAATGCATTATTCATGACAATGTTGAGATATAACTTATATATTTTATATTAGGTAGCTAAAATGTTATAATTCCAAATGCCTAGGCTATCGGATATGGTGAAATGAAAACAATGATATTTGAACTCCAAGAAACATGAAAACAGAATGTATGTCAAATTGGGTCCTGAGCAGGCAGATGGAGGTCGGCGATAGAGATATAGATTTTGTGGAGAGGTAAGAGCATCAGCTTATGATTCTGAAGTCCGGAGTTCAATCCGAGCAATGTCTTACCGCATTTGTTCGAATAAAACATATGTGACTTCTAACGCTAATAACTCTAATAACTTTAGAGAGACAAACTAGACAGGACGACACAAGCATTTCAAACCTGACAATGATAGGTTAGGTTAGTCTTTGGCACCATTTCATAGACAATGAAAAGTGAGGTAGCAACTTTCAACAACCTAGCACAAGCAATGATAATGGACAGTACAATACTTGTACTGGTACCAGTGGTGTGCTGGAGCGGGCTCGTCCATTGTTAACTTTTGTATAAATTGGCGAGCCCATTGATAACTTTTTCATAAATTATAATTTCATAACCCATTGTTAGTTTTTTTGAAAATTAACTTTTCACAGTTTCCACTATCCCAATCTATAATAAAAACACAGAACAAGCTTTGTTATCGTTTTTATTTAAGAATTTATATTTTGTGTTTATACTTCCACATAAACTAAGAATAATTTACCATCGTTTCTCACAAAAGAAACCTAATAGAACTTATAAAATTATAAAAGATGAAATGCAGCCTGAATACATAAATATATTCAACCTGTTCGTAGCTCTATAATATTAAGTCTTATTGAGACTACCAAACAAATCCCATGCTGAAACAACTACTTCCCTTGGTAATAATAACACGCAGGATATTGAATTATACAATAGACATTTGTATGTTATTACTAGCTCGTTCAGTGACACGAATGCGGTACACATTCGTGTCACTAAACGAGAACCAGATAAATAACATTGTTTTTAAGATCATTTCTTTCTATTTAGATTAAGTAAATAGATTCACTATGGCTATTCACTTAAACATATGTTAAACATATTAAGTTATTGACTTAATCTAAATAAAAAGAAATGATTCGTGCGAATTCAAAAGAAGAATAACCCTATCCTGGGCCGCCATTGGAAAACTTCGAGACGTATTCAAAAGCGACCTACCAAACAAAAAACAAACAAACCCATGGCGCTACAGCCCGTGACGGGCCTTGACTCCTCCCACAAAAGCGACCTACCAGTCTACGTAAAAAGGAAAGTTTCCGATCAATGAGTGTTGCCAGTGATGACCTACGCCACTGAAACCAACATTGACTATCGCATTCGCAGAAAAGCTTCAAATTGCACAACGCAAAATGGAAAGATCAAAGCTCGGCGTGTCGCTACGAGACCATATCATAAACGAAAACCTACCTCGAGCAAAAGGAATCACAGATGTGGTAGTGCACATTGCAAGGTTAAAAAGGGGGGAGGGGGCTGGGGGCTGCACATCGAATGTCAGATAGGAGATGAACCAAGACATTCCTGGAGTGGAGACCAAGAGCATACAAGCGAAACAGAGGAACACATCTTGATATAATCAGTTCACAAGGTGAACTGATTATATCAAGAGAACAGGGAAGTATGGATGTGAGAGGTCCAAGACAGGAAAAAATGGGCAGAAATGAGGTAGGTCAAAGTATAGCAGCATATGTCGCAGTATGCATATGTAATAATGAAAATAAAAATTTTTATGTGATAAAGTTTCCATGATAATAAGACACACATGACCCTCATGTGCTCTTTCGGATGCATTTTTTCGTAACATTGCTCAGAATTAACATTAAAAATTGTAGAGAACATTTAAAAAAAATTGTTAAATTAACTTTTAAAGTTAATTTAGTTAACGCTTAAAATTTCATATATTCGATTACAAGTATACAAAACTCAGCATACAATAAATGGATGAAGTTCTACAATAAATAGCTGGATAAATAGAAAATAAATTAATCAATCCAAAATTCGGTTACTTCGTCCAAAAAAAAATGCTTCGTGCAAAAAAAGGTTAATTCATCCAAAATAAAATGTAATCATCCAATAATTGATTTTTCCTTACAATAATCGATTGAAACATAAAATCAATTCACCCAACAAAGGTTTACATGTACATAAAAAGGTGGTTTCATCCATCCATTTGGTTGCTCTTTACACAAAAACAATTTGCTTATGTTTTATTATTATTTATATTATGTTTCATTTTATATTATATGCTATAAAATATGTAATAAGAGTAGCACATTGTAGTGATTGATAAGAAACGAAATGAAGCTATTATCATTGAAATTCGAATAACAAGCCAGGATCAGCTGCAAACTGTTGCGACAACGAAACTGCATAAGTGCGACATGCTAGCGAGTGAAATATCAAGTGTAAAACCAAGATTATCCCGTATGTGATGACTTGGGACGGGGTGGTTAAAAAAAGCCACAGCAGATATAACCAGCAGAATGGAATAACACCAAACATCGAAGCTTACATCCAAACTAGAGTGCTGAAGAGGATACTTGAGACTGTGTCGTTTGAGACACGCAGGGGCATACTTGATGGACCTGGCGAGGGCGAAACACCCGAAGCAACAGTTGAGAGGTTGATGAGAAGAAGCGATACGGTGGCCAATGCGAGTATATAATAATATAAATTCTTAAAAGCTACTTCTTAAATAACTGTATTAAATTAATATATAATATGTTTAATTTATAAAATGTTGTTTAATTTTTTATATACACTTAACCGCAAAATTAAGGCACCAAATATACATTTCGATTTACTTTAATTGTCGTCGATATTATCATACTTTTTGAAAAACATATTAAGAATAGAACACATAAACAGAATTATTTCGATAATAATAATAAATTTGGCTTAAATAATTGTGGAGAAAAAACGACAACCAAAAATATGGTTTATTTAACAAAATTATGAAAAATGATAATTATTATTATACACACGAATACAGCTTCTTTTGAAACGTTTTTGGCTTATCAATAACTAGTGTTAGCACCTCTAGATGTTATTACAGCCTGACATCGCCGTGGAATATTTTCAATTAGAGATCTAATTGTTTCTAGAGGGATATCTTCCCATACGCGGATAAGACTTTGTAGCAGCTCTTCTAAGCTGTTAGGTGGCGAATGTTTACTTCTAACCCGGCGCCACATTACGTCCCAAAGATGCTCTATTGGGTTCAGGTCTGGACTACAGGCTGGCCACTCCAGGACTTGAATATTAACATAATTTCAATATTCAGTAACAATATGTGCCGCATGTGGCCTAGCATTATGCTGCATAAGAACGAATCCATCCCCAATGTAAGATGCAAAAGGTATCACAAAAAGTTCTAAAATGTCTGTTATGTATCGTTCAGAATGCAGACGTCCACCATCAACAATCAAAAGCTCTGTGCGAGCTGTTAAAGATATTCCATCCCATACCACCACCAAGCCACTCCATATAAAGTGGTTTCTCGAATGTTACAAGCGGAATGAATATCTTTCGTTTGGCCTTCTATACACTCTTGGGCGGCGATCAGAACTTACAAGGCAAAACCTTTACTCATCTGCAAATAATACCTGCTCCCAATCATGGATTTCCCAATCTACATGCCTCCTTGCAAAATCCATTCTGTTTCTTCGGTGGTATACAGACAAATCTGGGACCAGTAGCTGCTACCCGAGGTCGTAAATTTGAAGCACAAAGTTTTCTTCTCATAGTACCTTGACTAACAGCAGTGCCATGAACCTCAGCAAGTTGTATTTGGAGACTTCGTGCAGTAGTTAACCGTTCCCTCAGTGTTTGAAGCATTAAAAATCGGTCCTCCACGGCATTAGTAGCTCGTGGTCTGGCTCGGCCAGGTTGTCTAGCGTGATCTTTCTTCTCTATAAACCTCTGCAGAACCCTACTGACCGTTGCATGAGACACTTCATATCTTCTACCAAGTTCGCGATTTGTTAGTCCTTCATTGGACAAAGTAACAATTTCAACACATTCATCACTATTTAAATTTTGTGTAGCACGTTGCATTGCGAGCAGATGTATTTCACAAATGACAATTATCGTATCTATTGATAAAACAAGTGAAAACCAATTTTAGAAGCGAGGTTTAATTATTGGAAAAACATACTACTTATGAAAAGCTGCTATTACTTCGAGATTAAATAAAGAGGACAGCTAAAACCTACAAAAGGCGTGACAATAACCATTATTATTATACTTGTAATTGATGAATCGGAAAACACATATTATTTTTCGAAATAAATCAGAATGTATAAGTGGTGCGTTAATTTTGCGGTTAAGTGTATTTTATATTTTAACTTCATTGACGAGCTAATGCTGGCTTAGTTTTTGAAGGTCGTCCACGTTTTAGCTTCTGTTCCAATGGAATTTGTTTAATTTTAAGTGTCAATGGAACTTTGTACAGTTTCAAGAGAATTCCCAGTCCAATACTGTGCTTATATATGTAATTATTCATAAACCACATATATGAACAGGAGGCTTCTTCCCATTTATTAATGTTCAGTCACTATCCACATTGAAATTTGATATGATTTGTACTCTTCAAAACTATTCCAGTTTTACAGGTTTTCTTTTGTTTTGTACTCTGAAATATTGATTTCTGATATCTTTTGACGGTTTTTACCAATTTCTAATTCAATTCTTCTATCACAACAGTTGGTAATGATTCAACCCAATGATAGGCTTTTTTGGAAATTTTATTCGTTTATTGGAAGAAATAATTGTATTTTGTATAAAAAAAATTGTTTGTAAAGAGCAATCAAACTTTGGATGGATCAACCTTTTTTGTACAGTTAAAACTTTTTTTGGTGAATTTATTTTATTTTGTATAATTCCATCAGTTATTGTACTAAACCATTATTATTTGTAAGAATAAATCGATTATTGGGTGTTTATATTTTATTTTGGACGAAGTAACCTTTTTTGGATGAAGTAATCGCTTTTTGTATGAATAAACCGAATTTTGTATTTTTCCAGTTATTTTTTAAAAAAAAGCTATATATTGTACGCAAAAAATCCAATACTTATTTTGGGCGAAGCAACCTTTTTTTGGATGAAGTAATCGCTTTTTGTATCAATAAACCGAATTTTGTATTTTCCAGCTATTTTTTTTTTTAAAAACATCTATTTTTTGTAGGCAAAAAATCCAAGCCTTTAGTTAAATGGGACAGTAGCTTCCAATATTTTGAATAGCAGTCAGTATTGCTCTACTAGCCTAATAATGGAACTGATCTTTCGACAGAATCCATCAAATCAAAATTGCTCTGTACCGTTTCTTCAAACACATTCAATACATGATTAAAATTAAATTGAAAACCAATAATTTTATAATTTCTTATAAGTAATTTAAAGCACCTCAAAGAATTCAAAAAGAGAACAATCTCCGGGTATATGTAAAAAAGATAAATGAGAACAAAAAATTAATGAGAACAAAATGTGAACAAAAAACAAATGTAGGAAAAGAGAACTTTAAACGAGACCCGCGTTTAGCAATCGCCGCGGCGTTCGCCGTCGACATAGATGAGCCAGAAACACCCAGGCAAATGAAAAAGGCATACGAACCCCTTGACAAGATTGCGAGAAAAATCGAACTAAAAGTTAATATCGACAAGATTAAATATATGGTGCTGGCTAGGAGCGAAGCGCAAATAGGACCAACGCACAGTGGGGCCGAATGCATGATTTCTTGGCAAAAATTATTTCAGCTAATTTTTGACAATAAAATGATAAGTACAACACTTCTTAATAATAATACAAAATTTAATATGTATTTGTTTCTGAATTATATACATGTATATGTCAACTAACATATTAACATTTATGAAGAATCATCAAAGTCTGTATCAATGATATATTAATAGTCTGTATCAATTTTTGTGGAAAACTGGTTAGTGATATTAATCTTCTGTTTTCACACACATTAGTTACAAAACTCATTGGTTTCTATGTTTTAGAGTACCTATTTCGGTTCTGCACTGTCAGCAGTTAGACCAAATCAAAGAAAAAAACCACAACAGTGAAAAGATATCTGCATCGGCGGCAGACGTGTTTTTCAATGATTTGGTCTAACTGCTTACAGTGCTGAACCGAAATAGGTAGTCTAAAACATAAAAACCAATGAGTTTTGTAACTAATGTGTGTGAAAACAGAACATTAATATCACTAACCAGTTTTCCACAAAAAAAATTGATACAGACTATTAATATATCATTGTTATAGACTCTGATGATTCTTCATAAATGTTAATATGTTAGTTCTTGACATATACATGTATATAATTCAGAAACAAATACATATTAAACTTTGTATTATTATTAAGAAGTGTTGTACTTATCATTTTATAGTCAAAATCATATCATTTTATAGGAAAAATTAGAAGAAATAAAAAAAGGGAAGAAGAAAAAGTGATAACATCGAAATGTGTTATAGATTATAACTACGGAATGGGCGGCGTCGACAGGCAAGATCAACAATTTGCTTGCTTTCCACTAATGAGAAAATGCGTGAAAGGTGTCGAGAAAATATTTTTCTACCTGTTGGATATTGCAATATAGAATGCCTATGTTTTACATTTGAAATTACCGAATACAACAAAGCAGACAATTTTCGTCTAGATATAGCAGAAGATATGTTATCAAATTTGTCTTTGCCAAATTATGTAACACCTGGACGTACATCGCAAAAGGAAAAAAATGGTCACATTTTCTTGAGCATACACCCATCAAAAAGGTGTCACGTATGCACCAACCATAATATACGAAGTTAAACCACTTGGCAATGTAAAAAATGCGGGATATACGATATGCAGGAAATATAGACAGAATGGATGGAGGACACTAGGCACCCCAAACGGGAACTGGAAGTCACTATATCACTGGAAGACACAGGCCACGTGGACAGACTGATGACAAGGTTAGGTTTTTTAATCAATCGGAATGGCAAATTGGAAATTCACTGCAAGATGTGCATCCCTCATTCAGAAGAATGCCAAAGCCCTAAACAGGCCGTAAAGGCAACAAGAAGAAGATAGATATTAACATTTTAAGTGTCACTGACTTGATAGCAGAATCATCAGAAAGAGGGACGATTTGGGTTCCAGAATCAGAATGTGAAGTAATTGTATCATCGAATTTCATATGAGTTCTCCCGCATGCTCCTTGTTACAGTTATTTATCTTACAAAGTGTCTATTTTCTTTTATCTGGTTCTGTATGGCATTCCAAAAATATTGACAAACCTGCTTTTTTGTCATATTTATATTTTAAAGTTAAACGAAATAACATTTACCGAAAATAGTAACGCACATTTTGTCGGTCAACGCTTTAAAATATCGATATTTAAATAACGTTAAACGATCAAAAAACGTTATTTTCTTCGAACCCTGGAATTAACTATCAATAACATATAAAAATGGGAGTATATAGGAGTGGCTTCACTTCAACCACAATCCAGATACTTTTAGATCATTTTTGGTAAAAAGCTAAGGCTTACGTGTGATTCCTTCTGCGGATATGTCGTGCATTTTACAACAGGCTGAAACCATCCTCATAGCCAATTGATCCACGACTAAAACTCGCCAGTCCACGTGGGCCCCTGGAGGGGCGGCGGGTCCGTTCTTCTTCGACGGGCGGTGTTTAATCACCTCGTTCATGATTTCTAAATAACAAATAAATTTTTCATACAATATATAAAAGGTTAAAAGTTATGAATCATTCGATTTCAATAAACGATTAATTTACAGAGTGTATGTATCAAGAGAAAATAGAGAAACTATAGTAAATCAACATTAAACCAGACATGTTATACAGGCTGAATAATTGTAAAACAGATATGCACAAACAGCTACTAGGCAAATTTAAAGACGGATACAGTAATCGAATAATAATCGACACGCTTTGTTTAAAACAGACATAAGGCACTCTACTCGCAGATATCCCATAAAGACATTATACGAAACATTGTACGACGACTAATCACCGCATATTACCACATATTACTTTTTTGGTTTAAAAAAATTACATAAAAAATTGTATTACCCTGGCAGAAGGACCTTGAGGTCGCTAACCCTTTGTATCTTTTTTATGTTACAATAAATCAATCGTACGTAAGCAATCGAACGCAACGTACGTAAGTAACAAGACAACAATATCCAATCGTTTAGTTTTTGGTCGTGATTAATTTACTCCGAAAAAATCGCAAAATAAACACAACCGTCAACGACGTCTGCTGTCAAGTGTCTGCCCGTTCTCTTTGACGCCACCGTGCAGCATGCTATATCGAAACTCTGCAGGTACTTCGTTGACCTTCTAAGAGAGATTTTCTATTCGTTATACCTATGTAGGAATATAACTAATTATACTTCTTCACATAGCGGTCCCACGACGTGGTGACGCTCATCATCAAAATATTAATACGTACTTTTAATGAAGTTAAAAGGGCAAGAGAGAAATTGTATTTTTTTTACTTTTTAGAGGTTATTTTGTGTCGGGGGTTATTTAAAATTTTTAATTTTATTTTACATCTACTTTCAGTTGCCTTGATTGTACTAAATAAGATGATTTTACATCAGGTCTGAGGAGTTCAAAGACAAGCAGAAACTTTCTTAAAGAGAACTCTTATAAAGCACATCATTCTCCTCCAAATGTTCACTCGCTCCTCCGCTGTCACAAAAGGAACATGTTTATTCCGACAACGCCCAACGAAGCCCTCGCGGCAAAGTATTTCGACCCCGACTACTTGGACACTGTGGACGACAACGACCTCGTCCAGATGATGAACTACATAACGCAACTGCTGTTGAAGAAACAAACCGCCAACGAGAAACCCCTGGAAACCGACACCGAAAAGACAACTGAAGCTGCCCCCGAGAAGACAAACGAAGCCGCCGCCGAGAAGAATAACCAAGCCGCCGTCGAAAATACAAACGAAGCCGCCCCCGAAAAGAAAACTGAAGCCGATGCCAAAAAGACAACCGAAGCCGACAAACAAACAGACTAAAAAAAAAAACAGAAACAAACAACAAGACGACGGAACAGCTAAGCGGAAGGCTCAATGACCGTCAAGAAGCAAAGGACACATGATGATCCAAATGTTTGAACAAAAGATGTTCCTTTAAACTACAATGTGAGACTGTATACAGGGTGAGCCATTTAACGTGAACACCCCAAATATCTCCGTTGCCATTAGGGTGACGAAAAAACATGTCACAAGGGAATTTTATTGATTTCGATAGGCTAACTCAATGGTTAATATTTTTTTTTTTTCAGGAGGTTCGAGCGTAACTAATGAGACAGAATAGTGCTTGAATTTTTCTATATTTTCAATTATCCTAATAGTTGTTAAAATGTATTATTTTTATTTATAATAATATAACAAATTTGAAAATTGATAATTATTATTTATTTAATAAAATAAAGTAATAAAATGACTTCGTTATTTTCGACTTACAAGGTGTAATAAAATGATCTGGCAACAGCGCTTTATTGTGTCTTGAAAGTATATAGTACAGAGAGAGAGAGAGAGAGAAAAGAATAGTAATTGAAAGGAGTCGAGTGTATTTTTCTCTCTATATAACTGTTTCCATCTTTTTCTTTTCTCTCAGCTGATCTCGTGACATTGTCAAACCATCCGTCATGTGAATTACTATCGATAAACAAGATTCAAAATAAAAAATTTAACTTTAATTATTTAAATAATTACATTGGGAACATCACATTGTTTTAATGTAATCGTGTTTTAATATTATCTAAGTTTATTGTATATAGTTTTTATTCCGTAAAGTTGGGAAATTAATATCGAAAAAAATAAATAAAGTCGTAACGGAAGCTTGTCGGCCATATGAGCCTATGTATAAGAATAGAAAAAACATAATTTTTAATTTTTTTTTCCGGATAAACTAAACGGTGGATCTCTTTGAAATTTTGAGAGCACATAAATAAAGTATTGATCTGCATGTATAAAAAGTTTCAAAGCTTAAACTTGAAAAAAATATTTAACATAGGATTCGCTCGAACCTCCTTAAGGTCATAGTTTATGCGTCCTGAAGGTCATCAATGGTTTTTCAAATGGGAACATGTTATTTTTTTATCAAGACATTATTGCTACTAGCCAGACGAATCCAGCGACCCATGATATCATGACCTTGAAATGATTTGAAAAGTGTATGCATTGAACTGAACCGAACAGAACCATACCTCAACTTTGAATAACCGTATCAAAAATGGTATTGTACAGCCAAGCAGAGAAAGTTGATTCATATCCGAATGTTCAGAATCATTCTGATTTATGGTGAGACCGGCAGAAACTCTGTGCGAGCGCAGGAACTTTATGCACAACGTTATCCTGACAGAAATCATCCTTCCGGTCGATGTTTCGATCGAATTATTCGTGGCTTATTATTTAAGCCACGCAAAAAGAAACGTCGCAAAACTAAAACAAACGAAGAAGCAGAGATTGCCGTTCTAGCTACAGTAGTTCATGATCCGCAATTAAGCAGTCGCCAAATTGAGCACTATTCCAGAATTTCCAAGGCGAGTGTTTTAAGAATATTAAGACGTCATAAATTCCATCCGAGCCATATTTCCTAGCATCAAGAACTTCATGGTGCTGATTTTGGTAATAGGGGGTTCCGTTCTGTGAATGGGCTCCTCATAGACGGCAATTTCAATGGACGAAAATACGTCGAGTTATTGAACAACACTTTAGGAGAATTACTACAAGACATCCCGTTAGCACAGCGGTGCCGAATGTGGTATCAACAAGATGGCTGTCCAGCTCATTGGGCAGATATAGTTCGTAAAGTGATAAACGGAAAATTTCCCAGACGCTGAATTGGGAGAGGTGAAGTAATCCCTTGGCCTGCTCGTTCGCCGGATTTAAGGGGTTACATGGGTTTACTCGGAGGAAGAAAGGTCTATTTTCAACAATTTTTTTTTATATAAAATACAAAATATTTTATTCAAACTTTTTATTGTCATAAAGATTTATATTTGAAAAGGAATTTCTGAAATTTCCAAAGGAAAAAATTCAAAACTCCGCCATTGTGACTCATTTCCCATGACCCCTCCGAAAAAGGAGCTCACCGACAGGATCATCTCAAGTGAAAAAAAAATCGCCTTTTAGTTAAGACCATAAACTAGAACTTGGACGAAGGAAAAAAAAAGTGAAAATTGGATTTTTGGCAGACTTTTTTACAAAAAAATGCAAATTTTGATAAAATTTGCATTTTGAATGTGATTGAAAAAAAAATCAGTCGTCCAAGTCCTCGTGAATTGTATCTCGAAGACCTGTGTAAAATTTCATCAAGATCGGTGAGTAGTTTTCGAGAACTTTTGACAACCGTCTTTGAAAACACAGTTTCGATAAAAACGAGTTTAAAGTTTTGAGTAACAATAAAACTGGATATATTTTTTTAGCACCACTTCAACTTATATTGAATCGTCGATTACTGGGCCATAAAGTAAAGAACCTGCAGCAGCTGCAATGTCCTGGGCATCATTTTGCTCCTGTCTATGACGAATCCTGGCTTCGCGAGACTCGCTCGCTGATTTTTTTTCAGCTGCGCACACACGGTTTACATCTGAAATTCGGGCATATTCGTGGGAATTTCGGCCAAGTTTTAAATCCATACCGTGCATAAATAATAATAAAGCTGATGTTCCTTCATTAAAAGTGCAAGCAGCGACCAATGCAGCAATATTAACGATCTTTGAACCAGCAGGAAGTATTTTTGGAGTAACCTTCCAGATTAACTGGTTCAAGCTTTCATTATTATTTTGTGTGAAACCATCAACACACCGCTCCAGAAGCTCATCTTTACTGAGATCTTCATAGATAGGTTTCATTTCAATAAAAACATCATTTGGTAATGGAGTATAATCATGTTTGAATGATGAAAGAGTATTCGTAGCTGATGCTCGCCTTTCGGGCAATTTCCGTTCTGAGGATTTTTGTCAGTAGAGCTGTAGTGATAATACGTAGCCCATATAGCGTCTTTCATTCGAAGTTCTCGAAACTTTAGGGATCTTTTAATAAATTTTACAACAGACACTATATATAGATAATCTCAAATAAACCTCGTGATTCAAGAAGTAATCACCAACTGAAGTATTTCAAACTAGTTGCCCTTAGAAAGTGAAAGCAATGTACAATAAAGACAGACAAACAATAGACGAGCAGCTGCTCCGATACACCTGGTTGTATCTCCAAAACTTTTATACGGATTGACTTGAAAATTTAGGATAATATTCTCGAGATGTTGTAGAAATTAATAAGACATTAAAAAAAACCCTTTAACTCCACTTGATTTTTTCCTATGGGGAGTAATAAATCATCGTGTTTACCATGATGTTTCGACGACGAATTAGAAGAACCTGTGACACTAAAACACTTACACCAAAAAATATTCGAAGTTCAAGAGAATCATTTATCCGACGTCTTTCCAAATATGTCGAGGTTAATTGTCATCACTTCGAACATTTGTTATAATAAATTTTCTGCAGAAATTATTTTTATCAACAAAATCACGATTTCCCGTTTTTACACGTGTATTTTGGTGAAAAACAATTTCAAGGTCATGATATCATGGGTCGCTAGATTCAACTGAATAGTGGCTACTACAATGTCTTGATAAAAAAATAACATGTTCCCATTTAAAAAACCATTGATGAGATGAGCTGTACATTTTATCTTATCTTGGATTGAGAAGTCGGCATTTGCAGTCTAGATTTATCTACCGCTTCGCGTTTGTCACCCAATCTAACAATGACCTTGAGGACGCATAAACTATGACCTTGACAAAAAAGAAGATCACTGTGTCAGCCCTTCGAAATCAATAAAATTCCCTTTTGATATTTTTTCGTCACTAAAGGTAACAGTGGTCACGTTAAATAGCCCACCTTGTTAATCTTAAAAAATATGAGTACAGCTTTTGATTGTAATAGTAAGTATATCCCAGACATTTTCTACTAATTCTAAGTGTTGAAAAAATATTTGAAATGTGTACACATGGATGTAAAGTTTGGGAAACACTGTTTTAAACTGATGCTGTAGTGTATGTTTGCACAGACACAGAAGTTCAAACCTTGATGGAGATATTATTGAAAAATCTATGCCAGGTATTTTAAAATATATACTTCTGGACGTAATAGTAAATTTATAATTGTAGTATTAAAATAGAAACACCCTGTATAATAAAAATAAATTAAATTGTTGAACCATATATGTATACTAAAATTGACAGGTATAATTAGAGTAGGCTAGGCATGAATTTGGTATGATTTGTTATAGCTAACAAAACATATTTATAATTAGATTGTAGATTATATTTATAATTAACTAGAATTTGATTGGTTATTAACTAAAATGTCTAGAATTTGACAGCTGATAAGGATGTATTTATTTATAAATTGCTTGTTTTATCAGTGTACTTTCCCAAACCGTTCTACCAATAAGTTAAAAAAAAAGAAATATTTTCTAAAGTTGCGGTAGGCCGTTGTTTTAGTACGCAGTGTTAAACTATTGACATTTGTACGTCATGCGCCCCTCCAAACTCGGTCAAATGTGGGACGAAATAATCAATAACACCCATAATTGCACAATTAGGCGAATGTAACGTTTTTTTTTTCGCAGAAATTTTACGATAAATCCCTTTAAATTGAACCCAAAACACGCCCCCCAACCAACTGTCCGCCATCTGATTTGTTTAGGAAAAATAAAAGATAATTGTTTGGGACACCTGTCAAACTGACTTATCTCCAATACTTTTTTCCCTTAGCTTAGATTCTTAGCACAAGTTTTAAATATGCAATGGTTGGACTTACTTTGACCAACTTGGTTCTTGAGGGCCATTTTTAAATTCCGTTCACTTTCCACTGGAAAAACTGAACGTATTCGGTGGAGAGTGACACCAGAAATCAAACCAGGACCTACTGACAACTATGAATCACAAACCTCTCACGCTCCCACTGGCACCAACTCTCGGCAAATAAAAGTTCCCAACAACAAGAAATTCAACCCACAACAATAACAAAAATATCTGATTATAATCAGGTTTCAATCACCTATTATTTTTAAAAGTGGAACTAAAAGCTAATGTTTTAAAATTGAAATATTGCAAAATAAAATTGCAAATAAAATTTTGGTGTAATCACAAAATATGCCACTGTTATATAGTCCACCCAATCTACACTTTGTGTGCATGCTCACCTAAATGATCTTGAAATAAAAAACATAGACGTAGTGAAAATATTTTTTCTACTGATATATGTGAAAATGATAATTTTTACACGGCTTACCCTACATGAAAGTGACATTTTTTCATTCTAGAGATGAGGGCCATTTTTAAATTCCGTTCACTTTCCACTGGAAATTTTCACATCTAGGGATGAAAATGAGCATTTTAATTTTATGATTTTCTCGATTAAAACACTAAACTAACCAAATTTGCATGGACTTTTTTTGTAAGTGAACCAGACACATCGGCGGGCATTATAGAAGCGGCAAACTCCGCTTCTAATAATATCTTACCCGAAAAGTCCCGAGAAAGGTATGAATTGTATATATATATAAAGTTCATGGATTGGAGAAATGACAACCAGATAAGCTCATTTCCGGAAAACGTTCTCCTGGCTTATATTGGAAAATATATCATATCAGTAGAAAAAAATGCATTTGCTACTCGCTGAGAGCGTTTTTTTTTTTTTTTTGGTTGGGAGTGATTGCAAACATGCTGGCGCCCGTGAGCAAACTCTCACCTCGCCAAAAAAGCGCCACTTTCATCTCTTGTTGTAAAATATACTATTTTTGTGTATATTAGAATTGTAATATTTATTAATTGTTACTAGATTAAAACAAGAGTCCTTGCCCGGACGCCTAGACTACACCCAGGCCAAATCGTATAGACCAATAAGCCTAACCCCTTTTATACTGAAAACGTTAGAGAAATTGGTTGAAATGCACCTAAGGGAGATCTGCCTCTTGGACAGGTTCCTACACCCTAATCAGCAGGCCTATCAACCAGGAAAATCGTGCAAATCTGCTCTTCACAAATTAATGGTAACATAGAAAACACATTGGAAAACAGGGAACTGGCACTTGGGGGCCTTCCTTGACAACACCTCATTCGATAGTATAGTCAATGCAGCGCTCAGTTATGTTGCAAATATCATATAAATTTGATGGATAAGATCCATGCTGCAGAGTAGAAATGTTGAGGCTACAGTGGCAGGTGACACAATGAGAGTGTTTGTTGTCAAAGGGTGCCCACAGAGTGGGTACTATTTCCCGTCTTGTGGGACATGGTTGTCAACAGTCTGCTTGTGTCACTAAACAATAAAGGATTTTATACCCATGGATATGCGGATGACATAGTCATTCTCATCAGAGGGAAATTTCCTAGCATAATAGCAGAGCTGAACGGGGTAGAGAGATGATGCACGGAGGTAGACCTCGGGAAAATCCCCTAAAATCCACCCTAGTACCATTCACAAAAATTAAGAAAATTGACTACAGCTACCAATTTCCTACAATGAGCGTCTAAAGGTAAGTGAGGAAGTCAAGTATTTAGATATAATCCTGGATACTAAACTGACTTGGAATCAACACCTTAAGAAAGCCACCAACAAGTGTAAAATGACATTAATGATGACTAGAAGAACACTTGGCAAATCATGGGCACTAAAACCGAGCTGGTATATTGGCTGTACACTACGGTAGTTAGACTCATTCTAAGATATGGTTTCACGGTATGGTGTACCAAACTGAAGCAAAAACAGGCCATAAAGGAACTATCAAAAGTTCAAAGACTGGCATGCCTTGGCTCCCCTAGATATCTTCATCATGGGTGAGGCAAGAATGGGCGCCTTCAGATGCAGGTGTAATGGCACTAGGGAGGCTCTGGCGAGGACAGGGCACACCACGATAACGAATGTAATATAAGAACCATACCTCAATATTGAGGGAGACTCAATGCCGAAAAGGCTATCATTTGATCTAAGATTCATGAGGTACAGCTTACCTGTGCCCATGGGTTCACACACCACGGCATTCCAAGCGAAAATACACGCCATCGCGATCTGTGCCAATGAAAATCTAATGATGGACTACAAAAGTAGAAACATCCGCATTTTCATGGACAGTCAGGCTGCTATAAATGCCTTAACGTGCCATGAGATCAAACCTAAAACAACTTGGAACTGCCTCCAGAATCTCAAGGCTCTGGTAAGACACAGCAAAGTCACACTTGCTTGGGTACTGAGCCACAGGGGACTGGTAGGAAACGAAACGGCGGACAAATTAGCAAAGGATGGTGCTAACAAAGCAAACATCGGTGCTAGAAGGGACCAGCATTACCGAAACCATAGCCCGTAAGATAATCTGTAAATAGGTACCTACTAAGCACCGACGACAATGGGAAAAAACAAATGGGCAGAAACACAGCTAACGAATGCTAAAAAATCCATCGGCCTCTTTAACTGCTGCAATACTGCAACTGGAAAGGAAGCAGATCATAATTGTGGGCGGCCTACTTACAGGCCACTGCCCTCTATGAGAACATCTGCACAAAATAGGATCTGGAGAGATGAACCACTGTGTAGACTATGCTATGAAGAAGAGGAGTGCCTCTCATATAATCTTCCATTGTGAAGCAATTGCACGTAGGAGACACGAGCTTAGCATTACAGGAAATGAGATCTCCTGAGACTAGAACTAGAACAGGGGTGGCGAACCCAAAACAAAAAGCACAAAACCTTTTTCCGCCGGCGTGCCATTTTTTTTAAATTTTCACATTTTGAAATTCTGTCGTGCCAGGTAACTTTTACAACAGATGAACGTTTTTGATAGTGAAAATCAGTTACCGAATATTTGATTTTGCACAAAAGTAGATTGAGAAACTTCATTTAAAAAAGTAGAAGGTTTAAGTCTGAGAAGTTTAGAAGGCACGCGTGAGAAATAGTTCGCGTGCCAATACAATTTTCCTACGTGTCAGCTGTGACACGCGTGCCATAGGTTCGCCATCACTGTCCTGAAATAAAGTGACCACACGTCCCGATTTTGGCGGGACCGTCCCCCTTTTTGGAGGACCCGCGTCCCGCCGATTTTAAAAAATGTCCCGCTTTATCTGCATTTCTTATGTTAAATGTACTGTAATATATAAAACAAGATTTTTCTACATATTCTCATAAAATTTCCTTTTTTATTGTCCCCCAATGAAATTTGATAATATCCTCGAATTCAACTGTCCATGAGTTGAGAAGTTTAAAGCACGAGCCGAAGGCGGAGTGGTTTAATCGCAATGAGTAGATTTAATCTAGATTAGGTTATGGTAAGGTTAAGTTATATTAGAGCCAGATAAATCCAAATTGAGAGGCGGAGACGTCTTGATTCAAAATAAGAAAAATTAATTCAATTTTAACATTCACTACGTCAATGTTTTCTGTTTAGTGACGCAAGTTTTTGCCGTAGAAACAACAAACAGAAATCGTTTAATAATGAAACTCTATTTGATTTACATTGGACTTTTACGCACGATTTGGATACTTTTACACACGATTATGATAATGACATCCTTCACATACAATAATGTATTTAACGTGTTCATTATGGTGTGTGTTTCATATTTTTTTTATTATTGGTCTGCTTTCATAACTAAATTAAAATTCTCATTTCATCCCATTTGTCCCGCTTTGTCTCAATGAAAATGTGGTCACATTATCCTAGAACTAACACAGGGGCTGGATCTATTTGCATGAACAGAACATTGGGGAAATACAATAAGCTAACAAGGCCGCAGTTTTTTTAGGGCTTACAGCCCTTGAGCCACAAAAAAACAGTCCTTGCTACTTTATCTTATCATGGATTGATAGGTTGCACATTTGTAGTCTAGATTTATCTACAGCTTCGCGTTTGTCACCCAATCTAACCCAGTTTAAGGCAATACTCCTTTCGAATTTACTCCCTACCGGCCCAATTCTTAAATAAGTTTAAAAATTCGTTCCAGCAATTTTTCTTACTAACTCCAAACCTTAACATACCTAACTTTGTTCCCGCCACTGGAAGTTTCACGTCAACTTCCATTAGTTCGAAATTGTGGCCCGGAGGCGCTGAACGTATGTGGCTTCTTGTGAGTGTTATCCAGATTGTTATCCAAGATTTTTCTCTTGTGGCAGAAGTGTTAACATATTTGCTTTATTCAAGATGTGTGAAGAGTTTCAAATTATTGCTTCAAACCTTCATCGAATCATGTTGCCAAGTACCCTCTGGACATCCCAAATCCACCCAGATTTTGAGCACATATCCTTCCTTAAAGCCAGCCCTCCAGCCCTTAACCTCTGCATCGAAAAAGCTGTAATCCTCACAGTGGACAATAAAATACTCACAATCTCTTTTTATTTAAACAACAATCTCGTTCAGATCCCCGAGTTTGATTTAACCATCAAAGACTACCCCTCGCTATCCCGAATAATTGCTTCTCTAGAAGACCTTAAATACTGCAATGGAGGAAGTCCAACTTGCAAACAGTATTTGAGTCCTAACAGTGACAGGCAGGTATGTGTGTGTTGCCAAGGCGAAGAAGAGTTTCTTTTGGAGAACTTCTTTGAGAACATTGCTCCGGATAAAAAGATTTTTCAATGCGCAGACTGTGGGATCGAGATTGAAAACAAGGATAAATTACGGAAACATTGCATGTCACATCAGGAAAAAGTTTATTTATGTCATGTTTGTGGGGTTTTCTTTCAAAAACGGTATAAAATTGAAGAACACTTGGCCACACACTCCAACGAAAAGCTATATGAGTGCAAAGTTTGTTCAAAAAAGTTGGCCAATAGCAAATGTTTAAGGGAACATAAACGATTGCACTCAGGTAACAAAACAATTTCATTAGTTGATGTTAACCGTTATTCTAGCATCCTAGTATATCTGTTCATGTCCGCTATAATTATAAATTATTTAATTGGTTGGTGTTAATAGTTCCTAATAGCAAACATATTGTATACTGTGGTCACAAATTGAACCCATCATTTCGAAAAGGGCATGAGTCAATGAATTAAAACTTTTCAGAATCAACAAAAATATGTTTTATTGTAAAAAAGTCATTGAAGCCGAAGAAACTGAATATAGAGTATGTTAAGTAAAAAACATACATGCTTTTTGGAATATTTATTTATTAAAAAGGAAACAATTTTCATCAAGATATTTTGAATTAAAATTTTTGGACTTATGCCTTTTTCGAAAAGATCAAGAATTGATCATTTTCTTGGTATTCCTTGTTTGCTGAAGTTGTTGGCCATGCAAAAACCTCTTCATTAAAACTTTGGTACTCTGCTGGGATATATTTTCAGGGTCTAAAAGCATTTTCAGCAAGCTCACAATGCTCCATTTTCTTAACTAATAAAGTGATGTTATGTCATATCTGACAGATGCGTTTCGTTTCACTTGAAAGGGGCATATAAGTCCAGGACTCGTGCCCTTTTCATTGCTTTTTAAGTTGACTTGTGGTGTATATGCATGTGCTCTTTTCGCATGGAATATGTAAAATGCTTCAATGAATAAAATGGCGTAAAAAAGTGATATTTAAAAAAAATGTGACTCATGCCTTTTTCGAAATGACGGGTTCAATTATTTCATTAGTTGATTTTAAAAGTTGCTATAGCATCTAAGGTTTATAAATTATTTCATTGATTGGTGTTATTAGTTGCTAATAGCAAACATATTGTTTACTGTGGTCAAAAATTATTTCATTGGTTGATCTTAAAAGTTGCTATAGCACCAAAAGTGTATAAATTATTTAATTGATTAGTTCCTGATAGTAAATATATTGTTTACTGTGCTCAGAAATTATTTCATTGATTGGCGTTAATAGTTACTAGTAGTCAACATATTATTTACTGTGGTCACAAATTACTTCAATGGTTGACTTTAAGTGTTGCTTTGATACCAAAGGTTGTTTGTTGTTTCAGTTGGTGTTCAAAGTTGTAGTTCTATGGTTGGATAAGTTATTTGAATTTTTGGTTGAAATAATGTTAATTTTTTAGGAGTTAAACCATTTGTTTGTCCATATTGTGGACAAGGTTTTAAAACTAGGAGTAAATTAACTGTGCATAAGGCTAGTCATGAGGATGTTAAAAAGGAATTTGGTTGCAAATTTTGTGGGATGGCTTTCACCTTCCCCAGCATTTTAGATGTGCATGTAAGGAAACACACTGGAGAAAAACCATTCAAATGCAACATTTGCCAGAAAAATTTCAGGAAAAATTTCCATTTGACTGTCCATATGAGAGTACACACTGGAGAAAAGCCATTTGCTTGTTCCATTTGTGGAAAAGGATTTTCTACCTCTGGAAATAGAGCCACACACAAAAGAATGTCACATAATGTAAAAGAGAATGGTAAAGAGGTAGAAACTAATAATGAGATAAAACTGAAAAGTAAAGGGAAAGCAGCAAATAAAGAGAGAAAGGCGAATAAAGAGATAAAGGGAAGTAAAGACAAAAATGGAAGTAAAGAGAACAGGGGAAGTAAAGAGAAAATGTTAAATAAAGAGCATATTTAGATGAAGAGAACATTGTTGTGTAATAGGTATTTTGTGTTTAGATACTACAGTATAATCTTGATAATCCGACAGATATGGGACCCGACAACCGCCGGATTATCAGGATTAAAACAAAACAATTTTACAATTTTATGTACAATTGTATTTCAGAAAGAATAAAATATGTATCTATATAGGTTAACGTGTACATACAAAAAAATATGAACAAAATAAAAACAGATAGTAAGACAATTGTAGAGTGAAATTAGCATGGCCAGAATCGTGTTTCAATGTTAATCAAGTTTTCAGCGTTAAAATCTGGGTGTGTTGGCCAGACCTTTTTCCAAGAACACTGAATGGTATTGTTTTTGACTTTATTTCTTCTGTGCGCGAGGTTTATATCCGGCGCGGGGCAGCGTAAAGAAGTTTCTTTACGCTGTGACACGTGTTTCCCTAGAGCGCCGGATTACTTTACTCTGATTATTATCAGAGTTCCTGGTAGATATGAGATAGTTCTAGAGTACTTTATGCGAAATGTCAATAGTTCTACAAAATTTCGCGAACAAAAAATTAAAATACTAATAATTAACGTAGAAAAAAACTGCATTTTTTGAAATATTTCTGCACCGCGACCATAATTCTGGAGTTCTTGGCCAATTTTGCAAAAAATTCTGCAAAATCTCAATTTTTTAAGGCAATTTTCAAACAGTTCTATTCACGCATCTGAATAGCACTAAGAGTTCTAAGGAAGATGTCTTTTTCTGATCACAATGACGACATTTTCTGATCAAAACTTTAGTTCAAAAGATATTTGCAATAACAGGACCCATTGTTTTGGTTTTCTGACCCATTTTAAATATCTCCAGACATTAGAAAAATTTATTTGAAAACAAAACATTTTTTTTTGTTTAAAGACAAATAGTTTATTGGATGTTGATATTTAATATAACAACTTTTATTTCAGATAATTTAAAAAAGTGAAAACATTTATATTTCATGAAATATTAAAAAATTTGTATTAATATATCACTAAGATTTGAATAAAAAAAAGTAAGACGTAATCTAAATCTATTCTATATTCTCGACACAAGGCAAATACATATATAAATTCCATAAAATGAGTAACCTAAACAAGTTTTATTTTTAATCAGTTTAGTTTATTGTATTCAAACTAACAATTACATTCCCTAATTTTACTCGCAAAGTTGACCAAATAGAAGTTCACAAAACAAAATAAACAATACTAAATACTATACTTAACATTTTACGATGATGTGCAATGGCTGTCTGACGGATCCAGAACTACCAGTTGGCACGGATCGGTAGTGTCCTTTTTAAGATTTTTAGTTCCCCGCGTGTGCAAAAAAACAGGTCTTGTCATCATGTCAACAGGTCATGTCGTCTATCTATGTCTCATCATGTCGTCTCATCATCGTCTATCTATGTCTCTCAGGTCATGTCGTCTATCATGTAGTCTCGCCTATTTCATTTTGAATGTGTCTTGGAAAATCTTGAAAACCCACAAGACCCATAGTTTTGAATGAAAAAATTAAAGTAGATCGCGAACAGTTATGTTTGCAGTTCCCGGTAGAACTCTTAGAGTTCTATCGAAAATCCTTATAACATTTTTCTGTAAGGTTAAAAATTTTAAAGAAAAATGAAAAGTTAGACTTCACCGATGCGATAAAGTAAAAAGAAAAGGAAAACGCAAAAGTTCGCGAACAGTTCTGTTTGCAGTTCCCGGTTGAACTCTGAGAATTCTATAGAAAATCCCAATAAAATTTTTCTGTGAAGTTGAAAATCAAAAACATATACGAAAAATTAGACTTCACCGATGCGATAAAATGAAAAAGAAAAAATCAAAATGTAAAATCAAAAAATGTCGAAGAGATCTTCCACAGAGTATTCAGAACTGTCTCTGCAATTTGCAAAATTAAATTTTTTGCAAAATCTCAATTTTTGTAGAACTTTTTGCAAAATTCGTCAAGAACACCAGAACTATGGTCGAGGTGCAGAAATATGTCAAAAATGCACAATGTTTTTCTTAAAAGTGGTTGCCACGCCCATTATGGGTATTTTCCATTTTTTTCACGAAATTCTGCAGAATTTTTCAAATTTCACACAAAGTACTCTAGAACACTTCTGTCATTTAAAGCGCAGGTTGTTTAGGCTGGTGGTATAAAACCCTGGCGGACGAGAGTCAACGAATGCTTTTCAGTTTTACAGCATTGTCGGAGTTAAATTGTTTTCCAATCAAAAAATTGTCCAGATTGCGGAAAAAGTGGTAGTCAGTGGGGGCTAGGTCTGGTGAGTATGGAGGATGATGAAGAAGCTCCAATTCCAATTGTAATTTTGCCACGTTATGATGCATTACTTATGCAATTAGCATTTGTTATGCAATTGTAATTTGAGGTTCTTCATCATCTTCCATACTCACCAAACATAGCATCCACTGACTACCACTTCTTCCGCAATCTGGACAATTTTTTAATTGGAAAACGATTTAACTCCGACAATGCTTTAAAACTGGCTTTCCAAGAATTAGTTGACTCTCGTCCGCCAGGGTTTTATACCACCAGCCTGAACAACCTGTCGCTTAAATTGGCAGAAGTGTGTAGATAGTATGGGTGCATACTTCGATGAATAAAATAATTCCTGCTATTTGTAAGCTATCAAACAACTTTGAGTTTTTTTCTACAAATTTCATACTTGACGACCCAATATTTCATATCTACCAGGAACTCTGATGAAATAATATTTTTTTGAATATTCAGTTGCTAACTTCACATGACTGATGCGAACCAATGAAATTCTAAAATTTGGATTTGTCGATTCATTGTCCAAGACAACATATCTAAATTCATAAACAGAGCTTCTCAAAAAATGGGTCCTGACCAGTATTCCCTCTAAGCTGTGCGCGTGTGCGTGCGCACATACATTTTAAACATAGCGCACATGAAAAATATTCGCGCACACAATTTTTTGTGTGCAGAAAATAAAATTGCACCTGCATATGAAATTTATATAAAAAAATTGTAATTGTTAATCTATTATTGGCAATCAAAATGAACATATCTTTACTTTCGATTCGAGAAATAAATAACCACATGTCAAAATACGTCCATATTCCAGAAAGTTGGCGTAGTAAAAACTATGCTTTATGATTTTTGGAAGTGGTGAATACTGTTGTAAAAACTGAATTAATGAATGAAATTAAAATGGCACATTTTCGTACATTAATTGTTGATGAAAGCACAGACATTTCAATAACCAAAATTTTATATTTTAGAAAATTAAGTATAGAAAATCTGATCAATATAAAACTGTATTCGGTGGGATAATCCAAATAAAGACAAGCGATTCCTCTTCAATTTTTTTTGGCAATTTCATGAAGATAACCAAATTGATTGGCAAAAGCTGGTTATGTTTATATCTGATGGTGCATCCGTAATGCTTGGAAAACGAAATGGTGTAGCATCTAAATGTGTGTGTAAATGTACCATGTGTGTGTGAATGTACCACATTTGGTACAACACGGAAAAAAGAAAAAGCCACAAGAGAAATCGAAACAGTGGTGAAACCTGTTTATACATTATTGTTGAGATTCGCGACGAAACAAGTAAATTTAAAGAGATTATTGAAGCATTTACAAAATAACTCTATAGCTCTCCCAATGAGGTGACATTTTTCAATAAAAGCAATTATTACAAATTTTGAATTGAATAAAAATTTGAATTAATTATTTTATTAGTTTTTTTTAAAGTTTTATTAAATTGAATTTCAAAAGACTTTTATCTTCAATTTTAGATCTCAGTGCTTTATGTTAAATTTTTCAACGCCGTGAATTGACACCCATATTGGAAAATATTTTGGAAGCATGGCATGGAACAATAAAGTAAGGGTGCTTTTAAAAAAGCTAATAATTTAAATATAACTTTAAAACAGATATGTTAAAATTTATTTAAAGATTATGTGAAAATTTGGAGGAAAGGTTTCCAACGGACGAAGTAGAAGTATTTGATGGTTGGATGACCATAATTTAATAATGGTCTACCGGAAATTGAAAAATTGGGTTTAAAATACAATTTTACTTTTCCTACAGATAAATCTCTTATAAGCGAACAGTATAACGATTTTGAAGATATGGTTATGTTTAGTTTGAACAATTTAAAGATCTATCGAAATTACTGGATATCGGAGGCACTTTTCCAAAACGAAACAAGGAAATAGATTGCAAGAAAACCATATGCTGATATGCTGATGGAAGTAAAATCATATATGAATCACGGAAACAATGTAAATTTAAATAAAGTGTATACACGGTGGTTAAAATCAAAAGACAGAGAGAAGTTATAATACAAATGCCATTTATTCAAAAAATGTAGTCCTTAATTCTAAAATTGATCAAAAATAATTAATTATGAATTGCTATTCTTGTTTGTTTTGTCAAATGTGTTAATTAAAAAATTTAGACTAGGCAACGTAATTATTAAATTTTCTTATTTTTCATTTGAATGAAATGGGGAAGCCACGGTAATCAACTAAATTCTGTTTTCACGAACTAATGGTTTGACTTGAATTTAGTAGTAGTAGTTTTAAGTAGTTTTAATAGTAGTAAGTAGTTTTTTCATTGTGTTGCGTTGAAATGTATGTAGTACAAGTGGTATGCTGTAAGATCGGGTCAATGCGTATAAGAAGGTACAAAATTTAGCTGAATATTAATTATTATTAATTAGTATTGTTTTTTCTATTATATGCGCTTTTTTAATTGCCGCACATTTTTTTATTTTGGAAAAAACTGCACATACTTAAAAAGGTGCGCACACAGGTCACCAAAAATTAGAGGGAACACTGGTCCTGACTGACCCTCTGCTGAACATGAAATAGATTAGTAAAACAGATTAAAAAATAAATTTGATTTAACCCTAGAAGCCCAATCATATTTTACTGGCTATAAAGCCCAATGCGTTTGTGAGTAGGTAAAAATGACCTAGATTGGGCTTCTAGTTTTAAATAAATTTAGTCCAAATTTTATAGAACTATCGCCAACTATGACAGTAATATAAATAAGTATAAATATATATAAGTATAATAAATATTTATAAAATATGAAAAAATTATATTGACAACCAATTTAATATGTGGGACATTTCACGTGAAGTGGTCACTACAATAATGCCAGATTCTGGATTTTGTTCATATTTGGATTAAATGTACTTCTCAAATTTATAAAATATGAAATCATATGATATCATAGTTCATATATGATATAGTATCATTAAATATGATATCATAGTTATATATGACCTGAATGAATACAATTATTTTTTCTTTCTATGAAGTCTAGTTGCCAATTTCTAATCCTTTAAAGAATTAACGAAAATTTGAGGAATATATTTTTTTAAAGATATTGCCATTATCCAAAAACACTGAAAAAAATATGTAATGTTTTTTTGAAAAAATTAAATGTTCGTGGCAGTTATTATAAATTCGAAATATGATTTTGTTTTACTTTTACAAAATCGGAAATAAACATTTCAAATCGGATTTCATTTAACTTCGGTATTTTTTATTTTTATCTAAAAATGTAGCTTGTAGTATATAAATAATACGTGAGAATTTTAAAATGGGATCTGCATTCATTTTGTAGATAGATAAATGATGATAGATGACGATTTATTTCCCACGGCCTGTGGCCTGCAATCCTTACACGAAGTTCGTCATAATTCGAGATGTGGGAACGGCCAGGCTCGAAATAACTTGTGGTTACTTGGGATGGCTCGGGATGGAGACATCAAAGGATTTTGGCCTGTCCAATTACAATCCCCGAATACATCTGTGCAGTATTTCCACCGTCTGTGTAGAGATGAAACATTTATCTATATATTGCTATCGCAATCACAATTCTTCTTGTTGTCAATATTATTTTAGAAATATAAATTGTTTTTCGTGCTAATTCTTCTTCTGGTACGAGTTGGCTCAAGAAGGCACGAGATGGGTCGAGATTTGTCAAACAAAGCACTGTGGGAAAGGTGAGGAATTCACAGCCAAGGGTTTACAAATCCAAGTATTTGAGAAAGGCTCGAGTCAGGCTCGTCAAGACACAGACCCTAGGAACTCGCCTTTAGGTTGACTGATGTACAAGCTAACGGTTTAAACCAGGGGTCTCCAAACTTTCCAGCCTTAGGGCCATACTGATTACTCCAGTAAGTTCCGAGGGCCAAAACCATATTATCATTGTTGCCGGTGGTAAAAAGTGAAATAGTCCACTGATGAAAAAAAAAGTCCGAAAAAGTACGCAACGTTTAAAAACGGCTGCAAATCGGACTAAACTCCGCAAAACGGCAACACTGCATATTATTAATTTTCCTGTCATTATCTGTAATTTCTAGATTAGTCGTAGAGTACGAGCCATGAGGAGTAACGTGACACGACATCTGGTGGACACAAGCGGAAATAGGTAGTACCTTCTATCGCTAACAGATGGCGCTAATAGCACATACAGAATAATCTCGTTGGTTCGAGAAAGTTCTGGTGTCTTCCACACACTTCTAGATGGCAGTAATTGGAATATATAAGAAGGCTAGTGGCGCAACCACAAGTCAGTTTCTGTGACACTGTTGTGAAATAAAATAGTGCGTACCTCCTTAAAACGTGTTTGTGCGTGTTTAAGTTTAAGACATCTTTGTAACAGTATTTTGATTTAAATTTTTGCCTTTGTGTGTGATTTAGTAGTATGGAAAAGAAGCGAAAAATGGATAGTGAATGCAGAAAATTCAAAGATCAGTGGATAGATAAACATTCAGCATCTCGTAATTGAGTCCAGTAACAAGGCGCTATGTTTGATTTGCAATGAAAGCATAGCCGTTCTCAAGGAATATAACATTAAACGTCATTATGAAACAAAACATTTTAAAAATTACTCAAAATATACAGGAAGTTTGCGGACAGAAAAATTCGAAGCTATGAAGCGCGGATTGAAATCGCAGCAATCTTCATTTACAAAACTCAAAACTGAACAAGAGGCTGCAACTCGTGCCAGCTTTCGTGTGGCTCTTGAAATTGCAAAACGTGGAAAACCATTCACCGATGGAGAAATGATCAAAGAATGCATAATTGCAGTAGCCGAAGAAATGTGCCCTGAAAAGGTAAATTTATTAAAAACTGTCAGTATGTCAGCAAACACTGTGGCTCGAATGGTAGAAAACATAGCTGAAAATATATCCTCTCAACTGTTCGACAAAAATGGACATGTTGAGTGGTTTTCTTTGGCCTTGGATGAGTCAACGGATGTGTCAGATACTGCTCAGGTGTTGATTTATATTCGAGGAGTAGATACAAGCTATGAAGTGCATGAAGAACTTCTTGATATGTATAGTATTCATGGCACAACTACTGGTACAGATATTTTTAAAGGAGTTGAAATAGCCATTAATCTTAAAAAAAAAGAACCTTCGATGGAAAAACTTGAAATGTATTACTACTGATGGAGGCAAAAACATGAGTGGGAAAGATAAAGGAGTGGTCGGGTCGCTCTTGTGTCAAAGGCTGTAGAAAATGACGGTGGTTCAAAACCATTAGTCTTACATTGTATCATTCATCAACAGTCTTTGTGCGGAAAATGTTTGGATATGTCTGAAGTTCTGAAACCAGTCATCTCAACTGTTAATTTTATCAGATCTTTTGGGCTGAATGACCGACAATTCCGAAAATTTATTGAGATTGGAGAAAATTACTTATCTTATCATACTGCCGTACGTTGGCTTAGTTGTGGAAAAGTCCTTCAGCGCTTTTTTGAACTTCGAGCAGTGATCGAAATTTTTTTGAATGAAAAGCATCGCCCTCTTACTGAATTACAAAACAACGCATGGCTGTGGAAGTTAGCATTCTATGTTGATTTGACAAAACATGTGAACGAACTGAATTTAAGATTGCAAGGATATAACCAGCATCTTCCTGATTTATACACTAATATCAATTCATTCCGGAAGAAATTGATACTGTTTCAATCACAACTACGAAGTAAATGTTTTTCACATTTTAAAACATGTGAAATATTCAGCCACACCACTGAGACTGAGTTTCCTATCGATTTTGCAATCGAAACTTTGAGTGCTTTTGTTACTCGTTTCTCGGACTTTGATGCCATTGCGAATCAAATTAAGGTTTTTCAGAATCCTTTTGATACTGACATTGAAACCCTAGCCCCGGAACTTCAAATGGAAATGATTGATCTACAGTGTAGTGATATAATTTAGAACGAATATCAAAACTCATCTTTGTTGGAATTTTATAAGAGTCTTCCACTGACACAATTTGATAATTTGCATAAATTTGCTCATGGGCTGTTTTCTGTTTTTGGTACTACTTATTTGTGTGAGAAGACCTTCTCCAAAATGAAGTACACAAAAAATGTTTACAGATCTAAATTAACTGATGAGCATCTTAAATCTCTTTTAATAATTGGTACAAGTAAAATTAGTCCACAACTACAAACTATTGTCAGTGTAAAATCTCAATTACATAAATCTCATTAGTATTTCATATGTCATTATTCTTGTTATAAGTTATGTTTTTATTTAAAATGTATAAAATGTTAGTTGGATTCATTTCAATAATTTGTTAGTTATTATATACTGAAGTTAAATTTTCTGCATAATATACATGTCTTTACTCATTACAATTCTGTGTTTCTTTATCCAACTTATCACAAAAACAATAACAATAAGCCTACAAAAATGTTATGAGTAGTTAGCCCATGACCATATCAATGTAGATGTCATATTAATAATTATTCAACATAAAATTAGAATACTTCAGTAAACTAAATTTAATTTGCTATAAAAAATATCTTCTCTAAAGGGAGTTTTCAAGTATGCTAGCTCTCCGCGGGCCGGACAAAATCTGTCCGCGGGCCGGATGTGGCCCTCGGGCCGTAGTTTGGAGACCCCTGGTTTAAACGATGAATACAAGACCATCCTATTACAATCTTATAATAGGGGATTTCATCGCCAAAATGGGAAAAAATCGAAGGACGAGGAGGCGGAAACACAAATAGGACAGCATGGAAATGGTCAGTGCGACGAGAGGGGAGAAATGCTACTGCACTTCCTAATGAAATACGGGCAATATGCAATGAACACCTTTTTCCAAAAGAAAAGTACTAGTAAGTGGACTTGGATAAGCCCAGACTGCAAAACAAGGAACGAAATAGATTTTATTCTAACAGACAAAAAATAAATAATACACGATATCACCGTTCTAAACAGCTTCTCCACTGGGAGCGACCACAGAATGATGAGAGCAATGGTGTCCACTCAATTTAAAGAAAGAGAGAAGGAAGATGATCCAAAGAAAAACCTATAGAAAATGGAATCCACCAGAGTGCTTGCAAGAATACCAGAGAACAATAGAGAAATGCATCGAGAATTTTACAACAGAAGAAAGTAGTGACGACAAAACAACAAAATTTTGGAAACGATAACACAAAGTACCAGAGAGAACTGCAAGTCTAGTTATCAAATAGTAAACGCGAAATACCGAAACTGAGAAACAAAACAGCACAAGTAACAGACAGAAGCGAAATCCTAAAAATATCGGAGGACTTCTATCGCGAACTATATACTTAAAAATTTGACATAAAACGATAATAGAAGACGTGATGGAGAATTAGTAATAAATCAAGGCTCCAAAGTATTAACGGATATCACAACTACCGAAATAGAAAAAGCACTATCAGGAATGAGAAACAACAAGGCGCCGGAAGAGGACGGCCTAGTTATAAAAGCCGTAAAAATGGGAGGCCAAAAATTGATACGATTAGTGCAAGCACTGTTCAATAAATATCTCGAAAAAGTACTACCCCAGCCCAGTGGAACAATGCAATAATGGTATTGATACACAAAAAGGGAGATGATACTTGTTTAGAAAATTATAGCCTGTTTTGACACATTTGTATAAGATCTTCACAAAAATAATTACCAAAAGAATAACAACAAAACTCGACTTCTCGCAACCAAGAGAACAAGCCTGCTTTCGAGCAGGTTATGGCACTAACGACCATCTGCAAGTAATTAAGACCCTGGTAGAGAAAAGTGTCAAATATAATCTGCCGCTGACCCTCACGTTTATATACTACGAGAAGGCCTTCGACTCCATAGAGTTATGGGCAATTATGAAGGCATTATCGGAAAGTAGAAGCGACTATAGATACGCAAATCTAATAAGTAACATATATGCAAACAACACATCAAAAGCTAGACTACACACAGAAACAGAAACCTCCAGTATCGAAATGGGCGTCAGACAAGGTGACGCGCTGTCCCCAAAACTCTTTACTGCAGGATTAGAAAGCATTTTGAAATAACTCGATTGGGACGACAAGGGCATAAATATCCAAGGAGAAAGGTTGAAAAATTGAGCAATTATCTACGATTCGCAGATGATATTGTGATAATTACTGATAACCTCAAAGATGCCAAAGAAATGTTAGAACAACTCAAACACTCTCATCAGAAAAAGTAGGGCTAAAAAATGAATAAGTCAAAAACTAAAATTATGACGACCATACAAATACCTTGACATACCATCAAAATTGGTAGAGATTATTAGACATGCGAAATTACCAGAAGGATAGGCTTAGGATCGGCGGCCTATGGAAAATTATAACTTATGGAGTCGAAACTCTAACAATAACCAAGAAGACAGTGAATAAACTACGAATTGCCCAAAGGGCAATGGAACGACCGATGGAAAGAGTGACCAAAAGCGACAGGAAAACAAATGAATGGTTAAGACAAACAACAGGTGTAACAGGCATAGTAGAACGCATAACCAACTTTAAATGGAACTGGGCAGGACATCTCGCAAGAACCACTGATGACAGGTGGACAAAGAAAATATTGATATGGAGACCCTGGGAGTCCAAAAGAAGCAGAGACCGACCTCCTACAAGATGGTCTGACGATATTAGACGCGTAGCCGGAAATTGGATCAACTTGGTACAGGAGAGAGGGAAGTGGAAGAACGAAAGGGAGACCTATGTCCAGCACTGAACTCAGATGGGTTGAATGATGATGGATGCTGAAAGACGGTTAATATATTACAACTATGCTTTTGTAGTTTGTTATACTTAACAAAATGATTTAAAAAATATATTTTTTTTAAAGTTGTAATGGTAATAACGAAACAAATATGTAGTCGAAAAGGAACGGTTTTATTTTGTAATTTTTGAGATAAGAGTAGAGTTAGATGGACCTGTCACGTTTTCGGTGTAATAAAAATTTCAAAATACAATAGTTCCTTCGACTATATATTTACTACATTTTGACCATTAGAACTCTAAACATGCATTTTATTTTTAATTAACATATTAAGTATAACAAACTTCAAATGCTTAGTAGTAATACGCATTAAAATTGACGTTACAGTGTTTTTTAAACAGTTGGCTTGTACACCAGTCAACCTAAGTGCACTACGGCGCACTTTTGTTTATGTATCTCCAAAACGAATGCAGATTCCATTCTAAAACTTTACGTATTATTTATATACTACAAGCCATAACTTTGGATATAAATAAAACAAAATTCCGAAGTTAAGTGAAATCCGAATTGTAATATTTACTTCCAGTTTTCTATACGAAAACAAAATCAAATTTCGAATTTATAATAACTGAATAAGCTGAAGAACAAATAAATAAAGAAAATAACTGAAGAACATTTAATTTAGTCAAAAAAACATATACATACTTTTTTTTCATATTTTTGGATAATAGCAGAAAAAGCTTTAAAAAAAATCTATTTACCAAATTTCGTCAATTCTTTAAAGCCTTATAAATTGGCAACTAGGCTTCATAAAAAATATACAGTCATGCAAGTCATACAGAAGTACAATTGGGTATTTGAATCAATTTTTTTGTTGTCATAAATCGAAAGCTCGTACATAATAAAACTTTTTATAATAAAACTCTTTTTAGTTTTATTTAATTATTGTTGTAATTAAAAAGTTATTAACAAATTTAAAATATATTTTTAAACTCGGTACCGAAAACAGGCCGGTCGCGTTGTGACGTAAGAAGGTTAATTTCTACCCGCGCATGACTTGATACAGTATCTGTAGTAGACATGTCAAATATTAAAAGTTATAAATGTCCCATTGTCATTGTCAAACGTCGAGACCAAGGGTTTTAAACAGTGCGCCGAAAAAATCCTAAAATGACGATTTTATAAAGAATGTTTATGTTTGAATGTTAGAATGAAGTTTCACGCTTTCGACGTCACAAACAAATTATGGCGCGTTTGGAGTCACGAGATTATTTTCAAAATTTTATCACTTATTATAATTAAAAAAAAATTTTTAACTTTTTCGTATCGCATATCAGAAAAATATCAGCAAGAAGCCTGAAGCTATTATTAGTATTTGAAGCTATTACTATTATTAGTCTCAATATCCCTCAAACTACGAACACCTAAAACATCAGAAACCAACAATACTAAATTAGAAACTCCCAACACAGAAACTTTTCAAGAACATTTAAGAACAACCCAAAGGGCTGACACCTCTACAGACCCCAACACTCTATGGATGTCCACGAAGAACTGGATAAAAGCTGCAGTAAAATCTTGCACATCCGATAACATACCAATTAAAAAAAAATTACTGGATATACAACGACACAATAAAATTATTAGACCAAAGAAGACAAATTAACAACTCAAACATGTAAGAAGAAGAAAAAACACACGTAATTAAACATATTAACAAACGAACCAAACAGGAATGTAGACGGGACAAACACAACCATTTAAAAAATATATGCACGGAACTACAACACCACGCCCAGCACGGAGAGTCTCGCGATCTGTATGATAAAGTATGATATCTAGCTAACGAATTTAAACCACGAACACAAATTATAAAGGACAGAAACGGAAAGGTTATAGTAGATCCAATTATAATAGCGGAAGTATGGAGTCAACACTGCAAAGATTTATACAAGTTAGTTAGCCTGACAACATCCGAAGAACAAGCAACACCACATGAAAGAGAATCGGGGATCTTAAAATCAGAAGTAGAAAAAGCTATAACAACTCTCAAAAACAGGAAGGCAACTGGGGCAGACGGTATCACAGCTGAAATACTTAAAGCCATGGGAGACTACGGAACAGATGTAATGCACGCGTTATGCTCTAAAATATGGGAAACGGTCGAATGATGCGAATCTATATTCATCCCCATCCATAAAAATGGATCACCGATGGAATGTAGTAACTACAGAACAGTATCTCTCATTTCACACTCAAGCAAAGTATTACTCCACATCATTAATGAACGTTTGAAAACATTTCTACTTCCACAAATATCGGATGAACGGAGAGGGTACATACCAGGTAAAGGCACACGAAAGCAGCTGCTGAATGCCCGACAGATCATTGAACAAGCAAGGGAACACAACTTAAAATTATATTTGTGTTTCGTGGACTATACGAAAGCGTTCGACTCTATGAACTGGTCACTTCTGTGCAGAGTGATGGGTGAGAAATGGGTGTTCTTAAGCATCTGATTAACATTTCTAATTAAGAGACTCTACCAATACAATCACGCCAAGGTCAGAACAGGACAAACAGTGTCCAGAGCTTTTAAGATAGAGGCCGGTGTCAGACAGGGATGCATACTCTCGCCCCTCCTTTACAACATATATAGCGAATACATCACGAGAAAAGTCCTTGATGATTGGGAAGGTGGAATATCAATTGGAGGAAGAAAAATAAGTAACCTGAGGTTTGCGGACGACACTTTGATTATTGCAGTAGACGAAGAACAACTGATAAACATTATGAACAAATTAGAGAATATGGTTTAAAAATCAACAAAACCATTCTACACCCGAAAGGGTAGAAAAAGTTCGATTATTATAATAATAATATAAAATCAACAAAACAAAAACCAAAGTAATGATCATCGATCGATCCAATCACACATCCAATATCAAAAACGTAGCGAGATATGATGTGGTGGACAAGTTTGTATACCTGGAATCGTTGATAACCAAAGATGGAGGCTGATCAGAGGAAATATAGAGAAGATTGGCAATGGCCAGATCAGCAACAACTAAACTCATAAAAATATGGAGAGATCAAACCATTACAAAAACAGTGAAAGTAATGCTGGCCAATTCGTTGATCTTCCCAATTGCTGTTTACTCCGCTGAAACATGGACACTAAAGAAAACAGAACGAAAAAAATTGAATCCTTATCGGTGTATAGACGAATCCTAAGTGTGTCATGGGTGGAACACCGAACACACGCCTCTGTTCTACAAGAACTAAAAATCAAAAAGCGTCTACTAAACCAAATCAATAGAGCAGATTTCAGTTACTTTCGCCACATAGGTAGAAGAACAGTTGAGACGGAAAACCTCGTGGTCGAGGAAAAAAAACCTAGAGGACGGTCTCCAGTGAGATGGACCGACAGATTAAAAGAAATGACGGGACACTCAATGGACGAGGCAATACATCTAGCACAATATATAGAAACGCATGGAAACAACAAATTCAAACACATCACCCTACAGATCACTACACCCTCCAGAGGTTAAAAAGACTGAGATGATGATTTAAAATACATAAAAAAAAAACGATTTTTTTTTATTCAACAACCCAATTAGTCCAAATATGCACAAAATCTGGAATCTAATATTATTTTCAGTGTCCGCTTCACGTAACTGCCAAATGTAATACCAAATTATGTACCAAATTACATAAAATATCTCATCAATTGATACATCTCTCAATAATTGACTCTATTGCTATATTGAATCTATTGCTATATTGAATATCCTGTGTTAAATTTACGGATTTCTTATGACAATATATCAGTTTGGGGTCATCCATAAATTACGTCACACGTTAAGGGGGTGGGAGGGGGTCAACAAAGTTTGACAAGGGTTGGGAGGAGTAATAAGTTTCGTGACGTCACATTTCAAAATCTTAAGTATTAAAACGCGAAGCTTTAACTAACTTAAAAAAAAACGAAAAACTCTTAAATATTTTTAATTCTATCTGTATGCTCGTATGGTTTGCCTAAATTGTTTTGTTGGCGAGCTCAAGTGCGCTGTACTACAGTGTGATGCGTCGGCCGCCTGTGAGCCCTTTGACAAATGCCGCTACTCGCGCCGCTATGATTTAAATGTTTCGTACTGAGCGCATAAGACTCCGGGTGATATTTCAAGGAGAAATATAATTTTATATAAAAATCAGTAAAATAAAATAATGTATTAAGGTTTTTTTTTACGTTTTCATTTTACCCGCACGTTCACATCCTAAACAACTTATCAATCAAGTTTAAAATGAATAAAAAGAGTGATTTAGGTATTCTTTACTGTAAACTATATAAAGCATACAGTGCAGCTTGCATGCTGATAAAAATAAACAAAATATACAGGAAGAAGTTAACATCTTATGGAGAAGTTGTGACTTATGGACAAGTTAGAAAAGTAGTGACAATCTTGAAGGTGAATTGGAATCTAAAATCAAAGAATTACAAATAAAGTTGACGAAAAAGAAGGCGACACTTTAAAAAATTCCTTCGTCGTCAAAACCACCAATACAACTAGAGCCCGAGGACGTAAAATTAAGTTAAATGCAATCGCTAATAGCTGGGGGTACAGGATCGATTTCAATGCATTCCTATATTGTATTTTATTGGGTGATTTTGTAAAAATATTGTGTGAAATGCCCATATTCGACATTTTACATGTATATTTTTAATTGTATGAAAATACTAAACAGGGCATACCAGAAGACAATAAAGATATTATTATACCATCAAGTGAACGCCAGTTACTTCAAATAATACCTAAACCAACGCCTAGTCAAAGCGCTTCTAGGAATAAAATAGTAGTACTAGAATCTGAGCTCAATAGCTCTCTGTTAGCACGCGAAAGAGAAAAAAAGTCGTGATTCTAAAAAACTAAAAATTCTAGAAATATGTGAAAATAATTCCGATCTACTAGCAGCTCTAAAACTTCGAGATACTGTTGGTCGGCCTAGAGTAGAAGAAAACAAATCCGGTTTACTTGAAGTCATAAAGACGATTGCAGTTTTTGGTGGCGCAGTTGATGATCGACGTCGCACTGAAATTATAAGGAGCTGCAAAACATTGAACGACTTACAAGCCGAACTATGTAAACAAGGATATACTATCAGTCGGTCAGGATTATACTTGAGACTTCTTCCCAGACGATTCAATACCGAGGAAGCAAAAAGGCATGTCGTAACTGTTCCTGTTAAACTATGCAAACCAGACTCTACGCTACATTTGAAGCTAAAGATGGCGAATTCTGTACTGCTACGATAAGAAATCTTGAATCTTTAGCTTCAATTTTGGGTCCTGATCAAGTTTTCTTTTTATCGATGGATGACAAAGCACGCGTGCCATTAGGTTTTTTTCAAGCACCAATATTAATGCACCTTGACTATCGTGTAAAATTACCGGATCATGATTTCGTGGTCGCTGAAAAACATAAACTTATTCCCTCCGTTTATGCAACTATTGTAGTAAAGAAAGTTGGTGAAGGGAAACCTGAGCTGTTACACACTCTGGGCCTACATACGTAACGATTCGTAGTGGAAAGCATTCTTCCTCTAATGCAGAGACTCATGCCACAGATATACATAGACTTTCTGAATTACCTGCTTTCGAAAACTTTATGAGAGGTCGAGAAGGTTGTGTAAAACCTGTATTTATTTTTACTTGCGATGGTGGTCCCGACGAAAATCCACGATACGAGCGAGTTATAGTTTCGGCTGTACAACATTTTAAAGAATTTGACTTGGATGATATTTACATTGCCACAAATGCTCCAAGAAGAAGTGCTTTCAACAGAGTGGAACGACGAAAGGCGCCATTCGCGAACTTAGTCGCGAACTTACTGGTGTTATATTAAAACATGACAATTTCGGTTCACATCTAGATTCCAGTAATCGAACTACTGACTTGGAGCTAGAAAAACGGAACTTTGAGAGTGCAGGTATGGTGCTGGCTAATATTTGGAGCCAATTGGTTATTGATAATTTTCTTGTGGTTGCCGAATACATTGTGCCAACAGGTACTAGACTAGGCTAATATATTGAACAGGCTAATATATTGAAAAATGATGTAACTTGGTACGCATATCATGTACGTGAATCACAATATTTTTTACAAATAGTAAAATGCGAGCTTTTCCCATGTTGCGGTGTGCGACGATCTAATCTTTGGCGACTATTACGAGAGGGGTTTTTACCACCACCTGTTTTGATTAAACAGACCTCAGACGAATATGTAACCGTAGGAAAAGATGACTTCGAAGGTAAATTCGCTCCACTGTTACTACACTTATCTTTGAATCGAGCGTCATCACATTTCAAGCAAGTTCCGTACGATAGCTATTGCCCCAGTGTCGATGCCTACTTGTTTAAGCGATCGTGTGGCATGTGTGGTCTCATAAGAAGCAACAAGAAGTTTTGCCCATCGCGAAGATTCGACCTCAAAGAATTGCTGCTAGACTTGCTAGGGAAATTCTTTGTTTAATAAACGATGACGATGATGCTATAAGGTTGGATGAAAAAGATGTTGACACAACGAATGTTCCTGATATTAACAACCCAAACGAGAACTACTATGCCAGTTATAAATAATATAAAGGAGTGGGTCCAAAGTCCATGGACACAAAATGATTAAGTTGTGTATCTTTTATTAATATAATTAATCGTTTATCGGTCATGAATTACTTTTTTTTGTTTTGTAAATTTTTTCAAATGTTCCTTTTGATGTATTTTATCAAAAAAATATTTTAAATGGAAATAAAACAGATTTTCCGAACTGCTGTTTTAATTAAATCATTAGGGGGGGGAGTCTCACAAATGTGACCCCCTGTGACAAAGACGAGGGGGGGGGGGGTCAAAAAATCATGAAATTCGTGTGACGTAATTTATGGATGGCCCCTTTTCTCCAGACTAAATGAGTTTTCTTGAATCAAAATAAATTGTGAAAATTGTGCCAATTTAAGAAAAAGATTTTTGTCATTTTAACCGTCCTGTCAGTAAGCGGGAACCCGGGTATCCATTTCTGTTTCAAAGGTAGAATTTATTAACTTCCCCTTAAAATAATTCTACGAAGGCCCGATCCCCAAAGCTGAAATAATTTGACGCCAATTTTTCGTGAAAATGTTTTTAATCCATTCATTAAATAAAAGTTATTAACTATCAAACTCTATACCTCCTCCGTTCAATGACCGGGGGTACATTTAAACAATAGTGGAGATAGTTGGTAAAAAAGAAACATCATTCAGTTTTTCAATTTAAGTTTTTTTTTTTCAATTTTATATATAATAACAGAGTCCATATCAAAAACAAGTGAATGTAATTATTTCGCACTCCCCTCATATCTCGTGGTTGAAATACTAAAATAATGTGTAATAATACTAAATAATATTCATTGCAAAGAGGTAACTCGCGTAGCGAACAAGATTTACGTGTTTTGCGACGTTTTTTAAATTCGCTCTGGAGACAAGCATGACATACACCCGTAACCTGTTTCCTCCCGGTTGAATCGAGCTGAGCCTGGGGTTTAAAAGATTCAGATGCTATTAGCTGCACATATGAATTTATAGCTTTCACAATAAAACAATCAATCGCCACTTTCGTTGTGAAATGCCTAATAATTTGTCCATTATGCGAACGATTTTCAATGAATGCCAAACAGTACACAGATCTCTGAACAGTTGCCGATAAAACAATCGTCGTTCATAAGTTTTTTTAAAAAGCTTTTTTTTTTAAGCTTTTTGTTATTTTCATAGTAAATAATATATGCAGCAAGGCAGATGATATCGAGAACATTAAAAAATTCAAATGTAAAAAAATGTTTGAGGTCACCTACGAGCGGATCTTCTTGTAGTATATGTACCAAGCATGTTATTGATCGTATCCACTAGACATGGGGATTTCAGGAATTACTATATCAGAAAACTAATTCCTTTTTGAAAGTTTTTATTATAACGGCCCATTGCCGCTATTCTCGAAAAGGTTCGATGCGAGTAATTTTCGGAATTAAAAATAAGTAATTTCCGGAATTGCTCTACAATGGACCTGATTTTATTAATTGTTCTGATTGAACTGTGGTCATCCGAATGAAATTCCGAAATTGCAAAATTATTGCTCGGCGCATTCGGCCGGTATCGCAACTGAAGCAGTATGTGGATACCCGGGTGCCCAATAATTGAACGATTGGTAAATCTTTGGTTACTGACCGCAAAATTAAGAAAAATATTATATGTGCCAAGACGAAAACTACCCCGAGTCAAATTAACAGACAAATTTAGCTTGTGAAACAAAATTGGCTCGTGAAGTGGCTCAAACAGTTTGAGAATCACTGTTACAAAACAAGGATGAAACTTGATGTGATAGAGATTAACTATACATAACTAGATGTCATGATTGTCAAAAGAAATAAAATGTTGACGATGTCAAGATTTTAAGCATTTCTGGAAGGTTTTTATTTAAAATGTTGGTTTTGCTAAAACCGTTACCATAGAAATAAATGTGTTTGAGTCAATGAAACGTAAGTATCTTGATTGTTCCGTAACTTGGTACCAACGCGTTATGTATTCAAAGCAGTTAAACAAGATGCGACATTTAGATTGAACAGTTTGCACACCTTAATTGCCGGGACTAATTAGCAATTTCCGTTTCGTAAATGTTTGTGGGCCAAAATATGAGTTACAGAAATAACGAACTAATCGATTTCACAACATTTTCGGAGTTGCTGCGAACAGAATACCGAGTATTTATTTTGGCAACGCGAGTGATAAATTTCGTATGTAAATGAGTGGTAATTCCATCGCCCCCTGTAATTTACACGGCAAAAACGTGCAGATGTAAAATTATTGACCGTTTTCCGACGAGTTCGGGTCGATATTTCGCCCGCATATTATATATACATAAGACACGAACGCACACACACAGCAAGTTTAATATAAACAGGGAGTTGTTCGCACTCTAAACAAAACTCCTCTCAAATAGGTGCTAAAAAAATGTGCGCACGCTTTAATTATAGAAAAAAAATATACAAAACATAAATTGGGAACAAGAAGTAAAAAACGCTTCGAAATTAACAAGAAATCCATCATGCAAATTCTTTTACTATTTCTATCACTTCTTTATATAAACCAAACTGGTGAGTTATTTAATAGTTTTTTTTTTCAAATAAATATCTAATTTTTTGAATAGTTTCAGGTATCGATTGTTTCAAGTGTGTTTCAATAAATAACGAGTTCAAACCGTGCGAGGATCCGTTCCATAACAATTACACGACGGACATTTATGAGTCGCCGTGCATGGGTGGCAGGAAGGGCAGGAACGGACTCTTTCCGGCGACGTCCTGCGTCAAAATCACAGGGAATTTCGGTAAACAGGGAAACAATGCTCGCGAAATAAAGAGGATTCTGATCGGGGTTTATTTTTAGATGATAATGGGGAGTCGATGACGGTCAGAGGTTGCGCTTTAGACAGCGGCACTTTGACCACCGACACCGAACTGGTTAGGATGTCACATTGTGGTGGATTTTACTATAATGACAGGTAGATTTAAATGTCAAATTTAACATAAAGTATCAATCAAATTTGAAATTAAATATATCGAGAAATCATTAAATATTCATGAAAAGGTTCTCTAATCGTTACTAAGCGGTAATCCATACTTACTAATAATTAAAAAGTTCACTTTGTTTTTACAACTAATTTTTGTGAAAATATTATATAACTTGTGAAGTTATATAAATCTACACACTTTACATGTCTCGAGTTTCGACTGATGAATGTCATTTTCAGGATTATCACGTAGTAACATTCATTTATTAAATCAATTCGTAAGGCAGTACAGATTAAATATTCAATTGTTGCCGTCAGTAATGACAATTTGCCAGTTTGATTGACTATTTGTCAGTTTGATTGACAATTTGTCAGTTTGATTGACAATTTGTGACATTTTGAATTAATAAAATGTCGAACTTTGGACAAATAATAAGAATACGGTAATTAGTTATATTTTCACGTTGAGTAACAATGGATTTGTAAAACATAATTATTTGATAAAATGTTTTTTAATGGAACAAATTTTAAATTCGAAATTATCTTTACTATCTTTACAGAATTATTCCATCAATCTTTCTTAAACCTAATTTCAGCGGGTCAAAAGTTAATTAAAACGCTCAAATGAGTGCTATTAGAATGATGGAAAATTTGTCACTACAGCTTTATAAATGTGCACGCAGCTACAGAAGAGAAGACGGATGAAGAAAAGGACGAGTTCTACGAGATTCTAGAAACAATTTACCTACCAGAGATGCCCCAGAAATGATATCAAAATTATTAACAGGCAACTTAAATGCAAAAGTAGGACATGAAGACCTGTATACGCCGACGTTAGACAAACATAGTAATATAAGGAGTCGAACAACAACGGAATAAAACTAATACACTTAGGTGTTCCGCACACAGAGCAATTTTAGTTGAAGAAACTATCAACTTTTTAAAAGTTTTCATTAAAGGTTGCCAGTTGCAGCAACAACAAAGGTCCAGTTTACGGTTGCCGCGATTCTAAATAAACTTTTCAATAGGCGATAAGCAGACAGAACAACTTTGATCTCCGTATTGCGGCAACAGGCAACTCGCAACTAACTGTTTACATATAACATAAAGAAACTGCGCAGACATAGCAACTTTAGTTGGGAGTTTCGATGATCGACAACAGTTTTCAGTTGTTGCACTCGATGACAGAAACCGTTTCAAATTGACACTACCAGCAACTGTCAGATTTGTACTAGTTGTGTCAAGTTGCTGGTTTCCCCAATCGGCAATCGCAATGCGTCGAGCCGATTTCACTTTTTTCAGTTCGTTTTGGCCTACTAGGGATCACGGGACTCGTATTAACTCTCAGCTACGGTCTTCAGCTTTTCTTGGCCCAGTATGCCTTAATTTTCCGGCTGTGACCTTGCTTCCTTTCATTCGTCTATTTAGGTCTGGTAGTGCCTGTACAATTCTTGCTTGTTAGAGACAGTGGGAAGACTCCTTGCAGGATTGCCTGTCGGTTGGGTTGATTGATTTCGGTTCTCCGTGGTCTCTAATGGCTGTATGTAATCTGCAGTTCATCCAAGTCTGATTTAACAGAGGTGAACCACTTGGCTTTGGGCGCCTTTCCCCTACTTGGCACTGTGAGGATCCTCTTGGTGAGCCAGGAGTGATTCAGGTGGCTCATGTGCCCATAGAAGGTCAGTCCTTGTTTCCTCATACATGTGACTATGTCTTACTGATGTTTGTAGCTCATTATTGTGCCTGATTCTGTAGGTACCGTCCTCATCTCTTATGGGTCCTAGTATTCTTCTCAGGATGTTGCTCTCTTTAAGTTCTAGTTTCCATAGTTGGCACCTTTCGATTCATAAAAATCAAATCAAAAGATTTATTTCACTAATAAAGTTTTAAGAGGCATATAGTGCAGAGGGTCTTACTACCGAGTTGTAGTATTTCAGTTTTATGTTCTTGGATAGGTACTTGGTACTGATAGGCCCTCTCCAACTTGGTGCACCTGGCATCTATGGCCAAGGTTTCGCTCACGCTTGCTGAGATCCTTTCTCCCAAGTACTTGACTCCAGGAACTTTACAGATATTATTGTTTCCTAGTGGGATTATAGAAGAAGCCTGCTTAATATTGGTGAACTCAGTCTTCTGTGTGTTGATCCTCAAGCCGGTTTTTGCCGGTTTTTAGAGGCTCTGTAGTTGATGAATAGTCTCCCCCTTGCTGTTGGACAATAGTGGGAGATCATCAGCAAAGGCTAGACAGGGTACATTTACGTTATCTTTCTTGTACCCAAGCTTCAGTCCTGCTGCTGGTGACAATGTGAAAGTCCATTCTCTGATGATTTTCTCCAGAACACAGTTGAGGAGGATGCACGAGAGGCCATTCCCCTGCCTGACTCCTGTCTGGATGGGAAAGCTCGCGGAGAGTTCACCCCTGAACTTGACTTTGGAGGTGGTGTTCTTCAGGATAGCTTGGACCAGTCTGGTAGTCTGCTCATCTAGGCTTAGTTCCCACAAGGTAAAGGAGAGGGTCTGTGAATCTATTGAGCCGTATGCCTTTTGGAAGTCCATACCATAATGTATATCCCCCTCGGCTCCAATATGAGAGGATTGTCTTGAGGTTTCGAATCTGTTCTGTCCAGGACCTACTCGCACGGAAACCAGCCTGGTATTCACCTAGCTGGGAGTCTAGCTGTTTGGTGACTCTAGTTTGTAGGGCTTTAGAGAAGATCTTCTAGGTTATAAGCAACAAGGGGATGCCACTGTAGTTGTTGAGGTCAATCTTACTTCTTTTCTTGTGTAGTGGATGGATCACGGCTGAGGTCCATCCCTCTGGCAAGACCCCTCTATTCTCCAAATGTCCTGAATGATCTGGGTGATGCTCTGCAGGGGCTGGTCATCTACGTGCTTCCACATTTCTGCAACTATACCATCTCCACCTGGTGCCTTGCTGTTCTTACGGTCTTTGATGATCTTCACTTTATTGTTTCATCATATTTTTGGAGCTCACTCAAATTAATGAAGTCTTCGATTTTGTAAGAAAAAAGAGGAAACCAAAACCGACCATTATTACGAATAATTTGTCGTTGTTGTTGTTGGCGCCGTCGGCTGCGGTAACGTATTAATAGTACGACAGGTGCTGCTTCTTCGAGATCCATAGTCACACTGATTGTTGACCATGGATTTGAAGAAAATTTATTTAGAATCGCGGCAACCGTATACTGGGCCTTTTTGTTGCTGCAACTGGCAACCTTTAATGAAAACTTTTAAAAAGTTGATAGTTTCTTCAACTAAAGTTGCTCTGTCTGCGGAGCGCCTTAGCAGCCTCATTAAATATGGTGAACGCGAATACATGTTTCGAGCATAAAAATATACATAAACTACATATACGACATCCCCAGATATAACCAGAAAAGAACAAAAGCTTTCCTGAAACTAAACAGGAACAAGCTTAGAATTCTGGCAGGAGTCCTAACAGGACACTGCAGACTTAGAAAACACCTCAAGACCCTAGGCCTAGAGGAAGATGACAGATGCAGATTCTGTGGCTCTGAATAGGAAACCCCCATACATCTGCCCAAAGACTGCGGAGCACTGCTCCGCAAGAGACAAATGTACCTTGGGGCGCACAGCTTGAACGCAGAGGAGTTGCAGTTCTTGCATCCCACCCAGATCCTGAAATTCCTAAAGGAATCGGGACTAGAGGAGGCGCGCTAAATGGGTAAGTGTACCAACAATTATAGGAAGAGGGTGTGGTACTATAGATCTATGAAGGACGCAGTACATGTCACCACCAAATCTACATCCCCAAATAAGAGAACCTGGCAACTAGATAGACCATCTGACAGTTGACGCTAGACATTTCTCTCACATAATGGATGCCAGGATTAGACGAGGAGGTAATATCGACTCGTACCACTTTATGATAGAGACACGAACACGAGCTAGAATATCAAATTCAAAAACGAAGGAAGCAAATAACAAAAGAGAGCGGTAAATCATAGCAGACTAAAGAATCCAATAAAAGCTGTGAAGTATCAAAGCACAATTAAAAACAAGATAGATGCACAAGTGGTTGATGAACACATGGACGTAGGCCAAAGGATAAATGGTTTAATGCGGAATGCGAAGAGGCCATTAAAAACAAAAACCAAGCATACAAAAAGCTGCAACAGACACAACGCACAAGAGGAGCTGAAACTACACACACGGAATAGGCCCACCGGGACCGGGGGTGCACCGTCCAAGGGCGGCACTTTCAAGGGGGCGACAAATATAGAAATGTCCTTAATGAACACATTGTCATAGTTTGCCTTTTTGTATTTGTTTTTATTATGTCTTACAACAACATCCATTGAACTACATGGAAAATAAAAGCAAACGTTTTATGCAAGTGAGGAATTCCCTTTTATCGCCATACCGGGCGATAGTTTAACGTACAGTAACGTTTTGTTTTTAGTAGTACAGTACCTATAGTTCGCGGAATCTCTCGCCTGGAATGATGAAAAAATCAGGAAGGTAAAGAGGGGGCGGCATTGTCAGTTTTGCACGCGGGCGGTGAAACGCCCAGCGGCGGGCCTGACAAGGAACTAAGAAAGAAAGAGAAGAAAATCTACATGCGAAAAAAGAAGGTATTCTAAAAGCGGGAGATGGAAGATCTAAATTCACTCAACTGTATGAGATGGAAGATCAAAATTCACAGACAGAAACTCAGAAAACAGAAACAGACAGAAATTTTACAGAAAAATTATTAAATGTTGAAAAGAGTTCAATCCAAAGACCACTATGTGCAGAGACAGACAAGAAAACATTATCTGTGAAACAGATGAGATATTAAACCGGTGGGCGGATAATTTCGAAGAACTCTTGAACACAAATAACAGGGCAGAAATCGATCAAGCTATGATGAATACAAATAACAGGGCCGAAATCGATCAAGCTATAATGAACTCAAATTTATATGGCAGAGAACGAAACGAAATAGCAACCATCGTAGATATAAAGAAAGCCAATCAAAGCAAGTACAAGAGAGCACCAGGTAACGAGGGTATAGCGGCGGGGATGATCCAGGAAGGAGGTAAAGAACTAACCACATGCATCCAAGAACTCATAGCGGAAATCTGGCAACAAAAAGCTAGACCAGAGGAGTGGAACAGGGGCATAATCGTTCCAACTACACTGCAACAATTACAGAGGCATAACTCTACTCAATATTGCCTACAAAGTACTGGCCAATATCAGATTGTACCGTATGCAGAGAAGAAAATCGGCCAACTGCCAATGTGGCTTCTCCCAAAGTAAGTTCACAATAGACCAGATATTTACAATACGGCAGATCCTAGAAATAACTCGGGAATATGACGTTGACACGGATCATCTATTTGTTGACTTCAGAAGCGCGTATGACACGATCAATCGAAAAGCACTAATTGAAGCAATGATTGAACTAGATATGCCACAACATCTGGTACTTCTTACATAAATTTTACTATACACACCAGATTGCGGAAAGGAGCCTTATCGTGCAACTTTTTAACATCACCCTTAAAAAAGTAACCAAGGAGAAAACAAAGTAGGGCACGATAATCAACAAGTCAGAACAGTAACTATCATACGCGGACGATATAAATATAATAACTAACTCAAAGAATAAGGTGATCCAGGCATTCACGGCCATTAAACAGCAGGGAAAAAATGGGCCTAGCTTTACAGATAAGATAAAAGACATGTTTGCATCTACACGGGACGCGCAAGTGTAAAATGAAACTATCGAAGGCGTATCGGAATTAATTTATCGAATTGCGAACACGAACAGCTACAATAAGGAGATAAAAAGAAGACTGTACCTCGCAAATAAAACATATTATGGACTAATAAACCATCAAAAATTGGAGACTATATCCCGAAGTACCAAATGTCAAATCTCTAGGAGCCTGAGAAGACTCCTAGTATGCATCCGAAGCATGGACTCTAACTAAGGTGGAAGAAGGAATATTGGGATGTTTCAAAAGGCATATAGGTAACAGCGATACAACAGGCGAACAGGAGACAGCGATACAACCATGAGGTATGCCGCCTATTCGTTATGTGCGAAGTGCATGGTGGTGGTATAGTAAATCGATCACAGCGCATGGCGTGGCAGAAATCCGCAACGTTTCGGGATAGTCAATTTGTTTATATTTTGAAATGGGCCATATTTCAAGTTGTGTTGTGAAGTCGGTGTAAATTCTATATTTTTCCTAAAGTGACCTGGAAATTAGATCAAAGAAATAAATGGATAGCTGCTGTAAAAAGGAAAAAGTAAGCGATATAAACTTAAATTACGATATTAATAAATCAATTTTATTTGTGATATATTTTTTGTGATATAATTTATTTTGTTTGAAGCATTGGTGGCCCAGTAGTCAAGGTGTCAGACTTCGGGGCCGCAAGTCGCGGGTTCAAATCCGTGACATGGTAAAAATAAGCCACCACGCCTAAATCTGCCTCGAAACCTGCCTCGCCAACCCAACCAAGTGGCTCGCCAACCACGTTAAAAACTGTAAGGGCTCCCTACACTTGAGTCTAACATCAAGACACCAAGCACAAGTGTAGGCTGTGGGAGGATGTTCAGGTCCTACTATGACTGTAGCACCATTAAGATAGATAGATAGATATATATTCTTTATTATTTGAGTTTTGATGGGAGTGGAGGATTGTCGCTGTGTTCTCCTAAACCTCACGACACAATTTGTAGTGAACATTTTATTGGTAGTGCAGTCATCCTATTCAAAAAAAGGGGTCAATCTCGTAATCTAGCGTTCATCATCCAGCGTTCATCTAGCAATTCATCAGCGCTCCACACTCTGCTCGCTCTATCTCAAAAACAGTTCGGCGTATAAAAAAATGGTCTCGGATGTAATTTGTAGAGAAATTTATTCTCTACAACTGTTATAATTTATATTATTTATTATAAAACAATAAAACATATGTACCTCATTATTTGAGATAATCCGGAATAGTTGCGCGTGCTAGGTGGCGCTACTGTCATTCACATAGCCAATATGAACACCCGGATGTAGTTCGTACTATAAAAATAGCAAGATTAAGATGGATAGGACATATCGAACAAATGAAGGTTACGGAGTCAGCGGAACTTATCGCACGACAAATACCAGCACGGAAAAGGACGCGAGATAGGCAAGATATTTGGACAAAGTGGAGGAGAATCTAAGAGCAATGAAGGTGACCAGATGGAAAGCCAAGGTCCAGAATAGTTTGGAATGGAAAAAGAGGAGGTGTCTTATAGGAGGCCAAGACCGACCACGGCCTGTGAAGCGAAAGCTGATGATGAATGTTGAAACTTTGCAGAATTGTTACTAATAATAGAACTAAGGATGAAACTTTTGTTAATGAAAATGGAGAATTGGCTTATACTATAGATGCAAACTGCACAATCCTTGCAGTATCCTTTTCTAAATTACTTAACAGCAAGAAAAGTTCATCAATTCTTATAAAATTAATCAAGATTCAACCCCACCGACTGTATAAGAGATTTAAAGAAATCATTCAAGCACTAAAAAATAACAAGGCCTCAGTGGAGGATCAAACAACTGCAGAATTGTGCAGGAGAAAATTTCTAAACTTACCGATACCATGAAAATAAGATGAATTCAATTTTTGGGCCATTTGGAGAGAATGAATCATACAAGTCTTACTTACCGAATCCACAAATTTCTGCATAACAAACATACAAGACCAAAGTGGTAGGAACAAATGGATAGGGACCTAGTGGAGATGGGATCATCAGATCTGATGAATAGAAATGGAATCAGGAATATTGTTCACACAAGGGGATTTGAGGAAGATCAGAAGAAAGCAACACGACGTGCATAGTCGGAGGAACAGAAACTACAACAATCCATACATATGAAGAGCTATTGGACAAGGAGAAAGGCTTAACATACGTTGATTTCGCGTGGTCCTAAGTGGCCCATTCGCGAGAAGAAGAAGAAGAACTAAGGACTTTTTGCATTTTCATAAAAATCTGTTCATAATTTAAAAAAAAAAACAAATTTTGCCAACCATTACATTTGCTTGCAAAAACAATTAAAAAACATTTTGCTGACTCTGCAGGAAAAGTACTTTTACTTTATAAGAATTATGTTATTATAGATTTTAAAATATTTGAAGTAATATTGTATTTTTGTTTTAGATATGTAAGAGGATGTGTTCAAAGTTGTAACGACGCGGACGCCTGTAACGTCGCCGTTTCCGTTTCCGGAATCTCGGCTATTTTAAGTCTCGCCTTGTGCTGCTGCCTTTTCCTGCTCATTACTTGAGATACATAGAACAATCTCATTTGTTCATTTCAGTTTGTTTTTAGTCGTTTTTGTAATTGAGGCGATCGTCAACCGCATCTCTTCCCGTCCACAACAAAAAGTTTCGATTTTTTTATTTCGAAAATGTGTTTTTGCATATCAAAATAATAAGTGCCTACATGTTCTTTTTATAAAATAAACAAAAACAAAACATAAATTTTAATTGACAAACGATGGATTGTCAATTTAGACAAAAATTAATCAAAACATAAATATCGTCAATTCTGACATACTATTAGTTGTCAATTTTGACATAAATCCCAAAAACTGCAAAACAATAAAATTGCCATGTTAAACGAAAACACCAATCAATGATATTCTTCTTGTCATAATATTTAAAGAAATTCTTTATAAACTTTTTTATTATTATTTAAAAAAAAGGAACAACCAACTTAAAAAACCACAATTTTTCGACAAAATGAAAAATACACAATGATAAAGAATAAGGGAAACAAAAAGCTAAAAGAAACTCATGTAGTACTGATGTATTTAGGTTTGGTCTCTTGGTCTGTAACTGTCCTGATATAAATCGCGTCCTCCGGCAGCGGGTTCGGAGGATTGTCTTCCTCCAAGAAATACGAGCAAGCGATCGCCAGAATCGATCCTAAAACCGAAATTTATTTGTGTGAAACCATTAAATTATACTCACAAAACTCGAAAGAATTTGATAAATTATTTTTACCATTGTGACTAAAACTGAGGGACGTGATTGAGGTATGGTATTGGTGAAACTGACAGAGCCGTTTCTTATTAAAACCATCCCAAACATTAACATAACCATCTGAACCACCCGTCGCAAATGTACTATAAACTGGATGAAAACTATAAGAAAACACAAAATAAATATTCTAGATAGAATCCCTCTTCTTGGATTATACAAGAGTAAACTAATCTTACCTAATGGCATTAACTGGATAAATCTTTTCCAATCCATCGACCTTAATCCTATGACACTTAAACGCATACTTCTTCTTCTGGATCTGTGGATTAGTATCCAAATACTCAACGGCAACCCTTCCCTCAATACTACTCAATGCAAACCCTTGTTTATTTGGAAAACACCGAATCATCCTCGTCTGATACTTGAGATTTGACTCCCGCTTCTGCAATGTGTATGACATATTCCTAATATCCCACACAAGAATCTTCCTTCCAGCAGTTCCAACAACGAGCTTCTCCCCACAAACACACATGGTGAAGACTTTGTCGCCTTGGTTATAGTTGCCACTGCAGATCTTAGCTCGAGGATCCCAGAGTTTAAGGTAGTGGTCCCAACTCCCTGTGACTATTCCATTGACTTCATTGCAGAATTCTACACAACGGATTGCATTGTTATGAGTACCTACTGTAGTTTCTGTAGTCGTGTTAAAATCAAAAGCTTTTAACGTGTTATCTAAGCCCCCGCTATATGCGTGAACAGCGTCCTAAGAAGGAAGACTTTGGGTTAATTAATTTATTGGTTTATTTGTGATGGTTATTTACTGTGAAACAGCAGTCGAGGACAGGTGAATCGTGCATGTATTTGTGTCTCAAGTTGTTTGTGGTAACATCATAGAGTCTGACGCTGCTGTCCCAGGAGGCCACCAGAAGGAACTGGTTTGTGTTGGGGCCAAACTTGACTGAAGAGATTGCATCTTCAGGGCCTGATTTCAGCTTGTACTCCGTTTGGGATTTCATTATCATTCTTTCTAGAAAAGATTAAAAAGGTCTTTTAGAACGAAGGGCTCGTTTGGGGCACTTTGGGGCTTACTTTTACTATTTGGGTTTGTGTGAGAATTTCGCGTGTGGATGAAATGTTTTGTTTTGGTTTCGGCTGGGGAAATTGAATTCCCATCTACGCTTCTAGTTATTTTCGTGATTTTAGTTGGTCGCTGTGTAATTTAAAATTGTCGATAAATTTTAACAAACAGTCTTAAATTTTCTTAGTTTTATATTACTCAGCCGAAGATATAGATATATAATGATGAATTGAAGAAAATTTAGAAAATTTTAAATTTGTTTTATTAATTTCAGAAAAATTTTAATTATTTATATTTGATTTAGCTATTCCTCTTACACAAGAGACTATAGTTTATTGAATTTGAAAATAGACAAATTTAAGGTTTTTCCTATTTATAAATTCATATTGGGAGAACAGAAATAACATTTTAAATATTTAAGAAAAGAAAATTTTAAATTCTTGTGAAACATAGGGATATTTGATCTTTAGTTATTGATGAATCTGGTAACATTTCCAATTCAGAAAAATATTTGGGATTTTAACAAATTTTTGATGATTTATCTTAAAATAACTTGAATTCAAAATAAATTTCTTTTAATTTTCATAACAAATCAATGTATAAACCAATATATTATTGTTGACAATTTTGTTCCTACACCTGGGGAAGTTTTCTTTTGAAAAGTTTTTGGTGAGCTGTCTGTTACTGTCAAATTCTGACAGTTCCGTCAGCCGTCATTTTAGGTGTGTATTGACTCATACAAAAAAAAAATCGCACAAGAAGTCAGGAATTATGGAAAACTATGAGGCCACCTTCAACCAACCGGTCGTCATCGACAATGTAAGCCCCTAACAAAATAGTAAATTACCCAACTAAACCAATTTCTTGACTTAGGGCTCCGGAGTCATCAAAGCAGGATTCGCTGGGGACCAAACACCCAAATGTCGCTTCCCCAACTAGTAAGCCCCCCAAGCAATAAACAATTAAAAACAGTACAACTCCATGTTTTTTTCATTTAGTATTGGGAGGCCAAAACACACTCGAGTCATGGCCGGAGGGCTAGAAGGTGACATTTTCATAGGGCCAACAGCAGAGGAGCATCGGGGCCTACTAGCAATCAAATATCCTATGGAGCATGGGATTGTGACAGATTGGAATGACATGGAAAGGATCTGGAGCTACATCTACAGCAAGGAGCAGCTGTCAACTTTCAGCGAGGAGCATCCAGTTCTACTGACTGAAGCCCCCTTAAATCCCAGGCTTAACAGGGAGAAGTCTGCAGAGATTTTGTTTGAATCTTTTAATGTTCCAGCATTGTATATTAGCATGCAGGCAGTGCTTAGTTTGTAAGTCAATTAGAAATTAGAATATTCTTATAAGAAAACATTGACAGGAAATGGTAGTCTCATAATAACAGATCATCAATAATTTTTGTTACTGATATATGTGAAAATGGCAATTTTTCCACGGCTTACCCTACATGAAAGTGACATTTTTCCATTCTAGAGATGAAAATGAGCATTTTTAATTTATAATTTTCTCGATTAAAACTAACCAAATTTGCATGGACTTTCTTATTAATTGCATCAATTTCAATGGAATATTTTATGTACAAATGTAAAACGAGCCTGAAACTATTTACAAAACCGAAATAAAATTAGGACATTTAACTTGACAAGTATCACCTTCGATGAGAATGCAACAATATTACCATGGAAATGAGCAAAACCAACGATTAAATTTGTATTGACAGTTCCGATAGTTCGCGTCGAATTGGTTTTATTAAAGTCGAATTATGGATTCTGCAACCGAATATCAGTAGAAAAAATTGATTATGACAGTATATTTTCGAAATTATTGTCAGAAATGAAATGTATTTTAAAATGTTGTTTATCTGTCATGCAAACTGTTAATATTTTATTTATAACTGTTCATACATCATTTGTATTTCATTTTTGTGAATTAATATTTTGTTATTTCTGACTTTTCATAACATATTTCTGGCATCTGTATGGAATTTTTGACAGTTAACATGTAATATTTAACAATTAATAAGGTATATATCATTTGTATATCATTTTTGACAACATTTAATTTTTGTCAGTTAGTATTTTGTTATTTCTATTTCTCTTAATTATGCCATTTCTGTCAGTGTCTGTCATTTAATGTGTGTTTTCTGTCTTAGATATTCAACTGGTCGCACAACGGGTGTTGTGTTGGATTCAGGGGACGGTGTTACTCATGCGGTGCCAATTTACGAAGGTTTCGCGATGCCCCACAGCATTATGAGGGTCGACGTGGCCGGTAGGGACGTCTCCAGATATCTCAGGTAAGGTTTCCCATTTGCAAAAGAAATTGTAATAATGAATACCTGTTCAAATTGTGACAGACAGATAGGACAAGGGTAGTACTTAGAGGCATAGAAAATACAAAAATGTGAAACTTTGATTGTCAATGTTAACTTTGACAATGTAAATATTAATTTTTTAAATCTTTTGTCTTATGATATTGACATCAATTTTGATAATTATACGTCAAATTTGGCCGTGACATACATTTTAATTGTCAATTTTGACCGTGGCATTATAATTGTTAATTTCTACAATGTAAATGTCAATTTTGGCAGTGACATTTTAATTGTCAATTTTGACAGTGACTTTCTAAGGCCTAGGCCGCACTACGGCTAAACCGTCGCGATTTTTAATCGCGTGATTTTGTGAGTCAAGTAAGCTAAGGCCGAGTGCGCACTACGGTTTTTTTCCGCGAGCGGTAACCGCGAAACCGCTCGAGAAACACACTGTGCGCTATGGGAAAATTCATTCGCGGGAAAAAACCGCAAGTTATGTATTAACTTACTTGAGCGAACTTTACGCTTGTATTAACTTACTTGAGTCACAAAATCACGGCGGTTTAGCCGTAGTGCGGCCTAGGCCTAATACAAGCGGCCTCACTTGTGGTTTTTTGCCTCGGCTGATTTTTCCCATAGCGTACTGTGTGTTTCTCGAACGGTTTCGCGATTATAGCGGTTACCGCTCGCGCCAAAAAACCGTAGTGCGGCCTCGGCCTAAATGTGAATTGCTACAATGAAATTGTAAATGTCAATTTTGGTAGTGACATTTTAATTGTCCATTTTAACAGTGGCATTGTAATTATCAATTTCTACAATGAAAATATAAATGTGAATTTTGGCAGTGACATACATTTTAATTGTCAAATTTGACAATGGCATTCTAATTGTCAATTTCTACAATGAAAATCTAAATGTCAATTTTAGCAGCGGCATTTTAATTGTAAATTTGACAGGGACTTTCTAAATGTGAATTTCTACAATGAAAATCTAAATGTCAATTTTGTCAGTGACATTTTAATTGTCAATTTTGGCAGTGACATTTTAATTGTCAATTGTGGCAGTGGCATTCTAATTGTAAATTTCTTCAATGAAAATCTAAATGTTAATTTTGACAGTGAGATTTATTTTTCATTAAAATTTCTAGGTTGTTGATGAGGAAGGAGGGAATAAACTTCCGTACGACGGCCGAGTTCGAGACGGTGCGTACGATCAAAGAAAAGGCTTGCTACTTGTCCAACAACCCACTGAAGGAGGAAACCTTGGACACTGTGCACATCAACTACGTGCTCCCCGATGGCAACAGTATTCAAATCGGCCCAGCAAGATTCAGAGCCCCCGAGGTCCTCTTTCGGCCGGACCTCATCGGGGAAGAATACGAGGGGCTGCACGAGGTTCTCGTATATTCGATACAGAAGGCCGATTTGGATCTGCGCAAAGTTCTTTTCAAGAACATTGTCTTGTCCGGTGGATCGACGCTGTTTAAAGTAAAGTTTTACATCGGTTTGATTAAAGGTTTTAATTTGATTGTTGGGTTTTTTTTCGTAGGGTTTCGGTGATCGATTGCTGTCGGAAATTAAGAAAATTTCACCAAAGGATGTACAGATCAAAGTGAGTTATCAAACATAGCTATAATTATGTTATTTTAATGTTTGTTGTGGAATCAGCTTATAACTAATTTAATTGACAATGAGTAGAAAATTTCGAGACTATTAATTGATATATGGAAGACCAAATGGGCAGACTTTTAGTTAGCAAAGACAGTAAATTCTAGACATTCTAGTTTCGTTAATATTCTAGCTAGAATGATCTAGTTTTTAAAAGTTTATAACTTATTTAGTAACTAATATGTAGTATAGTAAATTTCAAGTTTTCATGTGGTCTTTACTCGGACCGGCGAGAGAATGCAGCTGTACTGCGCCGACGTATGACCGGCTAGGGACGCGCCGAACTGTGCTTGCCAAATTCAGTGAAAGGACTGAATCCTTTATTGACTGCATTTCTACTTACTTTTTTTACTTACCAAATAGATTATTTTCAAACAAACACACTTGTATTATTATATAGTTTGAATTCAGAAACATGCGCTAGTTACGTTTTTCAAACACGTGCGGGCAACTAAACACAGCGCGCTCGGAATAATGTGGGGGTATGCGCAGAACAATGCTAAACTCGTCTAGACGAGATGCATTTTCACGCCGGCCCGAGTATAGTAACCGAGCAAAAACAGTTTTGTTTCGTTAATTAGTTATAATTATAACTATAACTACTAAATAGTTATAATGTTTTAGTTCCCAGGAATTTATTATTAAATTAGTTAATTCATTCGTGTTAGATCTCGGCTCCGCAGGAGAGAATGTACTCGACGTGGATCGGAGGGTCGATCTTGGCAGCGCTCGACACATTCAAGAAGATGTGGGTGTCGAAGAAGGAGTACGACGAGGAGGGCCAAAGGGCGGTCCATAGGAAAACGTTTTAGTTAAATTTGATTGTAGAATAAGAGGTAAAACTGTTGGCGGAATAATTTATGAAGAACTGTAAACCTTGTTCTGGGCGGCTCCGAATGTGATAAAAAACAGTTTCGAGCGATATTTTTGTAAAATGGAGAAAAGTTTTTTTTATATTTCTTCGGTTTACTTCAATGTTTTTTTTTTAATGTCTTCTTCAGCTACCAAAAAAGAAACTTACTTAGGGATGAAATTATCACATGAAAGTATGTCGAGAGCTTTTTTAGTCTTTTTATAAAAAATATATATGGAACACTTAAAAGTTATTTTTGAGAATCAGAAACTAATCGAAACAATAAGTTTTTTCTCAAAACAAAAAAAAAACTGAGAATATCCTCAAATTTTTATTTTACAAATTCTATTTCTTAATTAATTAATTACTAGCTTTTACTGATGTAATTATTTATTTGATACAATTATTTATATACTTCAGAATCAATTAACTTAAGACTTTATAACACAAATTGTTTTTTTTTTTATAACCATTATTGATAATATTAAACCTAAGGGAAACAACAACTATTTGATCTTTAAAACAAACTAAGGATAACGGAAAATGTGTTTTAACTAATTAAGCATCAATGTAAACAAAAACAATGCATTTCCCTTACTCTTTCTGCTTGATTTTATATGCATCGAATTGTTTTCGTTTTTCTTTACTTAGCTTAAAATCTAGATATTTAATATTTTCTTTTGTTTTTTTTTTTGAGCAAACTTAAGCAGCTTTAAACTCAACATAACATTTAAAAATCAAAAACGCATTTTCCATTACTATTTTGTTTCATTTTTTTTACGTAACATGAAATCTAATAAAGCATTAATGTTGTTTTATTATTTAATTCGAATATTTTAATAGTTTTTCATTTAAAATGAGAAATAAAAGTCTAACCATGTAATTATTCTAGACATCATCTAGTTTTAAGTAATTTGTAACATAGTTTTTAGATTAAGGGTATTGCAAATTTCAAGTTTCTTTCTAGTCCACTATCTCAGGGGTTCTTAAATTTATGTAGTCCGAGGATTCCTTCTTGAACGCATTTTTTGCGGGCCCCTCGAACAAAATTTTTTTTGCGGGCCCCCGAATAATTTTTTTTTGCGTATCGAAATAAAAGACTAACTTTGTAATTATTCTAGACATCATCTAGTTTTAAGTAATTTATAACTTAGTTTATTAATGGCATAAGAAATTTCAAATTTCTTGCTAGTCCACTAACTCGGGGGTTTTTAAATTTATGTAGTCAGAGTCCTCCTTCTTGAACGCATTTTTGCGGGCCCCTCGAGCAACTTTTCTTGTGTATTCCATTTCAATCCTCCTAGGCTTTTTACTTTGTTCTAGAGACTTAATTTCTGGCTCAATAATCTTATGGGCACTACGTTATAATAAATATTGGCAAAAATGTATCGCTGGTTATTTTAATAAATGGTCTTGCGCATTTATAGAGATGAACATTTTAATTAGGATATAGAATAAAAAGCACTACATAAAATGAATAAAAATAAATAGTAAAATGTACTAAAAAGTTAGAATATATCTGAACTGTTGCAATCTTGTTAGTAGTCTTCTTAAACTGTTTGCAACCATTTTTTTATAAACTCGCGGTTCCCAGTTTAAGAATCTGCACAAAAATCTGCAAATGCACAAAATGAAATATAGTAAATGGACAGACTGTGCAAAACCAGCGAAGTTTAAGACATTATTTCGTTAATATTCTAGTTTTTTGCAATTTAGTTTACTAATAAAGTGCAAAAATCTCAAGTTTCTATCTATTCTAGGTTTATTTCCAACAGTGGGCTGAATTGCCGAAAATGTGGACAAAAATATAATGGCTCGTCCTATATATCTGAAATTCTGGTTACAGGGGTTATTTTTGTCGCTGATCACGAATATGTTATCAAAAATTTAAAAAACAAAATCTCGGATTTAATATGGCGGATGTTTCTTCGAAATCCTTATCCAATTTTTAATATGGGTTTTTAATATGGAAATTATATTTTAATATAATTTTTAAAATGGCGTATTGGGAGTGTTTTACGTCACTGATTACGAATCTATTATCAGAATTTCTCGAACCACGTTCTCCGCGTAACCGCTACCAATTTTTCGTTGAAGTGTGTGATATCGACTCTGCTTATTGGAGGGTGATACTGAACGTTTTGACATTATTAAATAACAATTTATGCTTATTCAAGAAAAAGACCATGCCAAATGCGTGGGGAAACCTTTTTCTAAATGCTGTATTGGCACAAAACTGTAAAAATATTGAATCGCCCAATACATCCCGGGCTAGTTTCATGTTCATTGCGTAGGTAATAATGTATGAATTCAGAATTCTATCGAATTGCATGCTGAAACCTGCCTATACGTATTTGGTACAGTGTGAATAACTCTTAATGCGCAAGTTTTTCAAAAAATTATCCGCCATATTGGACCCGCCATTTTGTTTTTTGGAAGCATGATAATTGATACCTGATTAACGAAATGAAAAACTTCTAAATACGCAATTTCAATCTGATAATATTTCGAAAAATTATCCGCCATATTTGGTCCGCCATTTTGTTTTTTTGGTAATTAATTTTGGTAATTTTTTGGTAAAATTTTGGTAACTCATTTGTAATCAGCAAGATTATGAACCTCTAGGAACGAAATTTTGTAAAAATTGAACGAGTGTCTCGAAAAATTGACCGCCATATTAAATCTGCCATTTTGTTTTTGCAAATTTTAATAACAGATTTGTAATCAGCGATGTAAACACACCTGCAACCAAAATTTCAAATATATATGTAGAGGCATTCTATTTTTTGTCCACCTTTTCGACAAGCCAAAAACCCACTGTGCAGCGTTTAAATCAATCAGCAAACCGTCAGGCGCACGCGCAAATAGTGGGTCTTCCAAGAAGCTCTGGGCACAATTTGCAATAATAAACTGACCGACGATACGGTGTTACCAGATTTTTACTTATATTCTTGCGACTATTACTTTTAGCTGTATCATGTGAGCGATTTTGAATCTGATGCGGAGTTTGACTTCCTAATCGATTTCATTTTGAGCAATTTCAATAACAATAGGAGCAGTTTCAGTAACAATAGGGAGCGACTATAGTCACAATAGGAGCGATTGCACTGACAATAGGACTGATTTCAGTGACAATATGAGCGATTTCAGTGACAATATGAGCCATATCAGTGACTATACAAGCGATTTTAATGACAAAATGAGCAATTCTAATGACAAAATGAGCGATTTCAATGATAATATGAGCGATTCCAATGACAATAGGAGCAATTTTTGTCACAATAGAAGGGATTCCAATCACGATAGGATCGATTTCATTCTCAATCGCTCCGATTTCATTCACAATCGGAGCGAATTCAGTCAATAGAAGCGAATTCAGTCACAATAGAAGCGAATTCAGTCATAATAGGAATGATTTCAGTTACAATAGGAGCGATTTCAGTGGCAATAGGAGCGATAAATTCGGTAACAATAGGTGCGATTTTAGTGACAATAGGAACGATATCACGTACAATGAAGTATGTATACTTCATTGATAGCGACAAGTCCTGTCCGGTGCACTCGCGACCGCGAATAATAAAATTCAAAAATCACTCGCTAATTGACATCTTGGAGCTCAATCTCTTACATGACCTACCATTGTGCAGTGGACGGTAGCCAGCACATTTCTGGGGCCCTGATCAGCAGGTGTCCGTCTTACCCTACACGTCTCCTGCAGTCTGCGCCGCTCCCCCAACCATATCCACCAGCCGTTGACAGGATCCATCACTACCCTAATCGCACTTTGTATTTGTTTAAACACCGACCTAACACAATGTCTTTGTTTACGGCACAATTTTATTTGCAAAATTTTACGGAAACTTTCCCTATACATTTTATTTCACGCGGAACTAACACTCCCGACTTTACACTCGCGCACTACAAAAACTAGCGGTACTTAACGATTTAACTTTACGCGAAATTAACACTCCCGACTTTAGTTAACACTCTGTTTTTCCTGTCATTTCTTTCACTCGCGACCCACACTATATGATCCGCGGCCCGCACTATTTCACTCCCTACACTGAATACTCTTTTTTCTTTTTCGTGTCCGGTGATTACCGGTGGTGGAAGGATTTGCCACTGTCTGGTGGGACAGTGTTACCAGGGAGCGCCGGCATGTTCTGCATATAGAGCAGAAAATGCACGCGTGGAGCCTCCTTCCGTGCTTCCCACTGAATAAAATATTAGTATAATTGTAAAACAACTTTTATATATTTTGACTTACAAACCAAACAAACCTTAAACCTACCTATCCGATCTCCTGTGTATTCCATTCTTCTTTCTTGACACACGCGCAAACAATTGTTTAAACAAATAAATCAACATCTAAATAATCAGACTATAGAAAACAGTTACTTGAATTTACCTGGTTTCAAATCAAAACTAAAATCCAGATAAAGCTAAACGAATTTGCAATAAACAAAATGTTGGACTTTTCCCACTTCTCAACTGTGTCCTTTAAAAGGTTAGGAGAGAATGGGCCAAGGAACCGATCAATTTGGGTGTTCAGGGTGGTATCTACCTGGGACGTAAGAACGATGGACTGGTTATAGATTGTCTGGCCTTTGCAGATGACATGGCACTGATTGCTGATTCTCTTGAGATGGCAACAATGCAGGTAAATTGTCTCAAAAAACAAAGCTGCCAAAGTGGGTCTTCAAGTGTCGCTGGAGAAAACAAAATTCTTCACCAATTTCAAAGAAGCAAACAGAGAGATGTTACTAGAGCAGAGAAACATCAAGAGGAATGAGAAATTTAAGTATCTCGGCGAATGGATTGGACCCAACTTATCATAAAGAGCATCAATATCCATGAGAGTCGACAAGTTAGAACTAACCTATCGACTGACTAATATAGCTACAACAAGAAATGCCTGTCACGCAACCTGAAAGTTAAGCACTACAAATCAGTCTTACGACCAGAAGCCCCGTGCGCCATGGAGTGTCTTTCCTGGAACCGAAGAGGTATGGTAGAAAACTTGGAAATCAGAGAGAGGAGAATCCTCAGGAAGATCCTAAGCCCGGTAAAGGAAGATGGGGAATTCCGAATGCAACATAACATTTTAAGAAGCTCTCTGACAGTGCAAGGAAAATAAGGGTAGCTTTCTATGGCCACCTTGTAAGATTGCCTCAAAACCGACTAATCAACCGTCTGTTCATCTTCTGGCAAAACAAGAACCACGACTTTACTATCGCGCACTACAAAACTCTACGGCTCTTAACGATTTGACTTTCCGCGAAATTAACACTCCCAACTTTACTTAATACTATGTTTTCACTGTCATTTATTTCACTCGCGACTCGCACTCATATCACTCATTCACTCTCAAAAAATATTAATTTTAAAACTGAAAATTGCTTAAAAGCAAAAAAATTATTAAAAATTAATTAAATATTTTTACTTATAAAATAAACAAACCTTAAAATTACCAACCTGGTCTTCTGTGTTTTCCTTCCTTCTTTCTTCGTTCTTGACACACACGCCGAACGATCCGGATAGTTTGGTTTCTGCAAAACGGCAAATCAGAATGCGCAAATTAAGTACCAATCAGACGCAATTTGTAGATCGAATCTGCTTAGTCCTAAGAAATCTAGCTGACGATGCCAGTTAGACTCTGGAAGTGAATATTTTGAAAGGGAGTTGAAATTTGTTTAATAAAGTAATTACTATAGTAGGCTTACTGCAGTTGTGAAAACTGGCTGAAAATGAGGCAAAAACCAAGGAAAACGTATTCCCCTAACTTTACCACAATCAACAACCAAAATGCCCATTTCAAATTCCATATTCCAGATCGGTCTAAACAGGCACTTCAATTCTCTGGAGACGTTCGAGAACTTCGATCACTCAAAACCCAATCCGAGTTGAGGGCTAAACTCCTATCGGAGCACTCGCGACCGCGATTAATAAATTTAAAAAATCACTCAGAACTTAACATTTTGGTGCTCGATCTCTTACAGGACCTACCTTTGTTCAGTGGGCGGTTGCCTGAACTTTTCTGAGACCCTGAGCATCAGGCGTCCTTCCTGCCCTACAGGCATCTCCTGCAGTTTGCGCCGCTCCCCCAACCATATACACCAGCCATTGACAGGATCCATCACTATCCTAACCACGGTTTTTTTTTCTTTACTCGCGAATCTAACACTGTATATTTCTTTACAGCACAATTTGATTTGCAAAATGTTACGGAAACTTTCCCTATATATTTTATTTCACGCGGAACTAACACTCCCGACCTTACTTCCGCGCACTACAAAAATTAGCGGTACTTGTATTAGCGATGTAACTTTACGCGAAATTAACACTCACGACTTTACTTAACAATCTGTTTTTCCTGGCATTTCATTCATTCGCGACCCGCACTATTTTATCCGCGGCCAGCACTATTTCACTCCCTACACTGAATAAAGTTTTTTCTAGTGGGACAGTGTTACCAGGGAGCGCCGGCATGTTCTGCATATACAGGAGAAAACGCACGCGTGGGGGCTCCTTCCGTGCTCCACACTGAATAAAATATTAGTTTAATTGGAAATCAACTTTTATATATTTTGACATACAAACCAAACAAACCCTAAACCTACTTGTTCTTTCTTCTTTCTTGACACACGCGTCAAACAATTACAAATCAATCAAAATCTAAAATAATCAGACTATAGAAAATAGTTAGATACTTGAATTTACCTGGTTTCAAATCAAAACTAAAATCCAGATAAAGCTAAACGAATTTGCAATAAACTAAAATGTTGGACTTTCCACACTTCTCTTCAACTGTGTTCCTTGAAAAGGTTATGAGAGAATGGCGCAAGGAACTGAACAATTTGGGTGCTAAGATGGAGTGGTTGTAGATTGCCTGCCCTTTGCAGATGACATGGCACTGATTGCTGATTATTTTGAGATGGCAGCAATGCAGGTAAATTGCCTCAGAAAACAGGCTGCCAAAGTGGGTCTTCAAGTGTCTCTGGAGTAAACAGAATTCTTCACCAACATCAAAGAAGCAAACAGAGAGAAGTTATTAGAGCAGGGAAACATCAAGAGGACTGAGAAATTAAGTATCTCGGCGAATGGATTGTACCCAACTTATCAGAAAGAGCATCCATGAGAGTCAACAAGTTAGAACTAGCCTATCGACTGACTAAGAACACCTACAACGAGAAATGCCTGTCACGTCAAGTGACAGGCATCAAGATCAAAGCCCAACAGTCGAACAAGCATGGTCCAAAGTAGGCCTATTCGAAACAAGAAGAAGAAGAAACTAAAATGTTGGTTATTTATTCACTGTTGATTGTAAAATAATCAAAACTAAACAATTATTTTCCCAATCGTTGTTAAATAGATGCGTGAAATTTTAAAATTTATTTGAAAAAAAAAATTATTAACAAAGTAAATATTTTTTTTAATTTATTACATGAAATTACGATTTATTGTTTAAATAATCAAATAACAACAAAGAAATATTAATAAATAACAAGTAAAAACTCACCAGTGATCATGATGATTTGATAAAAATTTGTCCAAATAATGCATTTTGTTCCAATTTCTGCGGGACGCACGTACCCACTAACACCTCCACACTCGCTCGCTGCTGCACTAATACCAGAGCTATGCGACAGTTGCTAAAAGTCGGAATTCAGCACGCTGTCGCTGGGATTATTTCGTGAGCATTCTTTTCGTCATCTCATCTAATATTTAAAAACTTAGATTGTCTCTGAAATTTATCACGTAATCCTGAGAAATAAGCTGAAAAATATTTACGAACAAAACAGCATCGAATCGAATGTGCAACATGAAGTTTGTTGAGAATGACGTCTTTGAAGGCCCATCTAGACGACTTTACACTAACAATACGTCCTATAAGTTTACTAGTTTTAAAACAGTTCGTGCTCCAGTTTGTGGTTATTTGCAAATTGGTTTGTGCATCGCTGTGGGTACTAACCTTCTACTAACTCAGATATGGAAGACTAAATGACTAGACTACGCTTTTAACTTGCAAATATTGTGACTTGGTGAGTAGTTATTTATTTGTGAGATTTTATTGATATTCATTCTAGTCTCGTTAATATTACATCTAATATATAAAAATTCGAATATTCAAGTCAATTATATAGTTAACTAATTCATATATTATTTAGTTATATATTTCAAATTTAGAATTAACTAAAGTAATCAAGTTGGCAATCGTACAAACTCCCAATCGATTGTTTTCATCAACCCAAAAAAAAACATAACCTAATCTGTCACTTTGACTCTGACAGCTAAAACGTCAAATATGACACAAATCCACATCTATCTTTTCATCGAATCTCGATCACAGATTTAAATGTCTTAAAACCCATTCAAACCATGCCTGGAGAAGATTCGGACCCGGAATCTGCTCCTGCAGAAGTCACAATAGATCTAACAGGGGAGAAAGTGGAGGAGCCCCAGGAAATCCTGCTCTGCAAGGAGTATTTAGAAAGGATACATGTCTTGGAGGGGTGGAAGGAGAAGGCAGAGCGGAGTTTGAGGGAGCTTGAGGGGAAGCTGGAAGTGGTCGGGAAACAAAGGGACAATGCAGTCAAGGAGAAGGAGAGTATGGTGATGCGGTACGCGGTGAGTGAGAAAGGATTGTTGAAGCAACAGGCTGGGAAGGATTCTGCCGAGAAGAAATTGAAGGAGGCTAATAGAGAAAATGATCTGTTGCAACATAAGTTGACATCGATGTCCACGGAGAAGACGAGGATTTGCAATATGTTAGATAGCAAAGTTAGTTGTTTCAAATTTTCTTAGAATCAACAAGTTATAGACAGAAAAACTTACATTTTGAAATCTAGTCTATCTAGAATAATTTTTGATTAGTTGAAGATGAATCAATTTAAAAGTTTTTGTTTATCTACACTAACTTCCAAGTTACAGACAGACAAGCTTATATATTTTAGTTTTGGGGGCTTATGTGTTTTTTTTCAAAATTATCTCAGAATCAATGAGTTTGAGACTGAGAAACTTACATTTTGTAATCTAGTTTATCTAGAATAATTCTTGAATAACTGAAGACAAATCAATTTAGAACTTTGTGTCTATCTAGACCAACTTCTAAGTTACAGACAGACAAGCTTATATAATTTAGTTTGTAAGGGCTTATATTTTTGGTTTTAGTGTTATGAGTTCATTTCTAGTCAGGAGGAGTGTGAGAGTTTGAAGGGGGCTTATTTGTTTTTTCAAAATTTTCTTGGAATCAGCAAGTTACAGACAGAGAAACTTACATTTTGTAATCTAACTAGAATAATTTTTGAATAATTGAAGACAAATCAATTTAAAACTTTGTGTATCTAGACTAACTTTCAAGTTACAGAAAGACAAGTTTATATACTTTACTTTTTGGGTGCTTATTTGGTTTGATTTTAGTGTTACGAGTTGAAGTCTAGTCAGCAGGAGTGCGAGAGGTTGAAGGTGGATTTGGGAGCTTTGGAAACCAAGTTGAAGTGGTCACAAAACAGTTTGAAGAATGAGATGGAATTGAGGAAGGTGAGCAGGAATTTAACTAATAATCTACAAAAAATTAAGTTTCTATCTACTCTACTAAATGAGATATAGAAGACTAAAGGCTAGTTCGAACTAGGCTAGTAATTTAGTGGCTAAATGTGTGCGAAACACCAAAAAATTAGTCAAGTAGTTTATGGAATGATTAAGTCGAGTCGATCCATTTTACTCTATTTTTATCGGGCGAGTAGCGCCTCGCACCACGCGTCCGTGCTCACCGGTTCACCGGCTAAACGAACCTGTCTGAACCTGTAGATTAGTCGAGTTCATAAGTGGTCGCGAAAATGTCGTTTCGCTGGGCCGAAAAAACAACTTTAAAATTTGTTTCTAAATATGTGAACATGAATGCTTGTGGAATTTTAAGTATCCGTATTATAAATACAAACAAATGAAACAATCCCCAGTCTAAATATATGTGTGAGTGTCCTTAAAGTACATCCAGTAGCAAGAAAGTATAGAATTGCTTGTAATTTTGTAATTGCAGGAATCCCACTTCACACTACACTTGTAATTGTAGGGTATCTTTACGCTGAATTTGAGAGTGTATTTTCGTTAACAGAAAATTCACACAACTTTCAGACATCCTCAAACTATCGAAGTATTCTTTCGGATCTTCCAATGCTAATTCCTTCAGAAGACAATTAGTATCTCCTAGTTTATCTCTTCTATCGATCCATTTTCGAACCCATAACTTCTTTTTCTTAATCACACAAATTTCCTCATTAACCTCTTCTAAAATAGCAATTACGATTAGCTTAATCAGTTTATTCACTCTATTGCGTTGCAGCTAGGGTTTGATGGTTTTTCAAACCTGGTTTAAAAAAAACCGTTTTTTAAAATAAATTTGTCACATTTGAAAACCGGTTTTTAAATCAAGAAAAGGGGTTTCAAAGTTTCACTAAGTTTCACTTCGAAGAAACACGAATAATTTGAAGTTTATGTAAAGAGTGGGGTACTTAAAGTAAAGAGTGGGGTACTTACGTATTAACACCATCACCGCTATATATTGGATCGAGAGTTCGCGCTGGCGCGCGTATGTTGTCTTGATTTATCTGACCGCTTCGCGGCGGGCAACCTAATCTAACCAGCGTTAAAAAAAAGTATATTGAGTTTTAAAAATATTTTAATTTTATATAAAATGTTTATTTTATGATTTATAATAAAAATTTTAGCGGTGATGGCGTTAATACGTAAGTACCAAGAGTAGTTTAGAAGAAATCATATCGAAACTTGCAGCAATGATTTTCTATTAATAGCATTACAAATAGCTGATTTATACGAGAGTCTCTTCAACAACAAGGATATTCATTACCAAGAAACAACTCCAGAGCAATGGATCTCATCCATGCGTTTTGTGACAATGCCAAACGTGAAACTATTATTGAATTAGATTCAATAAGAAAGAATAGGAAAAAAATCTCTATAACTTTAGACGAGTAAACTAGTAGAAGAAATAATAGATTTAAATATTAATGTACACAACTTGGCAGAAGATTTCAATTTGGGATTATTGCTAATAGCTGGTTCCTGTAATGCTCAGAGAACATTAAGATTGCTATCTGAAAGGCTACAAAATTTCAACTTGAATCTAGAAATTGACGTAGTTGCATCAACGAATGATGCTGCTGATGTTTTGGAAAATATCAAATCATCTACAATTATTAAACTATGCTATTCACAGGTCATCCACCTAGCAGTTACTGATGTATTATATAAACATAGAGAAATAGCTGAAGCTGAAGCCGAAGTAAATGTTTCAAGTGAGGAATGAGAAGATGAAGATAAAGACGAATATAACGATTCTCTTTATTATATTTGTAACCGGGAAATAGGATGTTCTCGGTCCAATTTTGTCTGATAATTACAAACAATCAGTTTCATAAATTTGAAATCGAATATAATTGAGAATTCAAAATAACAATGTGAAAGATATTTATTATTTACATGGGATTTTTCTTTTGGAGGACAATTTTGATATACTAGCATATTTCAAATTATTTTTTGTTAATTCGGTGTTGGATCTATTAGTTTTAGAAACAAATAGATATTCGGAACAACCACCGAGCAGATCTGACAGTCACTGGAAACTCGTTGACAAAAATAAAACGGTGACATTTCTAGCTATAAATATACTTCAGGGCCTTATAAAAAAAAAAACAGAAGAAACGAAAACTCCAGCGAGGCTCTGGAGGACTGATGTGGAACAGGATTTCGTGTGAACAGCTGTTGAACACGAGTCAGTCGATCCTAAGGCCTAGACTAAGCCAATGTTGATGCGTGTTGTTTTTCGATGTAAAGGCGCATTGCGAGATGCCATTAGTGGTCGACTAACGAAATATGGTGTACTCCTGTTTTTCCAAAATTGATGAACCTACGAAGATATGAAAATATAAAAAGAAATTTACTTTTAAAAAAATATATATTTTTGTAATAATTAAATATTTGACTGAAATACTCATCCCAACCCAAAAATTAGGCTTTGTGGCTAAAATTTGGCCTATTTATGATATGATAAACATTAAATACTCTAGTTTATATACAGTGTGGTAACTTTAAGTGGAATAAAATTCATAACTTCGATATAGGGATTTTTGCAAAAAATCCCGAACCGCGTTACGTATTGTTTTTTTTTATTATTCATGCGGGATAAGTACTATTTTGGCGCCCGTTTTTTAGTGCGATAAATGGCTGTTTGCCAATTTTATTAATACTACATAGCTAAAGCGCATTGGAAATATACATTTGCTTGCGACAAGAATACCTGTCGCACGCAAATTATACTTGGCGCATTCAATACGAATCGCTAAGTTTCAATTAAAAAAAACCAATTAAATAACTAGAATAAACAATCAAAACCTCAATATTAAAAAAGTGACGTTAAAGAAAACGTTTTAAAATGAGTGTTAATTGGTGATACTGGAGACTGATGAGAGTTCTTATGATCAATTTACACAACTGGAGATAATTGAAAAAGCAAATTTTTCTTTTTTCATTTTTTTTGTGGCCCCTGGACTCCAAACTTGTAAGATACATCCCCTTGTATGAGTAATAAAAAATATTTATCTGCAATCTATCACCTACTATTGCAGCCCATACATTGGCTTTTTGCGGGAACTGAGTATGAGTTTCTCGCATCCAATGAGGGTTATGGTCAGCCCAATAACGACAATTTTGACGATTAACGTCACCATGTAAGGTAAAAGTACTTTCGTCGGAACAAAGAAATGAAGCTAATGGAATCTGGTTATTGTCGATGAGGTGCATCATTTGCTCGCAAAACGATTCGGCGGTCCGGGTCATCCTCCGTTAATTCTTGGAGTGCCTGCATCTCGTAAGGATACAGCTTGGTTGATCTAAGAATTTTCAGGACAGTAGTAGGACTAATCTCGTTGTCACGGGCCAGTTGCCTGGCTGGAGTCACCGGATTTTCTTGAAGAGTTAATAATACGTTTAGCCTGGTATCTGCCTTAACAGTGGGATTTAGCTGTCTGGGGACAACCTGTACATGACTCCTATTGTTGTATTGTGTCTCAATTTTGCTTATGGTACCTTGGCTAATGGGTGGTATATCCGAAAGCTGTTCTCGAATTAACTGAGGAACCTCAAGCTGACTTCGTCTTCTGTTACCATAACCTATCATCATCCGAATCTCGATACGGAGATTTTCGGTTAAATACAGCATTTTAGAAACTACTTTAAAAACTTGGCGAGCGTGACTGACTGCTTTGGTGACTATTATTATAACTAGTAACTAAGCAACGTGGTTCCAAAGCATCAAAACACATGTCAAAAACATACAACTTACGTAGAAACGTTTTCAACGTAAAAGTGTTTTTCTTTTTTTTATCACGTGGGCTTTGATAATATTCAAGAAATAAATGGTTTGTTGTATTCCTTGCGAGATCTTTTAAACGAGGTGTCACTTTCCATTTGAAAAAACAAGGTCGGAGGTGGCTGTGCACTTCCGAGAACAGAGAAAGAAACAGCATATACAAAGAAATGAGGGCAAGAAAAAACAATACATTATAGGTTTCAAGATTTTTTGCAACAATCTCCTATATCGAAGTTATGAATTTTATTCCAGTTAAAGTTTCCACACTGTATAGCAGAACGAGATATAACGATTGCTTTAACCACTTTGCTAGAACCACTTTTAGACCTAGGCTTCTGTCTCACCACTTACAATTATTATACCACAACTAGCATTTTATTTTAGTGTCATAAAACATATTGGACTGTAAGGGAGAATAGAAAAGATGTACCAAAATTTATTAAAAACAAAAAATTTAAAAAGTGTTAAATAGTAGCTGCTCGACCTGGAAAAGTGATGATAATGAAGTGGCAAGCATTGTGGCACGATAAAAGAGATATTTGTTTGCAGATATCTCTTGCAGAAAAAAATCTACAGTACATAACACCGAAAAGGCAATTACAAACAAAACAGATAAAGACGGTAATGTTATATCTAAACCGAAAGTGGTGATAGATTATAACGAAACGATGGGAGGTGTTGATCGTCTATATCAGTGGTGCGCAAACTACTTTCATTTGCGACCCAACATTTTGTCTAAAATTTTATCGCGACCCCTGGATAGAAATTAGACGTTTTTTAAATTTGTTTATATTGACATTTTATTATTTTAGTGCTACCGAATTTCGACTTCGGGTGCACTTAGATCTCCTTAAAAATATTAATTAGTTTCCTTGTTCTCTGCTCGGGCGACCAAATTTCGCTCGATTTTGCCAATAGGGAATATGCATGAAATTTAAATTTGGTTCATTTTTTTCCGAATCTTTATTGACCGGAAATTTGAACTAAACCATTATTTTTGTAATTAATATCTTTTTAAATACTTAAAATTAATAAATGAAAGCAAATTAAGCGAGGAAAATTCAAATTTTTAAAACGCAACACCATTAACGTTAAAACGAAAGTGACGTAACATACATTACATATGTAAACAAGTGCGTATTTTTTACAAATGTATGTCATTGCAGTATTTTGGTTAGAAAACAAATGTCAAAAACGTGAAGTTAAAAATGAAAACAGCTGTAGTAAACAATGTACTGAACTGTCAGTGGTAATTGACGTCATCAACAGACGGCGCGAAAATGGCGGAGTTTAAACTGAAATTCTTCAACATTTTTGATTATTTTAAATATTTTTTTAAACTTAATTACAGCATCTTTAAGCAGTATTTATATATTTTACTATGTTATAACAGTGGTAAACAGTTACTTAAAAATATTTAAAAAAAAACATGCATTTTCCCTATTAAATCAAGTCATATCTCGCGCACAGAATAGGCTAGCAAAATGTAAATTGTACATTTACAACCAGCAGTGAAAACACTTTCAGACACACTTTGAAATTTTCCATTCACTTGATGACTTTAAGGAAGTACATTTTCCGCAGATTTCACGATCTCTGTCATAAGCCGTTCAAAAGGTATGACCTTTTGAACGGCTTATGACAGAGACTTCTAGTTTTCACCAGCCGATTCAGCATTCCAAAGTTGGCCGAAGAATATATATTATGTCCCTGTGAAGTTTTTAACTAAAAAATACCATCAATCCGCTGGAGACCTCTTACATTTTAATTCACTTCTCGGACAATTTCCAACCTCTTTCCATAAATTTGATCTCCAAATATGAGTAAGGAATTGGGCTAATTTATTCTGTAGGAAAAATATGCAATAAGTGCGAGGAAATGGCTAAAACTTGGAAAATTTCCTATATCTTGAGCATGTTAAGGATTTGAACTAAATAAACTGGGAAATCGCGTTCTGCACTTCCAGTTTCCTTTTGATAATCTGAAAAAGGTCCGAAAGATTTTCCGAAAAAATCGCTTAAAAAAAACATCGTTTTGATCAGGAAAAAAGTCGGTTTTCTACGATCCTCTCTGAAACTACAGTGAATCTTTGTCGGCACACTGAAACCACACAAGAGGAGCAAATTCATGCGTAAATTGTTTAGAAAGGTTCAATTTTTTAATGCGAAATTCTGAATTCAAATTTTTCCGAATTTCGACTTCACAAGTCCATATCTCGAGAACACGTGCGGATAATTAAAAACGGATTGCGGTAGCGTTTATAGGAGGTCATTTCCCTATGGATGCACTTATATTTCCTTAACAATATTAATTAGTTTCCTAGTTCTTTGCCCAGGTGACTAAATTTCGCTTGATTTTGCCAATTATATGAAGTCATAACTCACGAACGGAAGCGACTAGCAAAATGTAATTTGTGTATTTACAACCAGCAGGGAAAACACTTGACACACTTTTAAATTTTCATTTCACTTGATAAACATAGATTTTAAGGAAATACATTTTCTCGCATTTTCCGCAGATTTCAGGATATCATAACTTTTGAACGGCTTATCACAGAGACTTATAGTGTTTGCCAATTGATTCCGCATCAACAAAATTACTCTGAAAGTATATATCATATTCCTAGGAAGCGTTTAATTATCGATCGATCCGTTGGAGGACTGAAGTTTTTTTTAAAGATTTCTTGACTTATTGTAAACCAAATTGCATAATGATTTATATTATTGTAATCTATGTAGAATTCTGGTTGTTTTGATATATAATACCTAAAAGTCGGAGAGGTAAACAAACTTCTTCTTTGAAAACCTTCTTCGAAATCACGAATTTTGACATATCATAGATATTGACATATAATACACCAATAGACGCGAAATTTTGTATAGAACAAACAACTAATAATCTTTTTCTGTTCTGTTGAAACGTAAGCCTGAAATTGGCGATTAAAAAAACGCGCAAAACAGCGTAATTTCAGTTTTTTTTCAGAAACTAACTTTTTGATCTAAATTGACTGATTATTTTTCTAAATTCTAAATTAAATGCAGATTAGAACTATGTATGACACTTTTTCCTAAATTCTAAATTAAATGAAGATTAGAACTATGTATTACAATGTGCCGTTGCATGGAGAGTAAACCTATCAATTTTTTTATAAAAGGAAACGAAAACTTTATGAGAGAATCGTAACTTTGCATCCTTCAACTTGATTTTATCCGGCCCTCGTAACAATTTTCAAATCTTATTAAACCTGACCGAGTGTGTGGAATTCGTCTTTAAAGTTTCGTAGGTTAAGCGGTTTAAGATTTGAAATAAGCAAGGAAGGACACTCGCTTATTGTTACCATCACAATCATTTAACATAGAGAATTCATTGCAGTTTTCAACACTTAGTTCATGTACTTCCTTATCTAGATTTTGACTTTCATACATAACGTATCAGGAATAGGCACGATTCATCGCCCACAATAGTGTGACTATATATGGAGTTATCAAAGAATTTACATTTCTATTTTGAATTTTTCATTTAAATTGTAATTATAAACTATTATTCAAATGTCTGCAACTGTGCGTTATGTAATGAGCATTATTTTTTAAAGGAATAATGGTAATACACGCATTTCTTCATTTTTTAAGAAGCATTTAAATACCTATTTGCACATCTCTAACATCTGCAGTTTTTGAGATATAAATATCTTGCATTTGCAGCTCACAATCAGCTAGATTTTACGAAAACGGTATTACCCGTTTTTTTTTCTATTACGTAAAGGGAATCTAACTGCTAATTTTTACTATTCTGGCATATTCGAAAAAAATTCTCTATCGCCCACGGTTTGCGCACCACTGGTCCAGATCACCATTTACATGACTATCCTTTACATTACTAGAAAAAGGACGAAAAATATTATTAAAAAAATATATTCTTCCATTTGTTAGACATTAGCGTTTGGAACGCATATGTTTTGTATAAAATAATTGGAGATTTAAATATACCTTTTTACGGTTAGTTAAGCGGATGTTCATGAGCACATATTTAGTTATACGTCAAAAAGTTCGGGCACTTTTTGATGTATAACAAGGCGGAAATTGACACATGCGCACAAAAAAAAATCAACTATGAAAAGATCTATTCAGAAGCAAATCTGACTTATGCAAAACTATCATAGTGACACAAATATAAAAAATCAGGTAGACCAAAATCTTCTGGAATTTTAATACTAATGGAACGTCATTTTCCCCGTTTTGTTCCACCAACACAAAAAAAAAGAAGCCCCCACAACATATTGCGCTGTGTGTTGTGCTAAAAGGGATAGCACAGGAAAAGAAAAGAAAGTCATTACATGTGTAATATTTGCAATGTTGGGCTATGTGCCGCACCTTGCTTCGAAATATATCAAACAAATGAAAATTTTGCATAATTTATTAAAATAAATACTAGTATGGATAAACGTATAAATAAACATTTTTACTGATAAAAATATGTTTTTTCCGAAATAGCAATTCGAAAAAAAAGATAAAAAAAGTCGATGTGCGTGTAGTGTAACATTCTGTGCAACAGAATAAACAAAGTTTGCAATAGTTGCAATATTCTGTGCTGGGCTGTTTTCTCCAATGTGGATCAAAATCCAAAATTAAAGTAAAAATTTGGATCGTTTTTTTTTTGCCAAGACAATTGTGTTTTTTACATAAAAAACTGATTTTTTGGCCGTTTTTTTTTTCAATAAATCTGTGCGTTAAGGGATTAATTGATAGGTCATTTGTTTGCAGGAAAGTGAAGCAAAAGCAGATAATTTATCTGCGACGATCCAGGAATCTATGAACGAGGCGGAACGTGCTAAAAAATCCGCCCTGGAATCCATCAAAGAATTCCAAACGTCACAGGAGAATCGCGCTCATGTCTTAGGTACAAACGAAAACTTATATTATAAGGATAAATTTCTTAAATTTTTCTTTTAGATCAACAATTGACAGAACTGCAGGCTACGTTGATTTTGCTAAGGCACGAGAGGGACGATAGGGATCAGCAGGTGAAGAATCTGCAGATGGATTTGGAGAGGCTGCAGAAGAAACAAAACGACACTTTGCAGGAAAATAACGGACTTTCCATGAAGGTGCAGCAGTTGGAGAGGGAGAGGGCTCAGCTGGATATGAAGTTTGCCGAATTGAAAGACTGCGCGGATCAGCAACGGCAGGACTCTGCGGATTTGCACGCCAAAACTGCTCAACTGGAGCAAATGAAATTACAACTCACAAAGTATGAATAAAATCAATTACGCTTTAAATTAGATATTATATATATATATATATATATATATATATATATATATATATATATATATATATATATATATATATATATATATATATATATATATTTCATCAAACAAACGAGACTAAATCTGTTTTATATTATGTTCATGTTCATGTTGAAACAACTTCATGCTAATAATAATAATATGTTCTATTTATATACTGTCTAGATCAGGCCTGGGCAAATGGCGGCCCGCGGACCTTATGCGGCCCGCGTCGACATTTTATTTTATAAATCAGTTTAATTACAAAAAATATCGTTACTTAAATTATATACGTTATTTATAAATATATAACGTATGATAAACACAAAACAAATAAATAAGTTGGTTTTGTAATTTTGTCTCATCAGAATTTATTAAATTCACTGAGTAAGTAATTACAAATTTATTTATACATAGCAGCAACAATTAATGAATTTAATACGTATTCCAACATAAACAAAGCTTTCATATGACATGCTTATTATGTTCAGGCCTGATGTTTACTGTATTATCTACCTACCACTATTTCGTAGAGGTTTACTCTGAAAATATTTCGTTTTACAAACAGCATATATTGTCCACTACGTTGTGTCTAGGCGAGTATATACGCAACGGTCGTGGTATACAAATAACTATTAAAATAGAAAAATGTTTAATGTAGCCCGCGGTAAAATTGTCATACGTAATGTGGCCCTACAGCTAAAAGATTTGCCCACTCCTGGTCTACATTCTATAAATTCTAGATATTGTTAGATAATCTAGATATTGAAATATCATGTTGTTACAAAATCGTGTTCAGCTACATTCTAAAAAAAATCTTGATTTCTAGTGAACACGAACAATTATCTGCCGCAAACGAACAAATGGTAATCATGCGGCAACGAAACGCCGATTTGCTGTCGGACATGGAATCCTGTAGGAGTCACGAGGCCGAGTTGCTCTCATTCACTCACCAGCTCACCGACAAGAACGTTCGCTTACAATCCGAATTCACCGCGATGGAAACCAAAGTCCAGCAGTTATCCTGCGAGCAGACGATACTGAAACGAGCCGCCAAAGAGCAGGAAACCAAAGCCACACTGCTTTCGGCGCAACTGTTAGAGTTTAAGAGCAAGTCTAGTGAGGAGAATGAAAGGGTGAGGGGCGAGCTGCAGGAGAAAATCAGGGTTTGTGAGGAGTTGCGGCAAGAGGTGCAGGATCAGAAAGGGGAAAATTCGGTGATTAAACGGAAGTTGGAGTTATCTTTAAGGGTAAAAATCTCATTAGCTCTTGCTGCAACAAGTTTTGAATGTTTTCATTATTGCAGGAGGTGAATAAAGAGTTGGGACAGTGCAGGAAAAAAATCGAGCAGTACGAGAATGCGGGAACAGCTAGCAGTAGCAGTTCAAGTACTTCCCTTAACATGGTGGATAGGGAACAGAGTCCTCCTGCTGAACAAGTTAAAGTATTTTGTTTTTCACGATATTTAAAACTTTTCTTCAATATTGTTTGATTTTTCAGGTTGTTCAACCTGAGAGGGAGTTAGATCGCCAAGCGCTTATCGAACATATAGTTAAGCTACAGAGGGCAAGTGCGCGTAAGTCTGAGAAACTAGATTTTCTGGAAGAACACGTGAACACATTGGTGGCTGAATTGCAGAAGAAATCTCGGCTGTTGCAGGGGTACGTGTTACGGGAGCAAGCCGGCACTTTGTCTTCCAACGTGATGGACAACAACAAGGTAATTGGTGAAGATTCAAGTTTTGCGATATCGTTGAATGTGCTAATTTGTTTAACTTTCTGTCGCTTGCTAATTTCTAGTCTTCAAAATTTTGGTAAGTTTAATTCATTTAGAACATTTTTTGGTTTTACAGCTTTTTTCTTCTTTATTGGTTTGCTTCTCCTTCTAACAATTTCAGTCGATCATGTACAGATAATATTTCATATCTTCTCATAAGAATGAGATTGTAGATGTTTCTTTCTGTTTACAAAAAATACATGTAAGAATAAACTAGAATTAATAATTTTGTTTTGTTAGGCGAACTTAGCAAAATATTCAGGAGTAATGGCATCGATGTACAGCTCGAAAGTCGTCGACGATAATCTTACATTAGAATTGTCGCTGGATATCAATAGAAAACTACAGGCTGTACTTGAAGATGCCCTACTCAAAAACATCACATTAAAGGTATCACTCAACAATTTAACGTTCCACGAAATTGATTTCTATTTATTCCTACAGGAAAGTGTTGATACATTGGGAGCTGAAATTGACCGATTACTTAAGAAAAATTCACCTTAAAAAAAACCCAAAATAAAAGAAAATCCTTTTAAAAAAACGTATCATTCCTTTTAATTCAAGTATTATTTACAAAGTACCTGTTCGCTTAAAAACGTTGTCTTAAAAAAAACAAACAAAATATATTCTATGTTTTCCTTTTTTAAAGTTTCTTTTCCGCACATAATTTTTAATTCACACAAGTTTACAAACAAAAAAAAATGATAAAACAAATCTTTAATAATCCACTATATTATCCTCGACCTCGTCTCCATAACCATCAGCAGAAACTTCTTCATAATCTTTCTCTAAAGCTGCGAGATCTTCCCTAGCATCTCCAAACTCTCCCTCTTCCATACCTTCACTTGTATACCAATGGACGAAAGCCCTCTTAGCGTACATCAGGTCAAACTTCTTGTTGAGTTTGCTCCAAGCGGCAGCAATAGCTGTGGTGTTAGATAACATGCAGACGGCTCTTTGAACTTTGGCTAAATCACCTCCGGGAACGACTGTTGGTGGTTGGTAGTTAATACCGACTTTGAATCCTGTAGGGCACCAATCGACGAATCTAACGTTGCTTTTGGCTTTCATTTGAGCTATTGAAGCGTTGACGTCTTTAGGAACGACATCGCCTCTGTATAATAAGCAACACGCCATGTATTTTCCTTGGCGTGGATCACACTTAACCATTTGGTTTGATGGTTCAAATAATTCGGCGGTAATTTCGGAAACTGACATTCCTTCATGGTAAGCTTTTTCTCCGGAAACTACTGGGGCGTAGCTGGCTAAGGGGAAATGGATTCTTGGGTAAGGGACTAAGTTGGTTTGGAATTCGGTTAAATCAACGTTTAGAGCTCCGTCGAAGCGGAGAGAAGCTGTGATTGAAGAAACCACCTGGCTGATCAAGCGGTTCAGATTTACGTAACTCGGACGTTCGATGCTCAATTTCCTTCGGCAAATGTCGTAAATTGCCTCGTTGTCAACCATAAAGGCGCAATCGGAATGGTTTAATGTCATGTGTGTTGTTAATATTGAGTTGTAAGGCTCAACCACGGCAGTACAAACCTAAGAAAACCAACATAAATTATACAGAATTGAACTTAAATGATTATTTTTTACTTGGGGGGCAGGGTAGACGACGAATTCCAATTTGCTCTTTTTGCCGAAATCCTGTGATAATTTCTGCATCAGCAACGATGTAAATCCTGAGCCGGTGCCACCGCCAAAGGAATGGAACACGAAAAATCCTTGTAGGCCGCAACACTGCTCCGCCAGTTTGTATAGTTTTTCCATTACGGTCTCGATCATCTCTTTGCCGATCGAGTAGTGACCTCTTGCGTAATTGTTCGCTGCGTCTTCTTTGCCGGTGATTAATTGCTCGGGATGGTAGAGTTGTTTGTAGGCACCAGATCGAATTTCATCTATTAAAACATTAATAAAAAAGTCTTAAATAAAAACGTTTATTCAATTTTGCCTTCTAAAGTTATATTAAATTCCTTGGATACGGATCATTAAGGCAGTGGTTTATTGAAACTATCTAGTATTTTTTTGTTTCGCTAGTGGTTTAAAAATACTCCTAGCATGACTCCATGACTACAAATCAAAATAACTACGGACTCAATAACCCTCATGGTGCAGTCAGACTATGCTAGTTAATGTGTTTACAAAAAGTGTAGGAAGTGTTTCCTAGCAAGAGAGTGTTTGGAAGTGCTTTCACGAGCAGTCGGACTATGCAAGTTTTACTTTTATAATTAAACGCCTTCTGAAAGTGCTTTCTGATATCACCTTTAATATTTGCACCTTTAATGTTTAATGACATTTTAAACATGAGAATTTATTTATAAAAATCTTGCACTTATATTTGAAAAATTATTAATAATTAAATACAATATACACCTATTATTTGATTTACACGGCTTCGTTTTACACGGTTTATTTTCAAAAGCTCGATTAAAAGTTACCTAAGTGGCTCTTTCAAAAACCACAAACGTCAAAGTCATATTTTTAAGTGTCCGTTCTAATGTAATTAAGGAAAGAACGAAAACGAAATAAATCTACTCGGGTAGATCAGTTCTGAATTTATCTAGGAACGTATGTCTACCGTGTAAATCGAGCGATGAGTGTATATTATTCTAAATTACTGCAAAGAATCTACAAATCGTTACAAAATTGAAAAAACTCGCGAATCAAATCACGCAAAGCTCGAATAGATGCTTGAGACACAAAAATATATATTACAATTTTGAACGCTTCCATGTTCAAAGTTAACAAACTTTGCTTCTTCGCGAACTAGAATCTTTTTTTGCGAAGAAAAAGTAATTGTTGAATTAGTTGGGACATTGTCCAGTACGGTGGAAGATGACGGAACCATATAGAAATTGCTACCGGATCATGTTCGACATTGAAGGCTTTTCTAGAATCTTTGCTGATGTTCTTTTTTGATCGCCAATCATAAAACTTATTATATATATATATATATATATATATATATATATATATATATATATATATATATATTTTATAAATCTATTGATTTCTGCGTTCTGCTATTCAATTGCGTCACCATCTAGCAATACTAAACATAATACTCTTAGCAAAATGTTGACATATGAAACAATTTTATCAAGACAACACAATCATAGCCGGACGACTTGTTTCCCGTACAAAAAATAACACGTCACATCCAACTTTTCGTTGAGTTTAACTTGTTAGGTCAAAAGCAAAATTGAATATTCCACTCGACAAAATTACAGTTTAATTATATCTGCTTGTATAATATAATAAATAATTATTTATATTGATAGGTATAACCACCTATCAATATAAATAATTATTATGTTAAATTATTTATTTATTATATTAAATTATTTTTTTATTATTTTATTATTATTTATTATATTAAATATCCATTTATATTCGTCAAAGAAGCTTCCCTGTAAAATATAAATTAAATTGAACGAAAATATCAATTAAATCTTTCCTGGAAAAGTTATAAAGTGTGGAATTTTATGTAGCGCCGTTTTACTATTGTGAACTTGGGCGTAAAAAAAAGTTATTTCTTTAAATTAAAATTAAATATTCCTGGAAATTTGCTCGAACGCTAAAAGTATAACACGTCTAGAATTTACTAAAGAAAAGAGCAATACATGTTTTTTATAAATTCTTTTCGGGCGCCGTTTTATTACTCGACCTTCATCGTACAACTTCCAAGAAACGAATCCTTCATTCCAAACTTATAATTTTTATTCATCTTTACACTTTCAGAGTTTACACTTTTTATTCTCTTTCAATATCTTGAAAACATTATCGTAAATATTTGCTGATGAATAAGAGACATTTAGTCATTTTTATGTGTTTGTAAAATTAAATAAATATTGTAAGATCGGATCAAATTTTGCTAAAACAAGAAATAATCTATCTAATCTGTCTAGTCTTGCCCGTCTAGTCTTGTCTGTCTAGACTTGTCTGTCTAGTCTTGTCTGTGTGTCTTCCTCGGTAGTGTAGTTGACAACATACCCGCCTTTCAATACGAGACCCGGGTTCGAATACTAGCCGGGGAGGCGACAACTAGGGCGGTTTTCACTAACCGTCCGCGCTGCCCACCCTGAATGAATGCAAGATATGCGATGCCGGGGTGGCGCATACTAAAAAGCCAAAGTGGAATAAGGGGTTTAGTGAGAGCTTCCCCCAAACCACTTAAAAAATAGTCTTGTCTGTCTAGTTTTGTCTGTCTAGTCTAGTCTGTCTAGTCTTGTCTGCCTAGTCTTGTCCGTCTAGTCTTGTTCGTCTAGTCTTGTCCGTCTAGTCTTGTCCGCCTAGTCTTGTCCGTCCAGTCTTGTCCGTCTAGTCTTGTCCGTCTAGTCTTGTCCGTCTAGTCTTTTCCGTCTAGTTTTGTCCGTCTAGTTTTGTCCGTCTAGTCTTGTCCGTCTAGTCTTGTTCGTCTAGTCTTGTCCGTCTAGTCTTGTCCGTCTAGTCTTGTCCGCCTAGTCTTGCCCATCTATTCTTGTCCGTCTAGTCTTGTCCGTTTAATCTTGTCCCGCTAGTCTTGTCCGTCCAAGTCTTGTCCGTCTAGTCTTGTCCGTCTAGTCTTGTCCTTCTAGTCTTGTCCGTCTAGTGTTGCCCGTCTAGTCTTGTCCGTCTGGACAAGTGGAATGAAACCATTGCGAAGGTGTCGCCGCAAGAAGAAAATACCATCGACTAGTCAAAAAAACCAAAGACCTAGATAAATCTCAAGATGTGAAGCATGAGTACGCAATCGTAAAAAGGCAGCTCCGTACGGAAATCAATCTGTCAAAAAAATCACTCTGGGAAAACTTGTGTAAAAGTATAGACGAGGATACATGGGGACAAGCTTACCAGTTAGCTACAAAAAGCGTCAGAATTCACAATACCAATCCACAACTATCGATGGACAGATTTCTGGAAATAGCCGGAACACTATTTCCAAGCCACCCTAATCCAACCTGGGAACAACCCTCCGTCTCTAATGCCAGTATTAGCTATTTACCGAAGAAGTAATTATAACTTAAACTAGCAAGCAGCCGCCTCCGCAATAACAGAGCCCCAGGTCCAGATGGACCCCCCCCCCCCCCCCCGGAAGGCATAAAACTAATGACGCAAAGCTTTCCAACTTTGGTACTTCAAATATTTAACAGGAGTCTACTGGCTGGTTCCTTCCCAGACAAACTGAAGCAGGCCAAGCTAGTGCTCATCAAAAAGGGAGACAAACCCACAGATCTACCTTCGTCATACCGACCTATATGCATTCTGGACGTCGTAGGAAAACTCCTGGAAAAACTAGTCCTAGCTAAAAATGGGACTCCAAAGTGGGATCAATCTATGCGAAAGATAGTTCGGATTTAGAGAAGGGAGGTCAACGATGGATGCAATTAGATATGTCATCCACGTAGCGAAAAGTGCCAAAGAAGGTACCAAAAGAACCCATAAAATATGCGCACTAATAACACTAGATATTAGGTTTCGCTAGTTGGCAGCACATAATGGTTGAACTGACAGATAGAGGTATTTCTCCATATCTATTGAAGATGGTGCGCAGCTACTTGTGTAACCGTAGCGTAATCCTACAAACAAAAGATGCTTCCCTTCAACATCACCAGCGATGTTCCACAAGGTTCCATCATGGGCCCTACACTATGGAATATACTCAACGATGGAGTCCTCATGTTGAAAGTCGCCGAGGGAGTTGACATTATAGGTTTCGCAGACGACCTAGCTCTCACCATAGTTGGAAAAACAGAAAGGAGTATTATGGCTAGGGTTAATCTAGCAATTGAGCTGATTACTGACTGGTTGTCAAATCGGTCCCTCAACCTGGCACCGGAAAAGACCGAAGCTGTTCTGCTGACGGTCTATAGGAAACTTGACTGCATCTCTTTTAAAGTGATGGGTGTAGACATAAAACCGAAGCACAGCGTAAAATATCTAGGCATCACGATTGATAAGAGTCTATCCTTCACTGAACATAATCAAAATGCGTTAGAGAGGAATGAGCATGACAGCAGCGCTCGAGAAGCTCATGCCCAACGTAGGAGGACCTAGAAGCACTATGGCATATTCCGTCATGCTATACGGTGCTCCCATCTGGGTAGAAGCGCTTAATAATGTGAAAATAGCGAAACTAGCTACGGTCCAAAGGAAAATGGTCCTACATATATGCAGCGCCTACTGAACGGTATCTCGAAACGCAGTCCTGGTAATCTCAGGAATCTCCCCAATTGATCTGCAAACGATGTACAGGAAAGACCTGCACGAGGCATGGAAAAACAAAACCACCAGAAAAGAGGCCAGCAACAAACTCATACGTGAATGGCAACAGGCGCGGTCAAGTTCAGTAAAGGGTCAGTGGACAAAAATCCTCATACCGGTCATAGAAACGTGGACTAGTCGTAGGTAGCCATGGAGAATTATCATACCATCTAACCGAGGTTTTCACGGGCCACGGATGCTTTAGAGATTATCTCCATAACATCGGAAGGACATCTGACCCAGAGTGCGTCACATGCGGTGAGTTGGATAGTGTGATTCACACTGTATACGAGTGTCCAAGACGGGATAAGGAACTGCTTAAACTAAAAGGCATAAAACTCGACCCAAAAATATGAGGAATGTACTCTTGCAGTCCAAGAAAGACTGGGACACCATAACAGGAATCATAAAAAAAAATCATATCCCAAAAAGAAAAAGATGGGAGGCAAGTGAAATGTATCGTACGTACCCCGTACCCCTAATCGTTCCTAGAGCAGAAGGTGGAAGTAGATAAGAGCTAGTATATATATATATATATATATATATATATATATATATATATATATATATATATGTATATATATATATATATATATGTGTGTATATATATATATATATATATGTTGTATTTGAAGTTTTCGCGGATAGACACCTGTGTTGTATTGTTTTCTCGGGGATTCCGCGTTGATGTCGAGGGTTGGTTCTGAAAAGAACCGGATTCTCGACGTTTCGGCGAACTAACATTCGCCATTCTCAAGAGATATATGCGTCCGTGCGGGTCAACGGTTAGACGCATACTGCGTCTAACATATATATATATATATATATATATATATATATATATATATATATATATATATATATATATATATATATATATATATATATATATATATACAGGGTGATTCTGGAGGAAATGGAAGTATTTTAAAGACATGTCCAGGAAGCAAAAATAATCAAAATAAGCTCATATGTTCAAGTCCGATTTTCATTTCTTTCAGAGATAAATAGGTTTTTCTTTTTAAAAAGTTAATTAAGTTAAATTTGACAACGTTGTCCTAAATGCCAATTTGAAATAAAATATTAATTAGGCACGTGTCATAAAAATTGACAGTTTGTCTTAAAATTGACAGTAGTTGTTTTACGAGATTATACAAATGCCTCATATTTTCAGTCAGAGAATATGCAGATATGGTGTTTGTTTATGGATTTTGTAATGGTAATTCTGTTCGTTCAGTAGAAGAGTATCGGCGTCGTTTTCCTAATCGAAGAATTCCTAATAGGCAAGTGTTTCAAACTGTTTTTACACATGCTAGCGAAACTGGAATATTCCCAAGTGCACGTATTGTTCTGAAAAACAGCAAGGGATCGGTTTGGAACTTGAAGAAGATATTCTGGTTGTTGTAGAAACTAATCCTGGGATAAGTACAAGGCGCATTGCAATCCAATTTGAAATTTCACAAACAATGGTTTGGAAAACATTAATACGGCAAGGTTTAAACGCTTTTCATCTGCAGAAAGTACAAAATCTTCAAGAAGGCGATTATCCATTAAGACTACAATTTTGTCAATGGATTCGTGAAAACAGAAGATTACTTAAATGCATTTTATTTACTGATGAAGCTAATTTTACTCGATGGAATTAACAATTCCCATAATAATCATCGATGGTAGGACGAGAACCCCCATGCCACGCAAGAACACAATTTCTAACATCGGTTTAGTATTAATGTATGGTGCGGAATTCTAAATGATCAATTGTTTGGTCCTTTTGTATTGGATGGGCGTCTTACTGGGGAAGGTTATTTACATTTTTTGGAAGACCATTTAGAAGAAATATTGGACGAAGTACCTTTAAATATTCGACGACGTATTATCTTCCAACATGATGGAGCACCTCTCCTCATTATGCAAATATTGTGAGAAATTTTCTAAATATCCATTTCGGCGATCGCTGGATTGGCAGAGGAGACCCGCACCTTTGGCCACCGAGATCACCGGATCTCGCTCCCCTAGATTTTTGTCTTTGGGGGATGGATGAAGTCATTAGTTTATTCTATGGAAGTGGACACAAGGGATGCGCTACTAGATCGCATTCTTAATGCTGCGGCGATAATTAGAGCGAATCATCGTACTACCACTCGCTACCAGGTCCATTTATAAACGCGCAAATAAATGTATCGAAATGGGTGGTGCAGTTTTTGAATATTTATAAGTTCAGTAGTACATTTTCCTTTAATTTTATAAATTACTATTGTTCAAAATATCTATGAAACGAAAGAAAATTGGACTTGATCGAAATTGATCGGACTTGAGCTTATTTTTGCTTCCTGGACATGTCTTTAAAATACTTCCATTTCCTCCCGAAATATATATATATATATACATATATATAAACATATGTACACCAACCACACTGATGTAATGCTAATAACAGTCCCAGGGTGCTCGGTTATTTCTAAGTGGACCACTTGTATGGTTAACCGTAAGGTGCCATCTACACCCCCCAAAAAAAAGTCTTGTTTTGTTTTGTCAAAAAAAGATTTGTCCGTCTAGGCTTGCTTAATCTTGTCTAGTCCTTATCTAGTCTTATCTAGTCTTATCTAGTCTTGTCTAGTTTTGTCTAGTCTTGTCTAGTCTTGTCGAGTCTTGTCTAGTCTTGTCGAGTCTTGTCTAGTCTTGTCTAGTCTAGTCTTGTCTAGTCTTGTCTAGTCTTGTCTAGTCTTGTCTAGTCTTGTCTAGTCTTGTCTAGTCTTGTCTAGTCTTGTCTAGTCTTGCCTAGTCTTGTCTAGTCTTGTCTAGTCTTGTCTAGTCTTGTCTGTCTAGTCTTGTCTGTATGGTATTGTCTATCTTGTCTTGTCTGTCTAGTTTTGTCTGTCTAGTCTTGTCTGTCTAGTCTTGTCTGTCTAGTCTTGTTTGTCTAGTCTTGTCTGTCTAGTTTAGTGTGTCTAGAAAGTTAATCTTGAATTATTTGTATATGAAAGTTTCGCTTTAGCTGTTTTCCATTTAGTTAATGTCTGTAAAATATTGTTTTATACTAACAAAATTGGCGCCCTGTAGCTTTAGCCTATTTAGCCCTATGGTTAGAATACACTATATTACTCTACAAATTATAATAGCTTAATATTTTGGGATTCATAATCAAAATTTGAATTTACTTTTATAAATTGGTTTCATCGTCCCGCATTGTTTCGTCACATTTAGCTATCCAAGTTGGTAATGAAATTCGTATTTGTTTGTGCATTTGTTGTTTACCTACTACGGTGGGCTCTAGGTCGACCATGATGGCTCTGGGTACCATTTTGCCATTTTCCACTTCGGAGAAGAATGTACCGTAGCTGTTGTCAGTAGTGGAGGAGGAAGGTCTTCCGTCCGGTTCGATTCCATGTTCTAGGCAGTAAAGCTCCCACGTGGCGTTGCCGATCTGGACGCCGGCTTGGCCAATATGAACAGAAATACACTCCCTCTGATAAAAAAAATTATAGTTTGAAATTATTTTTAATTAAAATCATTTGGCTGTGGAAATTGCGTTTTGTCGAAATTGTTTTTTAAATTTAAATGTGTTTGTATTAATTTTACTTTGCTCGAAATTTTGTGATATTTTTAGATTTCGTAGTTTTCTTTTATGAAATATTTTATTTTTCCTAATTAAAATTTTGTGGTTTATTGAAAAAGTTTTCAATGAAAATGGCATAAATTTCGAGTAAAATTTTCGTATAGGAATTTTATTGATTTCCAGCAGCATTTTTACAATTTGTTAAGAAAAATTTGAGATTGATTTGTGATTTTAACTCCTCACGATAAGAAGTTATATCTTTAAAACTCTATATTTTGCAACCCTAACTTTCTTAAGATATATTTGTATTGGTTACTTTTTGTAAATTTTATAGAACAACTTTAAACGAAGTTTAATGTATTTCTTATTATTGCTTACCATGTTTGTTGGGTCGCACACGAAATTTAAAAATGAGTAACCACGAATTTTCACAACATAAACGCAAATTTTTAAACGGTGAGAATTTTTGACTCACACGAAATTTTGATTTTTGCTATAACAAGTTTTTTTTTTCTCCATGGTGATCCACATTATAGCCAACTAATTAAACGCATTTGCTAGCTGATATTCTAATTTAACAAAAATTTGAACTACAATTATTTCACATTTATAAGAAAATTAAACCAAAATCTATTTGAAACTTGTTTCAACCTTTTTCCAAAAAAATATATTAAATTTAAAAGTTTCGAAAAGAATCTAGACGTATATTATTGGTTTTTTATATTTTCCTTGACATTTGTCAATGTCATTTTTTTAAAATAATTTTCGGAATGTTCAATTTGATTTTTTCTCAACAACTATATTATATTACAATATTATTTAAATGAAGCAAATACGTTCTGAAAACTTCTTCTTCTCTTCTTCTTTAGCCATTAGGTTCATCCTTGGACATAGGAGTTTCCCAAATCTTTCCATTTTTCCCTATTTGGATCGATGCTGTTCTTTGTAGGTCATCATACCATATCATAGGTGGTCTTCCTCTTTCTCTGTTGTATTCATACGGTCTCCATTCTATGATTCGTCTGTTCCATCTCATCCTTTCATTTCTTGCAACGAGACCTGCAAATCTCCAATTGAGTATTGCAATTTTCTCTCCCATATCGGTAACTTTAGTTATTGCTCGTATTCTTTAGGTAAAAGAAATACCTTTGGATTGACAGAATTCCACATTCATAACAATACCTATAAGAAGGCAAGATCGAAATCATGCAGCTATCATAGAATAATTAGTTTAATGACTCATGTTCTTAAAGATTTTTTAAAAATCATACATTAAAGAATGCGAAGAAAAGATGGGTAAAACACAGTTTGGTTTCAGAAAGTGTTTCGGAATACGTAATAATTCAGAATGCTAATTCTAACACAAAGATGCAGTGATTTGTAGGTTTGTATTCCTGTTTCATTGATTATGAGAAGGCATTTCGACAAGGTCAGACACGACCAATTGTTAAAAATCATGTTAGATTTGTGTCTACATAAAAATGATATACCCATTATCGCAAACTTATATTGGAATCAAAGTGCTGCAGTTCGCGTAGAACATGAATAAACAACAGATACATACAAATATTAAGAGGCGTAAGACAGCTCAAATGGCGAAACAACTCGAGGTAATCAACATTATAAAACGGTGAAAATTGCTGTATTTCTAGGAAAAAATGAGTCGCCGTACTCCAGGCAGCGAAAGCCCTCATGGTTAAAAACTAACGACAGTGGTACGGTCTCAGCATTCATGCGCATTATTTCCCATTGCCGTAAATAAGATAAGTTTGGAAATTCTATTGGCCAACGTTCTTGGAGGCACGGCACTTAAGTAGAAGAAGTATTCTTTGGTTTCGATATCTGTTCCTTTCCGTAAACTCCATCATTAACATCTTCATTGCTCCTTGTGCAGTTTTTAGTGCATCGATATTTTGTTTAGTTGCAGTCCAGTTCTCTGCGCCATATATCATCACACGTAAAATGCACTGGTCAAAAACTCTTGGTTTTAGGTGTTGAGCTAATTTTTTATTTCGCAGGATGAATGATAGTTTGGCGAAGTTTGGCCACGTCTTAGCTTTATTTTCCTTCTTATTTCTTGGTTCTGGTTGGTTCGATCGATAGTAAGTTTCTGTCCAAGGTATGTATTCTTCCCTCTTTTTGATTTACTGTCCTCCCACTATTATTGGTTCTTTTGTTCCTTGGTGCATTATCTGAATTTTTGAAAGGATTCTTCTTGTATGTGCGAAGTAATAATATCGTCAGCATATCTTAGATTGGTTAGTCAAGTTCCATTGATGTTGACACCGTTATCGTTCCAATCAGTTTTTTTTTTTAAATCCTTTCTAATGCTAAAGTGATGAGTTTTGGAGATAAGGAGTTTTTTTCGTGGGAAATGTAAGTTGCGATTGCTTTTTTACAGTTTGCCATTGCTTTATACGTCGCCCACGTTTCTTTGCTACCAAAGGTACTTTCACAATCTATAAAAGCCTGGCATGACGGGTATCCAAATTCGTTGGAATTTTCTATTATAATTTTCGTCCCTAGTAGGTGATTATTAGTGCCGTAGTTTTTCATAAATCCGCCCTGTTCGCATGATTGGTATTGGTCCAACTTTCTCTTTAGTCTGTTGGTGATTATTTTTGTCAGTAATTTGTATACATATGACATTAGACTGATAAGTCTGTAATTTTATATCTTGTTCGTACCATTTTTTTGTAAATTAGGACCACTTTAGCGTTTTTCCATTGTTTCGATATTTCCCCAGTCTTTAGCCATTTGTCTATTAGTTCCGAAATTTTCCTTATTAGATTATCTCCTTCTCGTATCATTTCCGCCGTGAAATTGTCATTTCCAGTTGATTCATTTGATTTAATGTTGTTCAAAGTAGCTTTTATACTTCCTTTATTTCTATCTCTGGACTGTCTTCCATGGAGTGTCTTTCATTCGTAAAGGTGTGTATAAAAATCTACTATGCGTCAGATTTCGTCTCGGTCATGAATTATATTTCCTTCTTTATTTTATAACGAAAATATTTCGTTTCTCCCTGTATTTCTTTTGAGGCATTTCATCCATTTGTTATTTTGTATCATTTCGTTCACTTGTTTTTCTTGTGCTTTTGTTCTTTGACTTCTTATACTCTATATAATTTTCCTGTTGACTTCTGTGTTTTTGAGAGTTGTTCTTTTGTTTTCTTTTGCTAGTAGTGTTCCATTTTGCATGAGGAAGTTCTTTGTTCCTTCGTCAATAAGTTGCCTCCTTTGTATTTTTTCGTGGAACCTTGGTTGGTAAATATTTCACTGACTGCTGTATTACTTTGGTCAATTTCTCATTTATCTCTTCCACGAATTCATTGTTCAGGTACGTTTTTGTTAGCGTTTCGTCTATTATTTCTTCATATCTATTATCAGTTTCTCGAAGATCTTCTGCTGTTATTTTTGTTGATTTGTCCTTTATCATGTTTCTTCTTTTGATTTTCTTATCAATGGCAAACATTGCTTTAACAATCCTGTGGTCACTGCCTATATTAAAGGTATTTAATGTGGCGATATCTTGAATTACATCCTTCCTATATGTGAGTATATTTCATTATTTGTATTCCCGGCTGGGATATTCATGTTCATTTTCGTAGGGGCCACTTTTTGAACAAGAGTTCAGATACAGTACAATATAGTTCAAATAGGGTACAGATTGTTTTCACACATAAAGTTCATCATGGTATCCCCTCCTTCATTTATGTTACCTAAACCGGCGTTTCTCAATCTAGATAAACTAGATAGACTAGATGAACAAGAGTATTATTCTTTGAATCCCATAAATTTTATTTTTCTTTGCATTTTTATCAAAACAGTTCAATTTCGCGACCCTAAAAATTTAACGCGACCCAATTTTGGATCGCGTTAAATTTTGTTGGGTCACGAAATGAAAAAGTTTGGATAAAAATTCCAAAACAAATAAAAACCAGAAATAAATAACTAAAAGAAGATGATTGACGATAAATTGTTCATCGATTTTTCGTTTTCCATCCATACTCCATACCTACGGGTCCTACTCTCATTACAAGAAAATTATTTGGGTCGCGTGTTTAAGAAACGCTAAACGATAATGCCTTATATATTCTTCTACTTCTTCCTTCTTTTTACAGGGTCTACTGTTAAAATCTCCCTTTATAATTTTCTTCTGGGTGGGATCACTTTCCATAGCGGTTTTTATGTGTTCGTAGAAATCTTCAATTTCTTCTTCTGTGTGTATTGGCGTAGGTGCATAAACTTCTATGATTTTCAGTTTAATAGCATTTGTTATTTTCATAATTATGTATGCTACTTTTTCGAATATGGCTTTGTTGCATTTAATGGTAGGAAACATTAATGATAGGTAGGTACTATATTCTTGTTGATGATGAATCTTAGCCCACTTATGCTCCCGATTAGTGATGTAACGAATGCCAATTTTTAAGCATATGCAAATGCGGATGCGAATATTTGCCGCCGATATTCTCGAATGCGAATATTCAGTTAAATTAATTTTGAGGTTAGAGTTTGATGAGGTATTTGTCAAAATGAGTAAATCAGTTTCTACTTCTAATGAAATATAGACTTATGTCATGCTTTGCGATGCTGAACGAGCTAGATGCAAGCTTTTTGTAACAATAAATATTCTCGAAAAGGAAGAACTACAACGGCTATGAGAAATCATTTGAAGTCAATGCATAAAACCGAGTTTGCTGAATTGCAAAAATGCGAAAAAGGTATGCAATTAATAGACTTTCACTTGCATCATTTTCCCACGAAAGAATTAAATCTGACACGAAACATATGCCAAGAATTTGTCGAAAAAATGGAACAATGTAATAATAAATCTATGAGGTCCTTGGCAGTTGATAAATCCATAAGTGGAATGATTGCGTTGGAAGACTTGCCATTTAGTTTTGTCGAATCTGTTGGATTCACAAGACTTGTGAGCAACTATGTCCATCGTATAATTTAAAGTATCATCTGTATTTTACCTCTTTCATCTGCCATGAATTATATGGCAAAGTGGGCCTGAAAATCCACGAATTACACGAGTACTTTGCAACAATGTCATTTACTAGTAAAATCTGGTCAGATTCCTGATCTGGGGTTTCACTACACTGAGTCTTTCTTGTCATTAAAGAATTACAGAAGAATTCGAAAGAGAAATAAAACATGGTTTGTAAACATGAAAAGTGAAATGTGTAGTTTGGGATGTAGGCACAAACATGAAAAAAGGTGTTTCCTTATTAAATGTGCAATACATCGACTGTGCTTCACACAAGATTGAAAACTTGTTTAAGGGCTGCATGAAACTCCAAGAAACTGTTGTGGCTGCCATAACAAAATGCAAGGTGATGGCAACAAATTTTCATCATTCGAATACTGAAAAACGAGCTTAGAACTTAGAACAGAAAAGGCTAGATGGAACAGCACCCACGAATAATAAAATCCCTCAACTGATTTCCGAAGAGTGGACGATCATTGAAAAACTTATGGGTTTACTAAAACCATTTGATGAAGTAACCAAAGATTAAAGTACGGCCAGTGTTTCTATATCCTCTGTAATTCCCTTGATCGTCACTTTGCAAATAATTCTTAATTATCTTGATTCATCCGATGAACACCTTGATGAGATTATAACCGTTTTGAGACAGGGGCTCATTAGCAAATTTTTAGCTTTAGAAAATGAAATATTGTTTATCACAGTAACGTTCAATGATCCAAGATATAAAGTAATTTTTTTAATGTAATACTTCGACTAAAGAGTGTGTCATACAGCATATTTTGGATTTGCTTGAAGACAGTCAAACAGACTCACCTTCAAGATTACATTGTTCGAATGCGAAACGTGCCAGATTGGACGAAAAAAGGTCAAGGTTCCGTAAACAATAAACTTGTATCTTTGACGGACACGATGACTACTAATGAATACGAGTGACAGTGAAGGAGAAGATGACATTTCTCTCCCTAGTCACGAAAATCCCGTTCAGCTTTTAATTCGAAAAACTATTACAGCATATTTATCGTAAAAACGTGTGGCAAATGACGTCGACCCTCTAACATGGTGTAAAGTGAATAAGCAGAAGTATGGGCTTCTTGTTCCTGTAGCGAGGCATTATCTAGTCATACCACCGAGTGTTCCGGCTTTTTTTATACACCACATCGAAATAGACTTGAAGGAGAAAAGGCTTCTTAGAATCATTTATTTTTGAAGTTTAATATTCCTCTATTAAAGTTTGAATATTAATTAGTTGTTAAAAATTTTTATAATAGATGTTATAAGAACAAAAAGAAAATAACTTTTTATTCGTAATTTATTTATTTAAGGGATGTTTATTTAAAGTTAAACAATATTTTTTTTGTTTTTTTTTTATGAGAAGTGATTATTTACAATACTTTTAGTAAAAAGTTCGCTTTAAGAATATACAAGGTGGGGCAGCCAAACCTGCATTTTTTAAATAACTGTAAGAAAGAAACGTTTGCATTTTTTAATATTGTATTGATTTCATGTTAATCTAAGTTCATAATCATCATCAATCAGCCATTTGTGTCTACTGATGGATATAGGCCTCCCTTAGATTTCTCCATTTTTCCCTATCTTGTGCCTCCCGCATCCATGATGCGCCAGTGATGCGCTTAATATTGTCGGACCATCGTGTCGGGGGGCGTTATATTCTACGTTAAAAGGCATTTAAGTAACATTAACCATTTGTTAAAAAAACATTATTAAGGTGTCGTCCATCTCGATAGATGCAAGAAGGCGATGTCTAAAATGGGTCATTACATCACGGAGCATCTGATGAGGGATTCTTTCGATTTCCTGACGGATTCTCGCCTTCAGTTCTTCAAGAGCACGAGGCCGTTCTTGGAAAACTTTGCTCTTTAGATAACCTCACAAGAAAAAATCGGATGATGGATCACCCGATGATCCGCGATCGGTCGATGCATCGGGTGATTTCCTGGAACGGAACGATTCCTTGGCCAGTCCGTTCACCCGATCTCACTACATGCGATTTTTTCTTGTAGAGTTACCTATAAAGAGCAAGGTTTTCCAAGAACGGCGTCGTACTCTTAAAGGACTAACGGCGAGAATCCGTCAGGAAATCGAAAGGATCCCTCATCAGATGCTCTGTGATACTGTGATGTAATGAGCAATTTTAGACATCGCCTGCAAGAAAGCATCGATAGAGTTGAACGACACCTTAATAATGTAATGTTTAACAAAAATGATTAATTTTTATTAAATGCTTTTTTAACTTAGATTGACATGACATCAATGAAATTTTAAAAAATTCAACCGTTTCTTTCTTATAGTTATTTAAAAAATGCGTTTGGCTGCCTTTGCACCCTTTAGTTTGTGTTTGTTTGTTTATTAATATTTTTAGTTTCATAAAAGACAATCATTTTAATTTCAAAATAAGAGTAGAAATAACTAGAAGAAATTAATATTCTTTTTGTTTTATTTACCTAATATTATTTAAGCATTATGTATTTTTATGCATTATGTTAATGTTCGGAAAATATTGACATTAGTTTTACGAATGCGAATAGCATTATTCGCACATCACTCTTTTGATCTTCCTCCTTTGTGAACTACTTATTGTTGGTACGTTTTGAGATTCGAGCTTGTTCTATTCTTCTCCAACATTTCTAACTTTTGATAAACCGATTATGTGACATTGTATTATAGTTTAGTTCAAAAATTTACTTATATAAATCATTAAATACACTTTCTTAGATTTTCCACAATTTATCAAAATGTAAATGTTTGATCTCAAATTTTTATAGGGAAAAAAAAGGAAAAAGCTATCTTTAATTTAAAAAAAGCACATTAAAATTTGAACTTTTAGCGACAATTTAAACTAAAAATATTTAAGTAATATCATTTCAAAATCTTGAACAAACCTTTGTAATTTTAGCTGTAATATTGGTTGACTAACTGCCAGAATTTCCACCCACAAAACAACTGTCAAAATCTGACATTTGTCAAAATACACATAGATTTTGAACAAGCTTGAAAATAAATGTGAATTATGGACGTTTCACCGCCAATTAAGCCCCCAAGGGGCGTCAAACCCATGCGAGAAACAGTAAATTTCAACAATCCACCCAAACCTCCCCAATATTCTAACCGGTTTTCTTACAGAGTGGACTATTGATGTCTGTAATACGTACCCTCTCTGCCAGTGAAACCAATGAGCAAAGGGACCGAGAAAAGGCCAAACTGGAGACCGAGTACAAAGCCAGCGATAGAAAACTAGATGAACTAGTCTCCAAGCATGAAGAAGATTTAACAAAAGCAAACTAGCTCAAACCATGGTGTTAAATTTATTAATTCTATTGGTTTTTAGGTCATGCATTTATTTGGGGCTTTATCGCAACAAGTTGGGGATGCTCGGGAAAGGATTCATAAAGTTAAAGAGAATTTAAAACAGTGTAAGACCTTGCTGCATTGCAAGAAGGATGAATTGAAGAAACTGTGGATGGAGGGGCTTGAGTATAAATATGTTTTGCAGTTCTTAGAGGAAATGTAAGTGTTTTGTTTTTGGGGGGTTGTTTGGAGGAAGGATTTAGCCTTTTTAAAATATATTTGGTACTTTTTTTTTAATGTTCTTGTTTCAAATTTGGGAATTAGTTTTTTTATTAATATTGAATTGAGGGAAGGTTTCAAGCTTGAAACAAGAGAAACCTTAAAGATTGCAAATTTGTGTAAATTTACAGTGAGAAAATGAATGAAGTTCCCAAACACCTTTCGGAACATTTGGCAAGAAAACAGTATTTACATGCAACTCAGCTCCTAGTTGAAGCTGTGGCTCTAGGCAAAGGCAGTTTAATTGGCATTGAAGCCCTCAAGGAACTAAGTCAAGAACTAGAGCAGAAAAAGGAACAAATACACGTGAAACTAATGCAGGAACTGAAGCAACATATTTATACGAAGACTTCGCAAAAAGTCTTGATCCTGCGGCGTCAGGGTTCCACCAGGGATGGATTCTTCAATTCCCCCTTGCAGAGGAGCACGGAGTTGAGGATGTCATCCAGAAGGTCGACGGTTAGGAAGAATTTGTTGGATGTTAATAAGTGAGTTTATTTTTCGTTTATTTTGGCGAATTTATTGTGCAATTTGTTTTTGTAGGTTGAATGTGACGTTGAATGGTTTCGATGTGGTTGAGGATTTGGAAGTGGCGGATCCCGAGGCGGATTCGGCACATTACATGGCGATTTTAGTCAAGAGTTTGGCACTGTTGGAGAAAATTCCCTTTGCTGTTTCAGTACGTCGTTTAATTGGTCTAAAATGATTTTTTAAAATTCTTTATGTTTCATCTTTAAATTCCATCTAGTCTTCCAGATATCTTCAATCAGAAGAATTACTTATCATATCTTAATTTCTCTGTCAATTCTAGGAGTTGCAGTCGGAGATGCAAAACGAGCTATTGCTGATCGTTAAGCGGACCACGCACCACGTTTACGATTTTGGCAACATTCAAGCTGCAGACGCGAAAACCAAGCAGTTAGCGCTAGTGGAACTAGTGCAGACTCTCTTTGAGCAGTTCAAGTTCATCGGACAAGCTCACACTACGGTTTTGGACCACTTCTCCCGAGCCGCCAAAGCTCAAGGAGCCAAAGTCAAACTTTACGGCATTCAGACTTACTGGAATCAAGTACAAGAAGTTGTAAGTAAATATATTTGTGTTGATTGGACTCTTAATTCACACTGTAATTGACAATTGTTCGGAGTGACAATCAGAAATGACATTGAATATTCTGAAATAGAAATGGCATTGATTATTATAGCTGCAGTCACTGTTGAACGACTACTTGGACATCCAAAACATTTCCTCCGACACTCAGCTAGGCGACAACTTCGGAAATCCTAACGACATTTCCAGCTACTTCTCCAGAAGAAAGCAACAAAGGTTTGTCAAATCTGACAAGTCATTTTTTTTATTGGCATATATGCCATTTGTGACATTTGTTTTCTGATTGATTTGACAGCAAGAAAAAGTCGTTTTTCAAATTTGACGGATCTTCGAGTGCGTTGACAATGAACGACGCGAAGGAAACAGACGCGCGCAAAAGAGACAAAGTCCTGCTGTGTCAGCCCGATCCCAATAACATCCTGCAGATTTTCGTGCCTTTCATGTGTTTCGTCGAAGACATCGAGCATCTCATGGACATGCAACAAGGGTAACAACAGGAACGGTGTCTGCAGCAGGATAATATTATTTTGATTTTCCAGGTCTGTTTGTGTGTTGCACAAGTTCCTGCAGGAATACGTGACGGACAAGTTCGTCACGCGACGACACATCGAAACTCTCAGGAAAATCGAAGCCGCCGTCAGAGCGGCGGATGCTTGGAAATCCACGGTTCTGTTGGACGTCACAACGGATTATAAACCACTCTTAGTTGTGAGAAATATAATTCATTTAGCATGAATTTATATGTCAAATATGACATATTGCTTTGTCTTTTTTGATGTTACTTTTGCAATTAGTTGTCAAATTTGACATTTTGTACTATTTTATACAGGGTATAATCACTGTTTGGAGATTTATTAGAGTGATTTTCAAAGCTTAGTCATATTTTGTCTATCTTGATGTTGCTGTGACTATTAGTTGTCAATTTGAACTGTTTGTCACATTTGACAATTAACTTTTGTCACTTCTTATAGAGTACTGTTTCTGTTGAGAAATATATGAGGGAGTGGAGAGTGGTTTTGGCATCCCTGCCGCTGTACGGAGAAACTATTGTCAAGTACGCCTGCAACGCCTTGAAGGACTATAGAGAGACCTGCAACGCCGCTTACTCGGGAATCGTCCAACCTCACTCCGAAGATCGCAGGATCTGCAGCGCCGCCTGGCTTAAAGACGAAGACATCAGCAGATTCCTCAAGTAAAATAATCGATTCCTCATCTTTGACATATGATTATGTTTATGTCAAATTTGACTTATTTTTTTTTCATGTCAATTATCCTGTTAATTTTTCTTAGGTCACTGCCAAATTGGTTGAATTTAAAGGCGCAGCAGGAATACCAAGCTCGCAGCGAGCGCAGGAAAACTATCAGGCGGGAACACACGATGGAGGAAGAAAGCCCGGAGGAGATCCGACAGAGGAACAGAAGAGAAGCGGAAATATTAGCGAGCAATTTGGGGGAAGGCGGCGTTGGTGCCGGCGAAATCTTATCCGACATGAGTTTGCTGAAAGAATTGGCACAGTTACAAGAAAGCATGGTTGATAATTTTAATGGGAGGTGCTTTTTTAAAGGTTTCATTTTGGAATTATTTCGGATTGCAGGAATGGTTTTCTGTACAAATGTTCCAATTCGCCAGCGAGTTTAGACAAGACCCGGCCTTATCTCCAACTTCCGGTGGGTTGGAAGGAGCCGTTGCAGTTTCTCCAGGTAGTCTTCATCACCTGACCAGTATTGCACAAGATTTCGATGAGTTAGCTAATACTTGTCTGCTGCTGCTGCATCTGGAAGTTCGCGTGCAATGTTTCCACTACCTTTTGGCCCAGAGTGACTACAACAAGGAAACTCACGAGCCCGACCCCAAAGTCCTTGAACTCAGCCGGGTTTTGGCCAACGTGGACGAAGCCATGACCTCCAGTCTCCACCCAAGAAAATGCAAAGTAGAAAAATCAACAATTGTTGTCCTTGTTTTCAACTCTAAGTTAAATGTTCTTTCCAGTATATTTTTGAGGGTTTGGGCCATTTAATTGCAAAAATCCTCATCTCGTCCTCACAGCATATGCAGGTAATCGACGAAGGCGGCATCCAGAGGATGTGCCGCAACGTTTTCGCGCTGCAACAGACCCTCACCAACATCACCATGACCCGAGAAGTCGCCCTGGACCACGCCCGCCACTACTTCGAGCTGTTCTTCCTAACGCCTGAGGAAATCTTGAATGGAATCGTCGAGAAGGGCGCTGAATTCTCGGAACTGGAATACATGAACGCCTTCCAGCTCCTGAACAGGAGTCAGAAAGGTGGCAAGCCGGGTGCGGTCAACGTCCACCTGGAGAGGCTTTCTGATATTCTAGGAGAAGTTGGAGTTACTGTGTAAATAGACAGAGTATATTGAGCTCATTCCTTTTTAATTTCAAAAAAATGGACGTGACAATCATTAATGAACATCCAGTTGAAGGAGCTCGCAGTATAAATACACTGTTATGTTCATTAATGTTGATTCAGACAATCATTAATTATGAACTAATTTTGGTGACATACAATATTTAATAACGACAATTGTAAACGACACCCAGTATTAATTACAGTGTTTAATACTGTATTAATACTCTGTGTGTCATTAATGTCTGTATATGTCCTTCGAACAATGACTCATTCAAAATTTGTTTGGGCTTTCAGTAGAATTTTGCAGTTGCATATGGGCATATACGGTGTTTGTTAATGGTTGACTATGTCTTTTTAAACAATCATTACTAATTGGAGATTCAGTTCTAAATGAGTGGTGTTCAGTACAGAATGCCCTTGTCGTTTTATTTTGTAGAATAAGCGCTACCAGTGATTACTTTTATGTGGGGCTTAGTAATGATTGTGCTTGTTTTTGCTGAACAATCTTTATTGAATACACTGTGGATTTATGTTTTTTGTATGATAAGATAATATATAGTTCATTTTTGTTTTATAAAATTTCAGAAAAACGAATAATTCTGCAAGAAAATTTTTAAATTTTCTGCAAAATTGCAAATTTTTGAGATTCTTTTTGTTTCATCTTAAAATTTCGTCTGGTTTTCGAGATATTTTTACTTAAACTTTAGATTCAGTTTACATGTGGATTTTTTTATGTTGGATGTTAAATTCGATTTCCGAAAAAACTAGGAATTCTCTAAAGAAATTTTCCAAACAAAACGTGCAATTAAAGCACTTTAATTTCACCTACTATTCAATATATCTTAACTCTACATTTAAACACATTTCTAAACATACTTTCTACAATTTAAAAAATTACAATTCATCGCGGATCTGGAAAAGTTTCTCGTTTTCTTGGATCGGCAGGGTGGCCCAGAAATTTTTCCTGTTACCCATGTACTTCAGAGATTCCATCACCAACTCCTCCGCAGATTTTATCCGCAAAAACTCGAAATTCGACTGCGCTTCCCTCGACATCGGCCTCCAAACATCCTTTGGACTCGGAACCCTAACATGGCAATAATCAATATATCAAATTAACAGCTCTAATAACTAACCACAAGAAGTGACATTTGATTAATGTCACTTTATTGATATTTCATTAATGTCACTTTATTGACATTTGATTAATGTCACTTTATTGACATTTTATTTTCTGTCACTATTTTGACATATTATTTGTTACACAGTGGAATCCACGGCTATATACTTGACAGATAAAAAAAATATTTTTAATTATTCAATATCATTAACTATTTTTATTCAATTGGGAATCGTTTGGGAAGATTTGGGAATATAATTTTATTATTTAGGACTTATTAGTTTTCATGTAATTAATTAATCTTTTTTGGACGTATAGTTAGCAGGTCTGAAATTAAATCAACATTATTTTTACGTAATTTGATAGTAATTTATTTGGGAATCACGTTAAACCCGGATTTAGCATTTGGGACAGTATAATTAATTAATTACACCTATTTTTTGGTTAGTTATTTTAGTCAACAGAACATCTGGCAACAGACGCAATTGAGGGCGGCAAAATTCAAACGTTGCTCCTTTTAAAATAATTAGATATGTTTCTATTAATGCTATTTATGGGTATATTGTATAGCTATGTAATTAACGTTAGGTATTCATCAATTTAATTTTTGTTTTATTTGTGTAGAGTAAAAATTAGATTTTTTTTAAGCTGCAATAATAGCGATAAAGATCTGTGCTCCCTCTGGCTTCAGCCAGAGACAAATATCAGCTATAAAAATTTTGCTTTGTCTCCAGTTTGTCTCTTAGTTATAATTGTTTTATAATCTGTTACTACTTATAAATAAGTGAAATATTTTCATAGATTAAATTTGAGTTTTCAGAAAAACAAAGGAATGTCTTTAAGCTCAGTAGTTGAAAGAACAAGGTGTCATTTTACGCACAACTGCAACAAAATTGTGGCTTTACATCTTAGTTACCAGGGCCGAAAATTGGACATTACGCCCGTCAAAATTTTACCGGCCAATGGGCCTGTAAAATCATTGAAAAGCCCGCATCAAGATCTATCATCTTAAGACTCCCCAAGACGAACCCCGTTTCATATCGGTCCTTAGACTTGCTTGGGATCAAACCCAACACAGCTTCATTAGCTTCCATTAATATTTCGGTGGGAATTCATCGCTTAGTTGCATTCCGAAATTATGAAAATTTTTGTTTACAATAATTTTTGTTTTTAGAGTTCCGTACCGAAAACGGAACCCTTATAGGATCACTTTGTTGTCTGTCTGTCTGTCTGTCCGTCAAGACCATTTTTCTCAGGAACGCGTAGAGGTAACAAGTTGAAATGTATCAAATACTCGGGTCTGCGGTCTCTTTCAGCTGTGAAAAAATCAAACTTCTAAGTCAACGCGATCAAAAGATATGACCGTAAAATATGACCGTAATATAAGATATGTCGCATATTTTGCGATTTCACAAGGGAATCAAAACCTATAGGGTACTTCTCGTTGACCTAGAATCATGAAATTTGGCAAGCAGCGGTGTCTTACAGCACAGGTAAAGGGAAAAATCTGAAAACCGTAAATATGTAGTTTAATTACAAGAAAAATGCGAGTTTACTATTAGAAACTTATGAAAATACACTAATGTGTTGCGTGGTATTATCAGGCACAAGAAGCATATGGGTTGCAGTTACAGTTAGGTCCTCCTAAAGATACCTTACTTACAAGTTTGTACGGAACCCTCGGTGCGCGAGTCACAACTCGCACTTGGCCGGTTTTTTTTTTCTTAGCAACAAATAACCTAAGTGACGAGCTGTGAATTTAAATCACCGTCGTATTTTTTTCATCGTTTTTAACCATTTTTAATTAAATTTTGTAGGTTTTCTGCAGTTGTGCGTAAAACGTTGTACATGCCTCGGGCCGGAGGAAGATTACGCTCATCGCCTCATAAAGCCTCAAACTTCGGCGGCGGGCGTAACCTTATCCTCCGGCCCTCTATATGTAAATAACTATTATAGCACCCAATCTAATATTTAACCTAACCTAGCTTAAAATCGGTAAAACATTGTCTTTTTACGTTACTTTAATTTCTGCCGTGGCTTACATGCACAAAACTCTGGTTTAGCAAAAATTATAATTAAAAATATTCGGTATTATTCGGTTTTATTCGGAGTAAGTAATATACAGTGATACCTTTAATTTTTGTTTTATCAAGCTTGATTATCATTTTTAGCTAGTTTAAGAAATTATATTTATAGTATATATTATATTTTTTTAAATTATGGGCCACCCTCCCAAAGTATCAAAAAATTAAATTATATTTTTAATCAAGAAATATATAAGTTACTTCAGTAATAATAATTTACCTCCAACATCATCAGATGTATGGAAGCAAATGAGCCGTGATTTGGATGGTCGATGGCTACCTCATACTGTCGATACCCACATCTCAGGAAACAAAAATGGAAATCTTTCAGTGCCACGAGAAAATCCATATGACCACGATACAGCTGTGGCTGAAGATTATGTGACAGATGATGAATCTGTCAACTTTAATCAGGATTTTGATACCAATACTGATTTCAATGAATTTTCCCTAAACTTAACCACAGTAGATTGGGAAAAGATTAAACCTGACGATGCATTAGAAAACACACAAAAGAGATTAAAAGCAAGAGTTTGGGCAAATGTTATATTTAAAGCTTTTTTCAGAGATACAAGATGCCATGTGCTTTTAAGTGTGTTTGGTCTTACGCAAATATTTCTAAAGATGGTCTGTTTGATATAAAGTTTCGAGGTAAATGTAGGAGCAAGAAATGTCTTAACGATATTATTGGCATGGCTGATACGTGTCTAGAAAATGTATTATTAAAATTTACTATTAAAACTCGTTAAACACACGTTCTATGTTTCATGAAGATGTTAAACGACCACTAAATGGTAATGAGCGACAAGAGGTTGGTAAAAAACAAGAAACCCAAATGCCTGCTGGCCTACGTCGCCAATTGATCCGGGATGGTATGCAATTTGGTGAAGATGTTCCACCAGACTTACAAAATAGTTATATTTATCGTCAGGTGAAAATGGAAGCCATGACAAAAAATGGGAATTCAGCCTGGTGATAAACGGGATCAAGTTACTATTATCAAAGATATGAAGAGTGATCTCAAGTATGCTCAAAGTCTTATTGATATTGGACTGAATCCTTTTAATTGTTCATTAGAGCAAGTTCATGTATATAAAGAATATTGTCGTATTGTAGAAAAATCAAAAACTTGTGCCGATGCTACTGGAAAATTAATTAAAAAATTTGAAAAGTGCCCCAGAATTAAGACTAGACATATATTTTTATACACAGTTACAATAAATTTTGAAAAAACTGCTATTCCAGTTTACCAGATGATACCAGAAAGACAAGATGCAGATTTTCTCATTTTCTGGTTAAAAACTTGGTTACGAAAGTTTTAAGTACGACCACCGGCAGAAGCTGTTACTGATGAGAAACCAGCTTTGATTTATGAGCTTGTATTATGGTCAGGTGCTGCAGTACCAAATGGGACACAACACGCATCTTCTGCTTATAAAGAAGGTTATTTTAATGACTTGAAACATCGGGTTTTCGAACATGTTTCTCTTCCACGTGCGTGTAATACATTTCTTAAAGTACATTTAGATGATATTTTGAGTGGCAAAGTGTTTCTGTTTGGTTGCAGCCAAATTGAAGAAATGCAATCATGATACATTTTTACATATAAAAAAAATTATATATATTATTATAAAAAATTACATATAAAAAAAACCTGGTCAAAAGTTAATCAATATTTAAAAATGCTCTCAACGATGTACATTATCTTTATTGCAGGTTAATTGGAATAATCGACTACAGAAAAACGATGGAACACTTTATTGCTTTTTTTCACAGGATGGCGAATTACTGGCTCGAATGTGACGATATAAGTATGGGCTCAACAACATGCTCATCAAATATTGCAATAACTCCAGTTGCAGCATTGTACATGTTATAATTATAATTTTATATAATTTTAATTTATTATTTAATTTATTATAATTTTAATAGCAAAGCAATAAATATTTTTGTAGTTTTTATTTCATGATCGTTTTCTTCATTAGAATAAACAGTTCGACAAAAAAATCACTATCATTTATAGTTCACACCTCTTTCATTGGTCGAATGTTTAATCTTTAATCAAAATAATAATGTATTTTATCTACGACCACTATTGTAAATACCCATTATTGTACAGTTTGTAGCCTATGTAAATACATCATACCACACACATATGTAACAATTCACCATTAATGTTATGTAATAATTCAAAATCACCAATGAACGTTTGCTTTACGATTCATTGATTTGTTGAGATTTCCACGTTGAGATTATTTTTAAATATAGTACTCCGTGATTTCCAAATAATCATTAAACGTCACATCATTCCCATAGAAGTAGTCATTCATTTCGTTTTTTTCACGTTTAAATCTAACGAAAACTACAAATAAGTACTAAATAAAAAGGTATGTAACCATTATGAATGTATTTCTTTTCATTTCTATCAAGTTAAATAAGGTCGAAGGTGTTACATCAAACATATTATTCTTATTAAACTGAAATAAATTAGTGTGGTCGTAGATAAAGTATAGTAGATAATTCGAGTTGCAAGGCAATTACGTACTCACGGAATTACGCGCTCCCCGCTTCGCGGGTCGCTCGTAACCGTTCCGTTCTTACGTAATATGCTCCTTACAACTCTCATTACGTAATATACTATTAATACAAAAATTTGAGAGTAGTTTCGCGTAATGCAATAAGGAAATGTAATGATAGGTGTTTTTTTTTACTCTTATCTCGTAAAAATTGAATATTTTGACATCAAATTCACACCCCAAGATTCAGTGTGTTTTGAAAAAGGTTCATTGCTATATATTATCACAAGACCTTTAGACTTTCATAATCATAGTTTTATATGATAAAAATAATTCTTAAAGGGAATTTCTGATTGTATTGCTGTCAATCCCTTGCACTTTTGAGTTCATGGAATTGATGGAATAGAAATTTTTAAATCGCAGGTCAAAGCTATAGGTATTTTAAAGTAATTTACTCATAAAAATAAGCAATTATTACTAAAGTGTAATCTACGTCTGGCAAAGTAGGAGGGTAACGGCTCGTGCTAATATATAACCAACATTTGAATTTTGCCGCCATATATTAGTCAATGACGTCAGTTGCAGGTGTTCTAGTGACTAAAATAACTAACCAAAAAATAGGTGTAATTAATTAATTATAATGTCCCAAATGCTAAATCCGTATTTAACGTGATTCCCAAATAAATTACTATCAAATTACGTAAAAATAATGTTGATTTAATTACAGACCTGCTAACTATACGTCCAAAAAATATTAATTAATTACATGAAAACTAATAGGTCCTAAATAATAAAATTATATTCCCAAATCTTCCCAAACGATTCCCAATTGAATAAAAATAGTTATAATTAAAAATATTTTTTTTATCTGTCAAGTATATAGCGGTGTGGAATCCGTTTATTATGATTCCGCATATATATACCAACCGCTTAATATGAAGTAATTTCAGTGTGAAGTTTGCTTTTCATATTAAATTCTTTATAGCAAAGTTCGGATATAATGACTTCGTCACCTTTAAATGACATGTCGTTTATTATGACTTATTTTTAAGAAATTATGACCGGCTATAGTGACCGTCACCACCCCAAACTCTCCCCACCCCTTTCACTGCAACGAAGTTTGGTGCGTGCTTGGCGCGTGGTTCGTTTTTGTTTTGTTTATCAGTGACGAATTAATAGTTTCTGGATACGTATTGTTAGTGATCTATGCACTCTCAGCCTTGACGAAATCGCCCCAAGTGTCCTGCCAAACAAACCGACGTAAAAAACACCTGAGACTATAAAGATTATAGAACAAAGACGGCCACTGTGCAGTGAGGTAAAAGTGGGTAGTCAAGAATGCAGAGACCCCGCAAAAGCAAATCCGCAGGAAGACCCGAAGCGACCTGTTGGACCATAACACCCGTCTCATACAAGAGACTTTAGAAAAGAACAGCAGCCGAAGAGTTCTAAGGCTGAAGCTGAGTGAGGGCAAGAAACAACTTAAAAATAGAAGAGCCCCTGGGGAAGATGACATATTACCAGAGATGATCAAAAGCAACGACAAGGTACTTAGTGAAGTGCTGGCAATCCTATTCATAAAGTGCATCCTGGAAGGTAAAGTACTTGCATCATGGCATAATGCAGTAATCACCCTAATCCACAAAAAAAGGGGACATCTAGACGCTGGAAAACTACAGACCTACCAGTCTACTGTCGCATGTCTACAAGCTCTTCTCTCAGGTTCTAGTTAACAGACTTGACAGGAAGCTAGGATTGTTTGAACCCAGAGAACAGGCAGGCTTTTGCTCAGACTTCAGCACCAATGACCATCTTCAAACTCTCAAAACAGTCGTGGAAAAATGCAATGAGTACAGGAAACCACTTATCCTAGCCTTCATCGACTACGAGAAAGCGTTCGACTCCATAGAGTGGTGGGCCATAGAGCAAACTCTAGTTAAATGCCGTATCGATGAAAGGTACATACAGATCCTCAACCACCTGCATCAGAACGCAACTGCCTGTGTCTCACTACACAAGAAAACCAACAAATTTCATGTAGAGAGAGGTGTGAGGCAAGGGGAGACAATAGCACAAGAATGTATATAATATATATATATATATATATATATATATATATATATATATATATATATATATATATATATATATATATATATATATATCCAACAGATGCAATGGGTAGGGAAGGGGCTGATGATTGATGGGGAGAGAATGACCAATTTGAGGTTTGCTGAGGTTTGCGGTGATGCTGGAGGATTTGAGAGTGGAATCTGAGAAGACGGGTCTTAAAATGAACATGGGGAAAACCAAGATTATGCCCAACATTCCCGAAATCACAGACTATTAGCTTCCAGTGGAGAAAGCAACCGAGTACATATATTTGGGGCATACGGTTACATTGGGCTTTGAGTACCAGGTAGCGGAATTGGAAAGGCGGATCGCACAGGCTTGGGCAGCGTTCGGTGCCAATAAGCAGATTCTACGTGGAAAAATATCCCTGAAACTCAAAGTTAAAGTCTTCGAGCAGTGTGTCATGCCCGTGCTCACCTACGGTACAGACACCGTGACCCTTACGCAGAAGTCCGCCGAGAAGTTCCGAGTCGCGCAGAGGGGCATGGAGAGGGCGATGCTCGGGACCACCCTTCGTGACCGGAAACGTAACGAATGGATCCGGAATAAGACCAAGGTGAAAGATGTCATGGTTGTCATAGCAAGGGAAAAGTGGACATGGGCAGGACACATTGCGAGAATGAACGAGAGTCGCTAGACGAGACGAGTCCTTGAATGGAGACCCAGACCGGATACTCGAGGGCGCGGCAGATCACCGCAGCGCTGGACGGACGACATTTGACGGCACGGAGGTCGAGTCTGGATGAGACGAGCACGATCGCCAAGAGTGAAAGAAGAGCCCTACATCCAAGATTGGTTCACCAAAAGGCCATGGTGATGATTGTTAGTGATTTGTGCACAAAATCTCATTGCAACGTCGTAAAGTATTTACCATTGAAGAGAAAGGTGCGATTATATGCAGACTAGAAAGTGGAGAATCAAACTCATCTTTCGCAGAGGAATTTGGTGTTGGCCTGTCGACTATCATATAAATGACTACAATGGCTACGTGACAGCTACGCGACGTGCCCATTTAAAACAATGTAATCATTATTTGACAGGCGATGTCGCACGACGTCGCGTAGCTGAGTGTCGCGCATATGGGAATCGACCTTAAAGCTTGGATGACGTCAGAACTGTTCGAAAAGTAGCTTCGAGATTGGGATCGCGATTTGGTGAAGAAGAAGAAAAAGATTTCATTGCTGGTTGATAATTGGCGCATCCAAAAGTTTCTGATTTAAAGTCTAAACACTTGCTTTACTTTCACTAAATACAACATCAGTCTTGCAGCCAATGGATCAAGGAATAATACGGTCACTCAAAAGCAATTTCAGAAAGAACGTTATGCTTAAAATGATTAACAGCTTACTTTGATTATGATCAAAATAATTCTTTTACTAAAATAATAGTTCTAGATGTAATTCTTATGGTTTTAGATGCCTGGACATCATGTTTATGAGACCCGGAAACCGGCCGAGAATTTAAAATCGCATTATCCAACAAATTCGCAGCACTCGGAATATCGGACGATATCGATGTAGAACAAAAGCAATTATCGGGGTCCGTTGTGGAGTGCGTAACGGAGTAGTGCCCAGCCATCCGTCGACGGACACAGCCGTGGATTTTGGACGACTGTCCAGACCTCGTTAATCAGCGGAAACCAATGAAACGTCGATTTCGAGCAATGTCGTCGATTGAGCAAAAAAGTACGACAGAAAATGAAATCAGAACGTGAAGCGTACTGGAATAACGTCGCAGCCGAATTGGAAGAAACAGCGTCGTGGCACGAGTACCGGGCGCTGTTCCAGACAATCCGACAGCTAAACAACAAACGAACGACAACATCAAACAATCGAACGGAACCTTCGTGACCTCTCCCCACGTGTGCCTGCAGCGGTGGAGAGAATTCTTCCATCAACTGTACATTCACGATCCGCTACAATTAAGGTCCAGCGCCCGAACCACCGATTATCGAGCAGCCTAGGCGTCAGTTCCCCGACACCGAACCGACAATTACCGAAGTAAAGGCGGCAATAAAATCGCTGAAAAAAAGCGTAAGGGAAAGCGCCAGGAGGATCGTATCCCGCCGGCGTGAAAGAAAGCGATCGTTGTGATTCTATTCTGAAGAAAGGAGACAGTCGAGAATGCAAGAACTTCCGTGGTATTAGCTTCCTCTCGAACGTCGGTAAAGTATTTATGAAAATCATACAATCGAGGCTAAAGAAACATCGAGAGCAAACGAGCATCGAGGATGCATCGATCAGATATTCGCTCGCCTTTAGCTAATGGAAGAAATAATTCGATGCAGCAAACGAACCGTCTTCGTCTTCATCGACTTCAAATCCGCATCGATTGCATCGACTGGGCCAGTTTGTGGAGAGCCTTGGAGACCGAACACGTGCCGCTGAAAATCATTCAACTTCTTCAGGCATCGTACGGTGGCTCAACCAGCAGTGTTCGTATCCGAAATGACTTATCCGAGGAGTTTCCGATTCGAACTGGAGTACGAAAGGAGACGTCGCCACGCCACTACTTTTTAACGTTGTGGTTGACGCGATTATGCTGAAAGCATTCCATGAACGACGCGGAGTCCGATACGGTGACGACAACTTCATAACCGACCTGATATTCGCCGACGACAGCGCCGTATGCGCCGACACTGATGCCCAAGCAACCGACATTTTGTACGACATATTCCCGCATCGCCCAGTCCATACGGATTAAAGATCAATGTGGATAAATACAAAGTGCTCACAACCGACTGATCGGAAGCGAGGGTTTACCTCGATGAAACCCAAATCGATCAGGTACCACAGTTCAAGTATGTGGGATCGTTTGTGACATACAAGGATTTGGCGTCGACGGCCGATGTTCATAGCCGTATCGGTCAAGCAACAGCTACATTCGCCTCGCTCAAGTGGTGCATAAGTGGAGTGGTGCAGTGGTGCATAAAATACGCCTATAGCGGAACCCTGGAACTGTGGACACTGGAACTGTGGACCACAGTTCCAGTGTGGACGCTGCTCAAACCGCACCTAAACAAGCTCGAGGTCTTCCAAATGCGATGCTTGAAAAAAATACTTTTTTCCATTCTGTTCTGTTTAGAGATGATTAGACGATTAGAGAAAGCTGCCATCAACAGGCACCGATCGAAGAAGAAATACAAAAACGATGACTACGTTGGCTTGGCCACGTCTGCCGGATGAATAACACCCGGCTTATATAATACGCAAATTCCTATGGCGGGAGCGCCCGCACACTGTAGAATACAAAGAAACGCGCCAAAGAAGACATAGTTGAAACAAGTGGAAGAAGATCTGATAAACCAAAGACTGGATACCCATCAGGCCAAGGACATCGAAATAGATCGGAAAGAGTGGAAACGTATCGTGAATGGAGCAAGAAATCCTGCGGCACCGACAGCAGCGTATTGGTTGCGAGGACGACCCCCTCCCCAATCGCCGGCAACGGATTAAAAAAAAATGATTCCTCGAATAAAATGCCACAAAATTACATTTACAAGTGTTTCAAAGATGCTGGATTCATTGAAGACAATGATGGTTTACCCGTCCAAAATACAGCAGAAAATGAATTTGATAATAAAGATGACGTTACTTTTGTGGGTACTTTGTGGGTACGAAATCTAAATTCAGGCTCGTTAGCAGCGCCGGGAATGTGGGACGATTATGATTACGTTGATAGCGTATTCCTCACAACAGAAGAACCATCAGATGAAAATATTGTGCAGAATATTACTGCCAATGAGCAAAACGAAAGCGATGAGGAAGAGGAAGTCGAGGAAGAATCAATACCTACCGCAGAAGAGACTTTAAAAGCTGCAGACTTATTATCACGATTTGTTCATAGCAATTTAAAAAATGATAATTTAAACAGGATAATGTCTTGTCAACAGTCTTCTTTAAACAATAATGTTAGAGACTATTATCACAATCTAAAGAAGAAACAAAAGCTAACAAAAATTATTGATATCTTAACTAACAAAAATAGAAAATTGTTTATGTTCTAAGCCTGTGCTTTGTATGGCTTCCGCTTACTCTGACATGTTTGTCACTTCGCTTCGATGTCATTATAAGCGGATACAGTATTGGCATATTGTTTTTTGTCACTTTGACATACTACTTACTTTTTGATTACTTATTTGATTACTATTTATTGTTACTTGACTTTTTGTATAAATGACATATTTTGTGGTTCAAATTGGCTAATTTTTACTCACCCTGTTTTTGCAAAATCGATCCACATGTCCTGTAAGAGTCGCGACATCGCTTTATCGCCGGCAGTCGATGTAGTATTAGTGCTCGTCGACAAGACCATAATGGTGTCGTCACAATGAGCCGGACCTGTACAAAACAACATCTATTTTAGATACATATATTATATCATTACTAAATGGACAAATTTGTGATTACTTGAACATTTCGTTTACCGTAAATGTTGTTAGTCTTCAATCTGGCATTCACTTTGCTATTGGCTGCCTGGTACGCGTAGTAATAGTGATAAGTGGGCTCTGTATTCGCTCTAGCGTGTAATCTGGCAGCTATTTCTATATCTACCAGGAAGAGTCTATCTGTAAGCAACTAAAAAAAAACTAATAATATGGAGTCTATATAGAACCAGTCTTGTTTGTCTTGTATCTGATAATACTAAATTATCTGTCTAGTCTTATTTCTAGTTTCTTACCTGTATTAAACTCTTAAAGTTGTCTTTGCAAATCTTGTTTTTGTCGAAATAAAATTCCCGGATTCGTTGGGAAACCGCGTTCATTTCCTCTGGACTGACGGTGTTGTTGTACTCCAAAACGAAGGGCATGATGTCGTTGAATCTCTGTTCGACTTCATCGAACAAATCGAAGCCAAGAAACTCTAAAACACCGAGTGTGATTATCTACAGTCCAGTCTGATGTTGATTTACAAAATGTATATGATGATGTACTTATTTGTTAATTGAGACAAATTTTTCATTTAGTGTAAATTGGGATAATTTTCAACAACTCAACATGTTGCGAGTTGAAACAACATGTTTCAAGTTGAAACAACTTCATATTGAAACAACTTCGTGTCGCAATATCTTCACATAAAGTAATTACTGGTTGTTAAACAGACAAAGTATATGATCTTAATAGTAGATTGAAACAACACTTAAATTCCTAGATTTGTTTTATGTAAAAAGTGTAAATTGCTAAACTAAACGGGAATGTAACTTGGGATAATTTTCAACAACTCTATGTTGCAACAACTTCATGTTGAAACAACTTAGTGTCGCAATATCCTCACAAAGTAATTACTGGATGTTAAACAGAGGAAATATATAATTTAAATGAAAGATTAAAACAATAATTAAATGCCTAGATTATGTGTATGCAAAAAGTGTCAATTGTTATGTTCATTTTTGTGAAATTTTGCGAATTCCGGACTACATTTGAGATTTATTTACCTGCAGCCGGGTAAAGTCCCTCGGATTCAACGTTGCTGAAAATTGTTGGTATATTCGCAACTTTTCCCTCCCTCAGCGTTTTCAGCGGATGTTGAGGCAAAATCGGAGACTCGGAAAATGTATCTACGACCACCCCAAATGGAGTAAGCGGATTATAACGCCACGGCTAAAACAAGATTATATTAGAACTAAACAAGGGTTAGACAAATTTAGATTCCTTAATATGTATAATGATAATATTCCCACTGTCCGTCGTCAGTCGATTGTAATCAACAGAAAATAGTATATTTTGTAACTAGGGCGGAAAGTTGTCAATTTCACGCGAGAGCGAATTTGGGAGCACGAACGAAGTGTTACTAACAATATTTTTTATTACACATGCGAGGGGATGTGTCTTACAAGCTTGGGATCCAGGGGCCATAAAAAAAAATGGAATCAAAAATGGAATTTGCTTTTTCAATTGTCGTCGATGGTGTGGATTCCTCATAAGAACTCTCCTCAGTCTCCGATATCACAATTGAATTTATACTCATTTTATTCTTTATTCTTTAATTTTTATTATTATTTTGTAATGAAAAGAATGTTGACACTTCACATCACTTTTTTAATATCGAGGTCTTGATTGTATTCATTTTATTTTTATTTATTTGTTTTTTTTTAGTGTAACCTAGCGATATTAAGTATTAGCGTGCGTTACCCAGCTTATGTGGAAAGACAATGCGAATTGGCATTTCTCTTATTAAAAAACGTCCGTCAGGAATTACTTCGCAGGGATGAATAATAAAAAATATTTTCAGAAACAGTTTCCAATAACTAAATTGCATCCACGATTTAAAAAAATATATTTTTTCTACTGATATATGTGAAAATGGCATTTTTTCCACGGCTTACCCTACATGAAAGTGACATTTTTTCATTCTAGAGATGAAAATATTTTCACATCTATTAGAGACGTAAATGAGCATTTTAAATTTATGATTTTCTCGATTAAAACACTAAACAAACCAAATTTGCATGAACTTTCTTATTAATTACATCAATTTCAATGAAATATTTTATGTACAAACGTAAAACGAGCCTGAAACTATTTAAAAAACCGAAATAAAATTAGGACATTTGTCTTGAAAAGTATCACCTTCTATGAGAATGCAATATGTTACCACGGAAACGACAAAACCAACAATTAAATTTGTATTGACAGTTCTGACAGTTCGCTTCGAATTGGATTTATTAAAGTCTTAAAGAATTATGGATTCTACAACCGAAATCAGTAGAAAAAAATGCATTTACTACTCGAGATGAAAGTGTTTTTTTTTTGGTTCGGTGTGATTGCTAACTTGCTGGCGCCGTGAGCAAACTTCCACCTCACCAAAAAATGCTTTCATCTCTTGCTGTAAAATATACTATTTTTCTCATTATTGCTGATTTCGCGAACTTTTGAACGGTGTGTCACGGAGACTTCTAGTTTTCACCAATCGATTCAGCTTCCCAAAATTAGTCGGTGAATATATTTATATAAAAAATAGTCAACGGGACGACGTAAAATAAGGTTCGGAATCCCTGAGATATAAATCTAATGAATAAATTACATAATAAATTAAGACTTATTTACGATTTCTTGTTTTCCTAATTTAGTAGAATAGAAGTAAGAAGTAAATATTTGCTCGTTTATGTGCATTGTTCACATAATAATCAAGGATTACTAAATAGCGCGAAAAACAAACTTTACAAAACAAATTTTCGACAAACCAACAAAACCTTAATAAACTAGATTTTGTTGATTTAGACCGTTTTCTCGTTTCAAAGTTTACTTACTTGGAAGTGTTTAACCGCATCCACTATCTGTCTACTCGGTCTATACTTCATGCACTTAATCATCTCTCTAGTATCCACCGTCGGACAACCCACTAATTCACCTAGTCTCATTGCCTTTTCTCTAGACTTTTCCACCAACACCCAAGGATTTAGCGCCGTGCCGCTCTGTATTATAGCCTTATGAAACAACTGAACATCTGAAACACATGATAAATTAAATATACAGCTAGACAGACAAGATAAAATTTGAATAAAATTCACAGTCCAACAACTTCATATCACGATAACTTTGCAACAACTACTTATTAAAAGTTGAAAGTTGAAACAACTTCATATTGAAACAACTTCGTGTTGAAACAACTTCATGTTGAAACAACTTCATGTTGAAACAATTTCTTGTTGCCAACTTCGTGTTTGAACAACCTCATGTTGGAGCAACTTATGTTCTCTTGAAGGACAAGTGTAAACAAGCGAGACTATTACTAATTAATTACCATTTTGTGTTTGGGCCATTGCGTGTATTTGGACGCTGGCTCCACCCGCCGACATTCCCGTTAGCGTGATCGAATCGGGATTCCCGCCGAAATATTGGATGTTCTCCTTGATCCATTTAAGCGCTAGACGTTGATCCTTCAATCCGTTGTTGCCCGGCACCACTCTGTCCTCGGTGCTCAAAAATCCTGTAAAATTAAATATTCTGCACCAAATTTTTATTATAATGATTCATTTTTGCTTCATTGACTTATTATTTATACTATTTACTTATTATAGTGAATTTTGAGTCAAGATTTTGTAAACTTCAAAATTTTGAACCTTGATTATTCAAAACCAACTCCTAGTTAAAGCAACTCCAGTTGCGCTTCTTACCTAATGGTCCCAGCCGGTAATTGAAGCTAACATAGACGATTCCTTCCCTATCCATCAAGAACTTTTCCCCGTAAGTTGATCCACTGTTAAACATGAAAGCTCCTCCATGGATAAATACTATCACATCTTTTAATGTTCTATTGTCTTGCTGGGTATACACGTTCACGTGAAGACAATCTTCCTCACCTAGACAAGAATAGAAAAAACAAGACTAGACTAGATAAGATTAGAGACAAAGCTAGATATGGCTGGGCAAAGCAAGGCAAGACTAGACTATATAAAACTAGAAAACACTATACTAGTTTGGGCAAAACTAGACTAGACTGACAAGATTTACCAATTACAAAATCGTCGCCTGGCTGTGTGTAGTGAAAATACTGCATGCATTTGGTTAAGGTTTTCGCTTGCCAAACGCCTTGCCAAGTTCTCATGGGCTTAGGTTCCTGCAAACGAAACAATTAATGTTCAATTAACGAACAAACTAGATTATATATTGGGAAGTCTAAATCGCAAATTTCTGATTAGATGAATAGTCTATCAATTTCATGTTTTACTACATCATTATGTTACAACAACTTCATAGACAAAGATTAGACAGATTAGACATACTAGACAAATTAGACAGACTAGAACGACAATACCGACTAGACCGATTAGACGGACAAGACGGACTAAAAGGACTAGACGGACTAGACCAATTAGACGGAGTAGACAGACTACACGGACTAGACGGAATTGACAGACTAGACCAGGGATGGCGAACCTTTTTGAGTAGTGGGTCAAATTTTTGTTAATTATATTTTGCGTACTAACTCATGGGTCACTAGGCCAGGGGCATCACTTGGAAAAGAGGAGGGAGGTCAAAGACTACTTCTTTTGTTCACTCTTATAAGGCTTTTAAAAAATTCAAGTTTCCTTCTTATCTTACAACTTCTACTTTGGAAATGGAGGGCAAAAATAAAGGTAGAAATCAAAAAATGTATTTAGTATAATCTCCGTAATTCGGCCGTTGGTTAATCGGACGACATGTCCAGTAATCCGGCGGTCTGGAAAGCGCTCGCGCTCTTCCCTCTCACCACTCTTTCTTACAATCCGGCGGCTGTCCCATATGTGTCGGATTATCGATTATACTGTATAAGAGTCCTCGAGCGGATCGATGGCTCCTACGATAGTATTTTTTAATTAAAAGCTTCTTGTGATTATAATAATAGTTTTCCGACTAATTTTCGACGTTGAATCGATTAGTAAAAACTAGAAGTCACTGCGATAAGCCGTTCAGAAGTTATGCCATCGTGAAATCGGACTAAGTTTTGAGTTTGATTGATTGTAACTTAGAAATTAGGCAAAAGAAACGAAAGTGGCTTTTAGACAATATTTGTAGAAAATTGCATTGTCTAAACAACGGAGTTAATTTTGTATTGAAAATTGAATTGAAAATATTTTGTATTCAAAGGGAATCAAATTCAGACAAGGTTTGGGTTTGAGTCGTTGTAACTTGGCAGTTGTAATAAAATATGTGAAAATATTTTAGACAAAAACTGTTAAGAATTTCATTGTCTAACAATAGGAGAAAATTTGTTTGGTTTTATCACTTGTTTTGTGATTTTTGGAACGATTTGAAGGGAAGTCTAAACAGGAGAAATTTGAGAAAACAGACAAAATAGACAATGGTTTAAACAACATTACTAGAGAATTTAATTGTCTATAACATATTAATGTTGCAATAGTTTTTAACTATTTTGAAAATTTTCTGAAAAAGTCGAAAATCTAATTTAAGTAAAAGTTGAAAGTTTAGAAGACTATAACTCAAAAACTAAGAATATTAGGCAATTTTTTTTTTAGATATAAGTTGTAAAGAATTTAATTCTTTACAACTTATTTTAATTCCCTTTTGATGATGATATTTGATGATGAGCGTCGCCGCGTCGGGGGACCGCTATGTGAAGAAGTATAATTAGTAATACCTACATAGTTATAACGAATAGAAAATACGTATAAACTTAGATGTATCAATATATCTTACAAGGTCTACTAAGTTCCTGCAACGCGCAGACAGGTGAGAGCAGACGTCGTCAACTGTTGTCTTTATTTTGCGAATTTTTCTGAATAAATGAATCAATACTGAAAACTAATCGAATGGATATTGTTGTTTTGTTAGTTACATACGTTGCTTACACAGAGTAGTTCCTTGTATAATCGACACTTTATCATTATCAATATTCTTTTTATTTCTTTGTATTCTGGTTTTATTACCTGATTTACTTAGCATTTCCCCGACGCGGTGACTCTCATCATCAGAATATTAATAAGTTAAAAGAGATCATCAAATGCCTGAACAAATCTTTATAAACTATAGCTAAGAACCACAAGTGTGTATATACTGAACTGACAAACACTTGTGTCAAATTGGTTGCAGATTAATTTTGTCAAAGAAGGAAATGAGCGGATGATCAGCATGCGCATGAA